>CM069867.1:24309002-24671502 GCA_036172795.1 Pelodytes ibericus | reverse complement strand
AAGAATATACCTTTTCTTTGGACTCCCGAAGCACAACAAGCTTTTGAGGAATTAAAGCAGAGATTCACCACAGCCCCTATTCTTATTCTCCCAGATCCTTTGAAACCGTACTTTGTTGAGGTGGATGCTTCAGAGACAGCTGGAGGGGCCATCTTGTCTCAACGAAAAGGAGATGATGGTACACTTCATCCTGTGTGCTTCTTTTTAAAACGTCTTTCTCCAGCAGAGATCAATTACAGTGTGGGTGATAGAGAACTATTGGCCATAAAAATGGCACTAGAAGAATGGCGTCACCTTCTTGAAGGGGCAAATCACCCAGTCACTGTATTCACGGACCATCGCAACCTGGAGTATTTACAAGGAGCTCGCAGACTCTGTCCACGACAGGCAAGATGGGCTCTGTTTTTCTCCCGATTCCTATTGCACATTACTTACAGACCCGGTTTACGAAATGGAAAAGCCGATGCCCTATCCCGTTTACATGGATCATCTACAGAACAAGAGTCAGACACCATTCTACAGCCTGGTCATTTTCTTATCACTCATTCTTCTCTTATAAAGACTCTTAAACAACAATGTAAAGATGACTCTTACCTATCCAAATATCCTTTTTTGACCAAGAAAGATAGTCTCCTCTACAAGGATACTCTGATTTTTGTCCCTCCTGCTGTGCGAACCAAAGTATTAGAGACAATACATGATCATCCGCTGGCAGGCCATGGAGGGGTCAAGAAAACCTTAGACCTTGCACATCGTTCATTTTGGTGGCCTAAACAAAGAAAGGACATTGAACAATATATACATTCATGCGATATCTGTGGACGATCAAAAGGGGTTAATACCAGACCTGCTGGCTTATTACAACCTTTACCTGTCCCCACAAATCCCTGGACTGACGTAACTGTTGATTTTATTGTTGAACTCCCACCATCTCAACAACATACTACCATAATGGTAGTCGTGGAACGTCTAACCAAGATGGCTCACTTCATTCCTACAACCAAACTCCCTACCGCAGCCGAAACTGCTGAATTATTTATTAAAGAAATCTTCCGCCTCCATGACATACCACAATCCATTCTCTCTGACCATGGAGTACAATTTACCTCACATTTCTGGTCTGCTTTTTATCATGGTTTGGGCATCCAAAGACTCTTATCATCTGCTTACCATCCTCAAACTGATGGCCAAACAGAAAGAACCAACCAAACTCTAGAAAAGTATCTTCGTTGCTATGTTACTCACCTACAGGATGACTGGCTTCCCTTACTTCCAACAGCAAAATTTGCTTACAACAACAGCCTACACAATTCTATAGGTTTGTCACCCTTCAAGGCCAACTATGGTTATCATCCTTCCTCGATTCCTCAACTACCTGCTACAACCACAGTTCCACAAGTCACCGATAGAATCCAACTTCTTAACCAAGGATTCACTCTCCTACAAGAGACTCTAAAGAAAGCCCAACAAGCCTACAAAGAACAAGCAGATCGCAAACGTACATCTCCACCACAATATAACATTGGAGACAAGGTTTGGCTTTCATCCTCTCATGTTAAAATGTCTTGTCCTACCACAAAATTAGGACCTACATTTTTAGGTCCTTTCCCCATCACAAAGATTATTAGTCCTGTAGCGGTTACTCTTCAATTGCCTACCACTTGGCGTATCCACCCTACATTCCATGTTTCACTTCTCAAGAAATGGATGCCAGATACTTCCCAAAGGAAGACACCTACTCCTCCACTCCCCATAATCGTGGACAATGAAGAAGAATTCGAAGTACAAGAGATCTTGGATTCTCGTATTAGAAGGGGACGACTTGAGTACCTAGTACACTGGGAAGGATATGGTCCTGAAGAGAGATCCTGGGAACCAGCTGCCACCATTCATGCTCCCGCTTGTCTTCGTGCATTTCACCGTACACATCCTGAACGGCCAGCACCTAGACGCACCCGGAGGTCGCGTATTGGAAGGGGGAACTGTCATGCCCCTCTGGCCCTTACCTGCAGTTACATTAGTTCCAGGCATCCAGCAAGTCTCTTAAGTAATCCACAATCGCAGAGTAGGCCGAAGCCGGGGCCTGTAGTACAATCTTCTATCCGCGATCGCGGTAGCGCGGTAGGCCGAAACCAGGGCCCAGAGTTTCTACAAGCCCAGGATGCATCCTCCAGACTTCACCCCAATCAAGGGGAACCTATTTCCAGCTGTAGGAGGGAGGTAAACTCTGCCAAATCTCCTATTAGCTCCAAGCACAGAGACAGAGGGGTATGTGCTAGAAAAGCACAACCCTCTAACATCCAATCAAGTAAGGAGCTTGTCCCACTGAGGGGAGGAGTGGAGACCCACAGCACTATAAAAACCCCTCAAACTGTTTCTTCAATGCTCCAGTGTTCCAGAGCTTTGGTTCCTGTTTGTCCTTGGACTTCAGTCTCCAGTTTCCCCTTTATTGCTGTGCTACAGTATATCTATTGGATTTCCCATTACCTGACCTTTGGCTTGCCTTCTGGATTACCCTGTTTGCCTGAACCCTGAACCCTGCTTGGATTACTACTCTTTGACCGCTGCCTGCCCTGATCTATTGGACTGTTCCTGACTTCGCTTTTTGGATTATCCTTTTGTGGCACTCTCGTGCTCCTATCCTTACCAGGGTGCTCTGCCTATATATACTTGTGGACCACCTGGTAAGGGTTACAAGCAAGAGATAGCATCCCCTGCTCTATGCTACAAAAACCTCAATCCTGACAGTATCCATGAAAGAGTCCCAAATCTTGCATGCATCAGGATACCCATTGTCGGCAAAAAGATAAAATTGGGGTGGAAAAAGGTTTCCGAAAATTATCTCAGTATCAGATAAATTGAAAAAGAAAAATGTTTTCGCAAGTTCTGTCCAATTCAAAATCCTACATCAAGAATTAGATAGAGAAGGAAGATTTTTGATTGTAGTGTAATTAATTAGATCAACTACACCCTAATAAATATATATCTTCCGAATATTACTCCAGTGGTTTTGCTCAATATAATTTTAGAGAACGTGAGCCAAGTTAGCAAAGGTAGTTGTATCATAGCAGGTGATTTTAATGTGGTGTTAGACTGGAAAATTGATAAAAAAATACTTAAAGAATCATCAAACACTCCAAGGTGTTTAATAAAAGTTTGAATAATTTTGATCTATTGGACATGTGGAGAATTACCCACCTTTACGCATCTTTCAAGGGTGCACTGTACTTATTCAAGAATTGATTTGGAGGAACATAAATTGTCAAGGATCTTATCCGAACTAGACAATTCACTGGAATAGTCTAGTTTGAATAAGATCCTTCACAATTCTTGGTCGGATCAGAGTGTCTCATAGTTGCCAACTGTCCCGTTTTTGCCGGGACAATCCCGTCAATTGGGAGCATGTCCCGTGAATTCACCATGCCGGGACTGTCCCGGCAAATGAGCAGAATTGGCATGCAAAGAAAAATTTAAAAAAAGTTCTCCCGGACCTTTAAAAAAAAAAAAAGCTTCCTCGCGCGACCTCTGCAGCAGCAGTAGAACCGGAGACATGTGGGAGAGAGAGTCAGAACGAGGGAGGACTCGCACCGGTAAGCACAGACAGATAGAAAGGAATCTCCCCCTCCCCCCACTCCTCCGTGCTGGACCCTTTCACTGCTGTGCAGCAGCAGTGTTGTGGAAAAAAACGTAAGCAACACTAAATTATCATACGTTGGTGACGCTGTTAGAGAGAGCTGGACTGCCTTTTCCCCTTGTATTTCCTTAGGTAAATAATAGGCAACGTGACTGTGGAATGTTAATTGGTAGTGGACAGTGGCTTATTTTAATTGGCAAAGTGATGCTGTGGAATGTTCTGTAAGGCAAAATAACATGTGCTGTGGGGGAAATTTACACTGTGGCTTGTTCTGCAGGGGCAGTTCTGTGGGGCAAATTGACACTGTGGCATGCCAAATCATGTGGGTGCAATATGAGTGCATGGCAAGTGCTGTGGGTACTATATGGGGCTGTGTTAAGTACTTTAGGTGCAATGTTTGTGCAGAGGAAGGGCAAAACTTGTGTGTGCAATCTTGGTGCTCTGGCTTGACTTTTAGGTGCAAGGTGGTGCTGTGGCAAACCACATGGGTGCAAGGTGGTGCTGTGGCAAGCCACATCGGTGCAAGGTGGTGCTGTGGCAAGTCACATGGGTGCAAGGTGGTGCTGTGGCAAGTCACATGGGTGCAAGGTGGTGGTGTGGCAAGCCACATGGGTGCAAGGTGGTGCTGTGGCAAGTCACATGGGTGCAAGTTGGTGCTGTGGGTGCAATGCAAGGAATGTAGCGGCAATAATGAAAGATGGGCAGGAGAAATGGAGTAAGGGGGCAGAGGAAGGATATAAAAAACAAGGAATGCATTTTTTTCTAAATCATTTTATTTTATCATAACTATATCTTCTCACTCACCGTTTTAATGGGGGTACGCATAAGGAACAAATATGAAGCTCTATGTGCTTTTCTATCTGTTCAACATATGAACTGCATGTTTTAAAATTTCAGTTTCCATATTCTGAACAAAACAATAATGGTGCAGTGCTGTGTTTCTGGCATAATGATGGTTTAATGTGAGGAGAGAGGTTTTTCTTAAAATAGGCCCTGTTTGGTGGGAATTTAGTGATATCATGAGCACTATAATAATTAGGCGGCTTTACATTATGCTAATTATGTGGGTTGGGCAGTGGGTGGAGCTTTGGGGCAGTGGATGTGGAAAATTTTTGATAGCTGTGCTGCCAAGCGTCCATGGATATTTTTTTCAAAAGTTGGCAACTATGGTGTCTTAATGTTTCAACTTAAAGATACATGCCCACACAAATGGAGAGATGCTTGGAAAATTAATGACAGCCTGTTATATAATAAGGAAAATAAAGAATATTTAGAAAATACGATTAAATGCTTTTTCCAAAAAATGTACCAAAGACTTCTCCTGTCTGAACAATTGGTGTTCATTTAAAGCTGTTTTAAGGGGACATTTTGTTATGGACAAATGTCTCTTTTACTATTATATATTTGTGTTTATGTCTTATTTGGCACACTTCCCTAAAGGTCATAATTTCTTACAGATGCTTACGTATAAGCATTACATTCCTTTGTCTGTTTAATCTCTTACACATGTGCTCAATAAACTACTTCCTATGGAAACTCCTCCCATCCAAGCTACCCCTTCCCCCCTGCTAAGGAGCAAGTCTCATGTAACACATTCTTATAAAGACCAGCTTCCGGTACTAACTCCTCCCCCTTTTCTCATGTACAAATTAACATTTATTGCATGCCACGTGCAACAAAATGGAGAATCACTGTTAAAGTAACAGTAACTGTTTCCCCTGGAGCCCCTCTTTGTTCAGTAACTACTCACTCCCCCCTCCCATCGTGTAACCAAGATGGAGCTGGAATGTGGGTGGGAGAACTCTATAAAGATGACATCACATTCTGTAGGAAGGGCTTAAAGAAGACCCCTCCAACTGTTAGCCAATTGTTGAACCTATATTGTATCTTTAAACTATGACTGTACTGTGACGTATTCCTGCTTTAAAAGGAATCACCCACTCTGAGAAATAAAGGTTTGCCTCAGGTTTTTCACTGATCAGAAACTTTGTCTCCGGTGTGAATTACTTCTAGGGGAGAGCGCATTAGTTGATCAATTTGGTTTGCTTTGATCCAAATCAATTTGATTAAACTAAATAAGGAATACCAAAAGAAGTGTGGGTCTGACCTGGCCTCTCTGTATATTCTACGTAACAGTCTCTTGCAGGAAAATAAAGTGGCTCCCTCACAGGAAGGAGCTAGGAAACTTTTGGAAGTCCAATCTAGGATGAATCAAAAAGAAACGGAAACGATTGCTAAAAACATAGCTGAAGTAAAACTAAGATTTTACCTTAGAGGGAATAAAACTAATAAACTGATGACAAAAAAATTAATAGCACGGAAGCTTTAAATAGGGTTAATAAATTGGTATATAACAAGAAAGCATTTAGGACATTAAGTGAGATATTTGAATGAAATATAATCAAAATAATATAACTTGCATGCTGAAGAATCACTATTGAGTATAAGAGCATATTTAGAAAACATCAATCTCCCACTGATTTCTCAGACTCAGAAAGAACTACTTAAAAAAACTATTTTGAAACAAGGATTGGACAAGGCAATGGTCTTGTTGGTCAACAGGCCCTGATGGATTTGGCAATATACTCTTTAAGCTTTTTAGCCCTCTGCTGAATGAGCGTTTGGTAGCAGCCTTCAATGAGGCTGGCTCATGTGGAGCTTTTCCCAGAGGCGATGACCCATGCAAATGTTATGTGCATCCTAAAGCAGGAAGATAACACAGATGATGGCTCTAGCTACCGCCCAATTTATTTAATCAACAAACTCTTCTCATCTGTATTAGCAGCTAGAGTAAAGCAAGTCACTGATACAATAATACATCCAGATTAGCTCTGTGCCCGAGAGACCATCATGTTTTATTTTAGAAGAATTATTGATATTCTCGATGCAGCGGAAAAGAAGAGAAGTCCAATAACAATTGCTGTTGATGCCGAAAAAACATTCGACAGTGTTGGCTGGTGTTTCTTGAGACAAACAATATCTGCATTTGGAATGGCTGGATGCTCTTTTCTCACTGTATAAAAATCCCTCGGCTAGGACTGTTTGGCAAAACATTTGCTTGGAGTAGTTCAGACTCGACAATGGCCCGCTTTCTCCCCTTTTCTTTATCATATCCCTGGAACCCTTGGCTGTAAGGATTAGGCAAAATAAGCATATAAAGGGTTTTAAGGTGAAAGAGCGAGACTTAAAAATTAACATGTACGCTGATATTTTAATTACGATACAAGAACCTAAATTGTCTCTGATGCAGGAAATTTGCGAATATAGTGCGGTCTCAAATTATAAAATGAACTTCTCTAAAACAATACGAATTGGCTCTGGCCTTGATGATGAGACCATTGCTTGGATAAAGGAGAATTCTAACTTTGTTTGGGCTAATTCTAACTTTGAATAACTGGAGGTTCGATTACAAAAGATCTAAACAACTTAATGGACCATAACTTCCTAAACTTTCTTAAATCTACCAACCAGCTTCTGAAAGAGTGGAGGCACCTCAAAATCTCATGGTGGGGAAGAATACATGTCCTTAATTTGTATATTGTATCAAGGTGGAATTATCCTTTTTCAGATGCTTCCATTAAGAATTTCAGAAAATTGGTGGTTGGAATACAGTGAAGCTGTAGGGTGTTATTTGGAGCACCCAATCAGTAAAAAAGTCCCAGATCGTATCTAATATGATTCTGAGTCAGATTATCCCAGTATGTGAAAACCCTAAACATTCAACATAAACTCCCAACTTTTCTCCAGATTAACAGACTAGAACAAAACATGTTAGATTTATCATTACATAAAATGGAAAAAAATGACAAGCTGAGGACAGTGGGCCAGTTAGTAGGAGTCCAGGGTAGTAAATCATTCCCAGAATTTGACTTACCAAACTTTGAGAATTTTCAATATCTTAGGGTAAAACAATTTCTACAACAATCCAATGAATTTTTTTACCCTAAGATATTGAAAATTCTCAAAGGACACTGAGGACCGCTCTCTGATTTCCTTGAAGAAGGTACTAAATATGGATAGAGTATTGGCTAAGTATAATTAACTAATCAATTGGTGAGAAAAAACATCATAATCTGGTCAGTTTAGAATTTGGGAAAGAGACTTAGAATGTTCTTTAGACCTAGACTCGTGGTGCACTTCCTTTTTTAACACAATCATGGTTATCCATTGTTTAACGCTTGCAGAAACTCAGTTTAAGTTAATCTACAGATGGTACCTAGTCCCGTTGAGGCTGGTCACGATGTACCCATGTGTTTTCCCAATGTGCTGGCGTTGTGGTAGGAGGTCGGATGTACCTAAATGTATAGTGGGGCTGTGAAGAACTTAGCCACACATGGTTCAGGACATATGATTTTGTTGAAGCTGTTACAGGGCTTAGTTTAAGCAGATCTCCAGTGGTTGCCCTACTTCATTTGGATTGGTCAAAAATGTCATGGGCAGAAACATGTTTTACCATCCATTGTTTTGTTGCTCTCAAAATGATGGTTGCCCAAACCTGGAATCAGCCACTCAAAAGTGGCCTGGGAGCAGGTAAAGAATCAAATCCTGCTGCAGATTAGACTGGAAAAAGATCTTAGTAGGTCCCTTTTTCATTCACCCAGAAATTACCATATGTTGAATTTGTGACCATGTGTGGCTAAGTTCTTTGCAGCCCCACCATACATGTAGGTGTGTACCCAACCTCCTACCACAATGCCATTACTAGGTACCATCTGGAGATGGATGGGTAAACGTAAATATTTCCAACATTTAACAGAAGAATATCGATTACCAGCCAGAGAGGTTTTCAGGAATATTGTGCCAGTCAGATGCTCGTTATACCTCCCTCCTCCCCCCTTCCCCAGACCCCAGTACTTACCTCCATGCTGCTGTTTAGGTCCGTGGCTGAGAGGCAAGCGCTGTGCACTCCCCTCCAGCCGCGCGGATCAATAAAGTGTGTTGAAAAAAAAGTTTCAACACACTTTATTGAATGCGCGCGGCCTGAGGGGAGTGCACAGCGCTTCCCTCTCAGCCACGGACCTAAACAGCAGCATGGAGGTAAATAAACGGGCCTGGGGGAGCGGGAGATTTTCCCGCCCCCCCATTTGGGCGCCCTAAGGCAGCCACCTGTGCTGCCTTACGGTAGCGCTGGCCCTGGGTAGAACGATGCTTCCCTGTTTGACATTTCCTTTTAGGATCTTTTGTGCAATACACAGTGTTTTCCCTCCCCATGCATGGTTTACAAATAATGCCTGTGTCTCCCTCAACCAGGTGAAGGAAAACCTACTGGAATCAGCCTAAACATATATGTCCAATTTGGGAGAATATATGATCTTATACTATTTAACCTCCCCCACCAGGATACTTCAATGTTCCTCCAGATCTTCAAAGTATCTCTGGTCTGTTGATACAGGCTTATAAAGTTGAGGAGGTATTTCGGATTAATTGTGATTTTTATTCCCAAATAAATTATGGGGAATGGATGAGACCACGCCCCCACCAGAAAATAAACCAGGCTTCGTATGTTGTTTGTGGAAGTTTTACCAGCTACAAAGCCAACCTGATCTTTGTTAACTAAAAATGGAATAATAGATTTCAATTTTCCCGCTAGAATGGCTGCATAGATTGTAATATCGCCATTCATCAGGGATATTGGTCGATAATTGCCTATTTGGGTGGGATCTCTACTGCTCTTTAATATTGGTTTGAAATTTGCCTTACACATCTCCACTGGGAAATTATCTTCTAAATCTATTATTTTAAATAGTTGAGCAAGTTTTGGCCCCAATTCTCTTTTAAAGGTTTTATAAAAGATGTTTGTAAAACAGTCTGGGCCTGGGGCTACTCTATTTTTAAAATTATCTAATACCAGATTAACTTCCTCTACCTCTATTGGTAGGTTTCACTTTTCAAGCTGTTTGCTAGAAAGACTTGGCAAGGAAATTCCATCAAAATATTTTATAATTTCCGCAGTATCTTGCTGATTAGATATGTTATAAAGATCTCGATAATAATTGCCAAATTGTCTACCAATTTCTTGAGGGTTATAGAATGATTTCCCATTTTCCTCAATCTTAAAGATTCTTTGAGAAGCAACTCTCTTTCTTAATCTAGTTGTCAATATTTTATCTGCCTTATTATTTTTAAAGAACCATGATTGATTTACTTTTTTCATTTTTTCTTTAATTTTTTCCATATGAAATAATTTTGTGTTTTTTTTTTATCTTTAAGATCTTGTTTGTCCCTTCAGGAGTTGGCTTAGTTTTATTAATCCTGGTGAGTTGTTCTAACATTAGTACCATCTTTGGCAGCAAACCATAATACTGGTCTCTATCCCTAGAAGATAGCATTATTAAGTGGCCTCTAGCAGCACATTTATAAGTACACCATAAGGACGTTTGTGATATTTCTCTCTATTACAGTGCCTTCCTGGAGGAGACAGATGTCTATATTTTCTGACTTTAATGTTTTCCCCAACATGGATCTTTTAAACATAGTATTCAACCCCTGAGTGTTAATAGTCATCCATTTAACCATTTAATTGTAACTAGTGCAACTAGGTCCCTAACCTCTCCTCCACTAATCCAGCACTGACATCTTACACCTTGACACCGACATTGGACGACATAAAACATTATATACCCTTGGGCCACAAAACCCTTCTTGTGGACTAGGGTTCGTGCCCTCCCCATTTGATGCTAAGGTACAAAATAAATTCAGACCTCTTTGGTCCATGAAGCCGAGAGATTCTCGAGACGTTTTATTTGTTAAACATATTTTATTAACTCTACATGCTTATCCATATCTCTGTCCAGTATCTATTTATATCCCCGGTAAGAGGGGTCAAGATACGGGGAGGGGGGAAGGAGGGGAGTAGGGAGGGGACAGGGAGGGGACAGAGGGCAAATAGAAGTGGCTCAGAGTGTAACGGAAGAAACCCTTACATAGAATCTCCTCTCACCACCACTTGGTCAACAATGTTCTCCAAATTTCCAGTTTCCATAATCCCCCATATATTGAACTTGCATTTTTTTACAATTGGTTATTTATTTATTTTTTTATGTAATTATGTAGATAACTTTTGTAATATTTATAAATATGAAAAATTAATAAAATTAAATTAAATGTAATCTTATCAGGGGGCCTAAACATAACTAATCGAACATGCCAAGGTTGTCCATTGTCCCCAACACTGTTTGTCTTCGCGATCTAACCACTACTTAATGCAATAAGACAAAATGTAAATATTACAGGAATTACGAGGCTGATGACAATTATGCGGATGAGGTTTTATGATTAGTCTCTTGTCTCTTTGAAGGGGATAGCAGAGGAGTTAAATTAATATAGTCTCTGTTCCAATTTCAAGTTGAATATTTGTTATACTTGCAATTAAGTCACTTTAATAATGCTCTGAGATCAGAACTTAGCCTCCCACTATTTTATACAGACTTTCAAAAAAATGTCCAAAGTGAAACTGTAATTAATCCACGTGGGGTGTGGCGGGACACGAAATCCAGAAGTACATTACATCCAAATTTATCGGAGAAACACCTTCAGACGAATTCAGCGAGGAGCCGTCGGAGTGTGCCCGGGACCTCGCTGTACTCCGTGTGACTGCCTTTTTCTTACATGCAATATTGTTCTTAAGTAAATGTTTAATTACTAGGGCCAATAAGTAAATGTTTAATTACTAGGGCCAATAAATACCTTTTTGCACCTAGTATTACGCTATATACTTTTTTTTGTTTTGTTTTTTCCCTCCCCTTTTGCTTTTTGATCTATCAATAATCTCAATACCTAGAGATTATTATCGGGCATAACATTTGGCTCTGAAAAGTGTGACTGCTTATTCATTTGGGGAGGGTATACCAAGTTTTTTATTTCATGTCAAATCATCTGAGTATCAGATCACAATTACTTATGCATTTTATATATTTTTTGTTTGTGCAAAACTACATTATTATTTTCACTGTTTGGGTTTTTATTGTTGAGAGATTTGTTTTTTTTTAGATTCCCCTTTTCCCTTTCTTTATTTTATCTTTCCTTTAATTAATTTATTTTTTTATGATCAGTTAAGGGTAGGCCTGTTGTTCAGTTGCTTTATTTGTTGGGCGGTGTTGAGGTGGGAGAACCTGATTGAACATGAAGGAGGACTAACTCGTAAGCTTGCTTTGCTTCTTGTTGTGTTTTTTTCTCTCTCTTGTACTACCGTATTTGCTCGAATATAAAACAAGTTTTTTTTCAGTGCAAATGCTCTGAAAAAGTCCCCTTGTCTTATATTCGAGGGTTGTATTATACTCAGACCTCAAATCGGGGTCTGACTATAAGACTGGCATCCAGGTTCCCCACGGGGGGAGAGCAGCAGAGGCAAAGTCTGGAGGGAAAGCAGCAGGGGCAAAGTCTGGGGGGAGAGCAGCAGGGGGCAAGGTCTGGGGGGAGAGCAGCAGGGGGCACCGTCTGGGGGGAGAGCAGCAGGGGGCAACGTCTGGGGGGAGAGCAGCAGGGGGCAACGTCTGGGGGGAGAGCAGCAGGGGGCAACGTCTGGGGGGAGAGCAGCAGGGGGCAACGTCTGGGGGGAGAGCAGCAGGGGCCAAGTCTGGAGGGCAGAGCAGCAGGGGCAAAGTATGGGGGGGAGAGCAGCATAGTCTGGGGGAGCAGCATAGGGTAATCCTGGGCGGCAGAATTGGCTAAGCCTGGGGGGCAGGTGGCTGTGTTGTGTATGCATTGGCTACGTCTAGGGGGCAGAAGGCTATGTGAGACGATGCATTGACTAAGTGTGGGGGATGCATTGATTAAGTCTGGGGGGCAGATGGCTAAGTCTGGGGGGCAGACTGGCAAATAAAAGGAAATAAAGACAAGCCATGCATTTTTTTTCTGTCATAATTTTTTCCTAAAGGGTAGTCTTACATTTAGGCTTTTTTTTATTTTTTCCTAAATCAATACTCAAAGTTTGGGGGGTCCTCTTATAATCAGGGTCGTCTTATTTTCAAGCAAATACGGTATATTGCCATATATAAATAAAAAGAAAATACATTTTTAAAAATATATACATGTTGGGGGGGCGAGACGATGTGACGTGCACTCACGCACGTTCGCGCGCCATCAAGAGAGAGGCGGTTCTCAAAGCATCCCCCGGATCCACAGCCCTGCTGCTGGAAAGGGTTATTTAATTTATGAGGGAGACTCAGCCTGAAATTTACCTCTATTTCGTCTTCAGTGCGGCTCCTTACAGCACCAGATAATTTGAAGAGACAAGAAAAGAAAAAAAAAACGAGACTGCAACACGCTGTTCCCTCAACTGTTACCTGGAGAAACAGAAACAGCCTGCACTCTAGCCACCTAGATATTTCATGGAAATCTACAGTCACTGCAGGGACGTCCGGGGCAAACAAGTGCCACCAGCAACTACATAGATGGAGATGGAGTAACTCTAAACTTGCTGTTATTTACTCCGCCCATTAAACAGGTGCATCTACTCCTAAACTTTTGCTTGTTGAATTGTTTGTCTCAAGCCACTGGTCTTTGCATTTTCCTATGTCCTATGAGCCGACAGATTTCTTTCCATATGTAAAAGTACAGTGATGCTACTTGCTTGCTGAAACTACTCGGCTTTATCTGCAATAAGTGGACATAATTATCTTGGGGAACATTTGAGATCTTTTTCTCTCTGTCTGTTGATCCTACAGGATGTAAATATAATTTTGGACCCTACAGGTGGACATTTCAGCTTTAGACACAAATTGAGACTGACTGCACATTGTTTTTTTCTCCCAAAAGTAATCTAAGTCTTTGTCAGTCTCACTGCAATTAGAGTATATCCACACTGTATACTGCAACTATATAATAGGAGGACACCCTTTGCCCTAAAAATAAATTAAGACGGCCGGCAAACCAGCAATCAGAACCCACCCAAACTCTGTTTCATAACATCTCAAAAATGGTTCTATAAATGGGTATATTTAACAGGTCTCATAGCATTCAATAGGCAAATTGAGGCCTTTCTATCTGAGATAAATCACATCTTTTATTGAGGACATATTCATTATTATACGCAAACTAAGATTCTCCATACTTTCACTATCTGAACCTGCCAGTCCAGAACAAATTTAGTTAACAAACTCATACATTTCTCGAAAGGCAGGAACAGTAGAACTGGGCTGATATTGGTCCAACAGTTAGAGCTGCCTGTCTTGATTAACTAACTGAAGGGTGGCAGTGTTCCGGGTATTACTGCGTAGATTATCCAACAATAGAGACTGGCCTGAGCAATCAGCGTCCAAGTTAAACTCTTCCAAAATTCCTTTTAAACTCTGACCAGTTTGCTATCTAGATAAAGTGGGACAATCTGGACACTGTACTGCATTCTAGGGCCATTCTGATTAAATCATAGACTGCCTAGACCCAAAGGAATAAATCTGTCTATTCCACGAGATGTTATAATCCGTTTTTGAAGGTACCAAACAAAGAACTTAATCATGCCGGCAGTAAGAAACACAACCCCGGACACAGAAGAGTTTGAGCACCTAAAACTATTCCAGGACTTACCATTGGCTACCAGACAAGATAGGAGAACCTTCTCAGAACAGACAGTCATCCTTAGGCACAAGGAGATACAATAAAAGTGGTTGTTCCCGACGGCGGTGCTGGTATACTATAACTAACTATATGCGTATATATTTTTGCGATTGACTCTTCACATGTTTATCAAAGGTTATAGAAGTTATCACAAGAATTTTTTTTTTTTTAATACCTGAAACACTTGTTTACCTATAGCACTTGATAAAATAGTTGCATGGCACCTTAAGATATTAACCATGTAAGAAATTATTTGCACTAATATTAATCAAACTTCATTTTTTGTTTTTTTTTCCTTTCTCTAGTTTTCCCTTCCTTATGTCTATACTGCCCCATTCCCACTCTTACTTTCAGGGTCAGCTTAGGGTGAGATAGTGCAAGAAACAGGGAGATAGAGGGAAATGATAGGGGCAGCTAGGGCGAGTTGGCGAGTTAGATAGTTATGATGCAGACAGCAACAGGGATACAGTAGGGAATCAGCATTGGGTAAGGAGAGGGTCACAGATAAGACCAAACAGGGCCAGATAAGGAAAGAGTCTGTGTTCTGACTGTTTGACCTTCTTCTGTTTGACCTCACAGTAAGATATTAACCTATTTCTTCTCCTCCCTTTCTCCCCTCTGCCCCTCAGGGCTAATCCGATTCAGATTAACTGTTATAACGTATTTGCCGCTCCCTTGCCCGGTCTGGGCTCCTGCGATGGCGGCAGGAACAGTATGGAGACTATTGTTAGATGGTCCCTGTTCAAAATAATGGATATCAGTTAGAATGGCTGAAGACGAGAGTCTCTCAGAAGCCAAGATGTGGATTTTTCTCGAATGTCCACCAGTCGTATACACGAATTGACTAATTTTTGGCAAGGGCAGAGGTTTTGGAGCAGATTCTTAGTTCAGGAATTGGCCCTACAACCTAGTCGGATCACGTACCAGTTCTCCTGAAAATTAAAAATAATCTCAACTATAAAAGCAGGAAAAGATGGAGAATAAACAAAACCTTCTTGACATCTGAAGCTAATGGTAAAGATTTGCACGCCTAGGCAAGAGAATTCTTTGAGCACAATGACAGTGGTGACTGTGACAGAACCCTTCATTACTGGGGCTCTTGGAGAGAACTAATGGCTTGCCTCCTCCCTATAGATTATGGGCCCTGGCTTATGTGCTATGTTTAACATGGTTATTTATTCAGATTGTTTTGTATGTTGTTTTATGTCCAGTGGAATAATTCTGTGAGTAGACCTTTCTGATTAATTGTAATCAGAGTGGTCTACTCACACTATTATGCACTGGACATAAAACCAACATACAAAACAATCTGAATAAATAACCATATTAACATCTTCGTGACAATGGACGTGTCAGGCACGTCCTGCCTGGAACTCCGTTCCCGACAATGGACGTGACTGGCACGAAGCGATCGTGGGAGCCATGCTCCGTCAATATGGCTTTGCTCTCTGGAGGTCTGAGCTTCGGAAGTGAAAGTAACTTCACTTCCGTCACTCTGAATATGCTACTTGACTGCCCCTAGTGGTAGTCAAGTAGAATAGTAATGTAAAAAAATAAATATTTAACTAAAAACTAGTTATATAGTTAGATTAGCCTATAGGGTTAAAATTAAATAATTTTTAGCATAAGGGATAGGGTTAAAATTAAATTAAAATATATTAAGGGATAGCATAAGGGTTAGAGTTGGGGTTAAATTGAGTGTTAAGGTTACATTTTGGGGTCGGGTTGGGGTCAAAAGGTCAATAAAGAAAAAAAAACAAAAACACTATTTTTGTTTTTTTGTCCCATAACTCGCAAAAAAAATACTGAAAAATATGGAAACATGCATATTTCTGAACTCGGGACAACATTTAGAAACTATTTAGACAGGGTCTTTTTTAATGATTGTATTTGTGTAAATTATATTTTAGGTTAAAGTTAGAAAAAGTGAGTTTTTTTTAATTTTTCATCATATTTTATTATTTTTTTGTAGTAAATTATAAGATATGATGAACATAATGGTATCTAATGAAAGCCCTTCTTATGACGATAAAAACAACATATAATTTGTGTGGGTACAGTATGTGAGAAAGAAGAAAATTGCAGCTAAACACAAACACCCCAGAAATGTCAAAACAGCCATTGTCACCATGGGAAAGTCAAGGTGAAAATGTCTTGTCACTAAGGGGTTATACATATTGATGTCACTGGAGAGTAAAAGAGAATGGTTGATAGTTTACCCCCTGTACTGCAGACAGCATGTCTGTTGCCTAGGTGTGATTTTCTATCTTAAGCTGATGCTGATATGAACACTTCTACTATGTACGTAGCCATTGTTCCGTGTTATTTATATTTACTGTTAAAACAAATGTTGATGTGTTCTTGTATATTTGTGTCATGTCTGGTTCATTGCTGTTTAGTTCCTGTTTGAATATATGTTAATTTGTAGGTTGAATTTTATGTTAACTGGATTATGTCTGAATATATAACAGAAATGTGCATTCCTGTTTAAAAAGATATACTGGTCCTGATTTGGAAGCTCCATTTACAACACTGGCTCTGCCTGGTGGCTTGGGTGGCTGATTCAAGGAAGCAGAGTGCTGACTGAGTTACCCAGTTGGGGTACCGGGATGTCCGTCACAGTGACTTCTCTGATGCCACTCTTTGGTGCGCTTTTAAATGCTATATGAGAGGTTGACTCATAAAGCTGGGCGCTCACACAAAAAAGCAGAAAGAGAAAGATTTGAGCGATCTATATAGCGTTTTTTATCTGATAAGCGAATTCGCCAAGCTTTCTGGCTATAAAGTCAACATAAAAAAACCAAACACATTTTGACGAAGGACCTAACCAGATCTGGGAGGGATAACCTTCAAAGAGGAATTTAAATTCGATTGGGAGGCAAAGAGCATTAATTATTTGGGAGTGAGTTTGTTTCTAGATCTAACGGAAATTATTAGGTTGAATTACATTGAACTTGCCACTCAATTTGGGAAGAACCTCAAAGCCTGGAAGGGTTTAGAGTTGTCTTGGTTGCAAAGAGTGGAGGTAGTTATGTAAAGCTGGGAGTTAGGAGCGTAGTGCAGGGGAGCTCCAGCAGTAGGTAAGTCCAAAGGCAAAAGTACAAAGGGATTAGGCAAAGGCAAGGTCAAAGGCAGTCCAGAGGGTCGAGGCAGGCAGATTAGTAGCAAAAACGAGTTTGGGAAGCCGGGGTCAGGAGAGGAGAGATCAGCAACCAAAGGGTCAATAACCGGTGGTTCAAAATGCAATGCTGAATAGTAATGAAGGGTAACAGGAACTTCACAAGGAGAGAACCTAGCTTGGGAATAAACAAGCACAGAATGGCAGGTGAGCAGGGTTTAAATAGGGAGTCAGGCACCATAACCCCTCCCCTCAGCTCTCAGTATCCTCCCTACCCTCCAATACAGAATGGAGACAGGGTTTTACTGATAGGATGTCTAATGAAGATTATGTGGATGTTTGTGGCACTTGGGTAGAATTTAACAGAAGTGGTGACCGCAGCATACCCCCCGCCGCTGTCACTATGGGTATGATTGAGTATGAGTGAGTTTGATTGGATTGGGGTTTCGGGATGAGTAGTGAGCATTATATATCCACAAGGGAGGAGACTTTGGCAACTGAGAGAGTACTTCTCCCCTTATCATTTCTAATATTTTAATATTGTTATAGTATAATGTCTTACTCCCAGTTACGACGTACTATTTTCTATCTTATATAAGTGTGTGTGTTACACTGGACTAATATCCTATGTTATTATATTCTGTGTTTCTATTTTTGATATTTGTACAACTGGAAAAAGAAGAGAGAAAAATTTTGAAAGTAAAGAAATTAAAAAAATATATACCGTATTTATCGGCGTATAACACGCGCCGGCGTATAACACGCACCTAATTTTACGAAGGAAATTTCAGGAAAAAAAACTTAAGAACTTAAATTAAGAACTTTGAAGCCCAATATGCCATTTTAATATGCCAGGATATTGCCCCCAATATGCCATTTAATATGCAGGATATTGCCCCCCAATATGCCATTTAATATGCAGGATATTGCCCCTAATATGCCATTTTAATATGCCAGATATTGCCCCAAAAATGCCATTTAATATGCAGGATATTGCCCCCAATATACCATTTAATATGCAGGATATTGCCCCCAATATGCCATTTTAATATGCCAGATATTGCCCCAATATGCCATTTAATATGCAGGATATTGCTCCCAATATGCCATTTAATATGCAGGATATTGCCCCCAATATGCCATTTAATATGCAGGATATTGCCCCCAATATGCCATTTTAATATGCCAGGATATTGCCCCCAATATGCCATTTATTATGCCAGGATATTGCCCCCAATATGCCATTTAATATGCCATGATATTGCCCCCAATATGCCAGGATATTGCCCCTTAGTATGCTCGTTATGCCACCCTCCTCCCCCCCCTTCCCCAGACCCCAGTACTTACCTCTTTGCTGCTCTGTCCCCCGGTGCTCTGAAGCTGCGTGGCTGTGAGGGAAGCGTTGTGAGCTCCCCTCCAGCCGTGCGGAACAATAAAGTTTGTTTTAAAAAAAAAACACTTTGTTGACCGCGCGGCTGGAGGGGAGCTCACAACGCTTCCCTCATAGCCACGCAGCTTCAGAGCACCGGGGGACAGAGCAGGAATGAGGTAAGTTTTAGATTTTTTTTTTTTTTCGGCGTATAACACGCACACACCATGTTCCCCCTATTTTCAGGGAGAAAAAGTGCGTGTTATACGCCGATAAATACGGTATATATATTTTTATACATGGTATTTACTATTAAATAACATTAACACCACAAAACATTGACAAAATCTCTTTACATCAGTATATTGATGTACAGTGTTTATATAATCTCTAGGTTAGGAGTATTATCTAAAATGCTAGTAGCGTTACACAAAAAGAGTAAAGAATACATTCTTTGTTTTAAATTAGCCACACAAAAACACAGATAATAAAATAGCATATATATATATATATATATATATATATATACAGTATATATATATAGTGAGTGTTTTATTTAAATAATTAAAAGCACCAACAAATACAACAACAAAAATAGAAGCATTATAGAAACTTGTAACAAAATACTGGAGTCCCTAAAAATATTTTTACCTCTCTGCAGAGAAAGCATCCTGGCCTACGTACAACCATGATCACAGCTCCATTTTTCTCCCACAGTTCTTTAGCTTTGAAAGACCTTGGCTCTGTAGAAGGAAGCAAAATTAGAGTTTTGAGATTATATATATTGTGATGTCCTGAAGTTTCCTAGAACATGATGAACAGCACCAAGAAATTAAATAACAAATTGGCTTTTGTTTTTAAAAAAGCAGTGATTCAGGGTTATTGGCTTTGATTCAACTGTTAAACCAGTAAACTGTCTTTTTTTTACTGCACGATAGTCACAAAGTGATGTAATGACAAGCAAATATAGTGCAGTTCAATGCTAGTATCAAACCACAAAAAATAATACAATAACCACAAAAATATATATACATTAAAGCAAAAGAATAAAGTCCAGCACAACAAGAGTACACCATCTTAAAATAGAGGGGCTGCAAGGTCTTTCTTTACAGAGTTGTTATAGATTTTGGCATCAACAGGGCTGGTCTTGGATATTCAGGTGTCCTGTGCGGGGCACCCCCTTTGGTGCCTCCCCTCTCGGTGAATGCAATACATAAATTCAGTGTGCAACCATACAACATATTATCTCAATGTTAATTTTTTTACATTTTTTAATTAATTGAAATCATTTTAAAAGAACCTAGTTTAAGTAAATATTGGAGATTTTATCACAAAATACGCCCATATTTTGCTTAGCCCATCACTACGCCAAAATATATCGAACTTGGTGAGTCCTATCTCTATCTTGCTTACATGGAACTGAATATCTCTGACAATCTGTCTTTAACTATAATTTATCAGGGTTGGAAAATATCATGATATTTATATAAATATCAAATATATTGGATATTCATGATATATATTGAATATATAGCAAGTGTTTAAAATAATAAGGTCTTATTCAGTGAACATAAAAGGGGAACTGACCCCAAATTACTGATCTAAATCCCATTTTCCTAAACTTTAACAATATTTATTAAAGTTGAATAAACAATGTGGGGACAAGCTGAGGAAAGCTCTCTGTGGACCATGGCTTTTGCTGTGGGATGCGACTAAGAAAATTTCAGGAAAGACCAACTAGAGCAGCTGAACTTTATTTGGGGTTAATCAGGGGCACTTTAAATGATGGCAGGTGTATGCTGACTCCTATTTAACATGATTTGGAATTTGATTGCTTAATTCAGAACACAGCTACATCCCCAGTTATAAGAGGGTGTGCACACTTATGCAACCACATTATTTTATTTTTATCTAAAAGATTTCAGTTTGTTTTTCAATTGAGTTGTACAGTTTATAGGTCACATTAAAGGTGGAAAAAGTTCTGAAATGATTTATCTTTGTCTCATTTTTTTACAGCACAGAAACCTGACATTTTAACAGGGGTGTGTAGACTTTTTATATCCACTGTAGATTCTATAAGAGTGCATTCCTGGGATTGTACCAGAGCCAGAACCTCCAAAGAAAAGGAAGGAGAAACAGCCCCGGTGTCTCGCTTGTGATGCCACTGCTTTGGAAGGGAAACGTCTCTGCGGAGATTGTTTGTCTTATGCTGCGGTACCTCCGGATCCGTCTCTAGATCTTGTGCGACTTATTAACCAGGCTGTGGAGAAAAGTCTGAAAAAACAGATGAGTAGATTCATTCCACCTCAGCACAGCACCCAGGAGGAGGATTTTTTTATGGAGCATCCTGATCCTGAGAATCCACTGGGAGCAGAGAGTCATTATTCCTCAGCTGTGGAAGAGGGTGATCCGGGGTTTATCCTAGACTCCTCCCTTATTGACCACCTTATTGGTGTGGTAAGAGCAACCCTGGATATTGAGGAGCCTCTACCTACTGCTGGAGCAGGGGACAAATACCGTTTTTGCTCGATTATAAGACAAGGTTTTTTTCAGATTTTTTTTTTGGAAAAATACCCCTCGTTTTATAATCGAGGTCGTTTTATAATCTGACCTCAAATTGAGGTCAGATTATAAAACAGGGATCCAGGTCCCCAGCAGAGCTGCAGGGGACCTGGATCCCCCTCTCTAAAAGCAGGGGATGTCTGCGATACGTGCAGAAATCCTCCATGCTGCCCGACACTGCCGTCTATTATGACGGACCGGCTGTTCGTCATAATAGACGGAGGTGTCGTGCAGCATGGAGGATGTCTGCACGTATCGTGCAGACATCCTCCGGCTGCCCCCACTAGCCACCAGGGATCGAGAGACTGGGGGTGGGGGGGGATAGAGCAACAATGGGAGGGAGGGGGGAAGAGAGACAGGGGGAGGGGGAACAGAGCAACAAGGGGAGGGAGGGGGGCAGAGAGAAACAAGGGGAGGGGGGAAGAGAGAGACAAGGGGAGGGAGGGGGGCACAGAGTAACAAGGGGAGGGGGGGCTGAGAGAAACAAGGGGGGGAAGAGACAGGCGAGTCAAAGGGAGGGGAGAGAGAGACAACACTAAGGAGGGGAGAGAGACAAAGCTGGGGGCAAGGGAAAGAGAGAGGCAGCATTGGCACATAAAAGGAAATAAAAACAAGAAATGCATTTTTTGATATAATTTTTTTATTAAAAAAGCAATTTACATGTCAATATATACAAGTTGAACTTTTTTCCTATAGGGTAGTCTTATATTCAGGCTTTTAGTTTTTTTCCTAAAGGAATATCCAAAGTGTGGGGGGTCGTCTTATAATCAGGGTCGTCTTATAATACGAGCAAATACGGTACTTCACCAACATGTACATTGTTATTTTATGACTTTAAATGTTGGGAAATGTATGTAAGTGTTGTTTCATGACCCATAATGTTTAATTAAACTAATGTTATTATAACCATTCCTGTGAAATCTAAGATATCTTGTTGCTGTGTTTCACTATAGTAATATTGCTGGATTTTGGTTAAAGCGGAAGCTATCAGATTGAAACCTCAGATAATATAAGGTAATACAGGGTTGGGTATATTAATAAGCCAGAGAGTGTATCTACCAGTGCATATCTTGTGAATGCATCCATAGATCTACTTTCCTGGATAAGGCTAGTTATTGTATCTAGACAAACACATAAGCCTTCAATGAATATATACAAGTACATATCTGGATTATATATGATGTGTAGTTATATGTATAGATTGCAGGATACTTTGTTGTCTCAAGTACATAACACATTTATAGCCCATACATTATACCATTCCTAGTTTTAAAAGTTAAGACCTACTGATCCTGAATACACTGCTGCTTGTGGCAGGTACAGCCACAAAAAGATTTCCTGAAAACTAGTCCCTCTCTTGGCAGGAATCATTAATTTCCTAAAATCATCTCTGATTTTAATCTAGGAGGTAGCTGTACATTGCTTTTTATATGAACCCATCTACAGTATAGAAGAGGTTAAACTACATTCCTTTATTCTTTTATTCAGATTCAGGGAAAAGCTGCGCAACAACTACCTCTACTCTATGTCACTGATTGATGTTGGCAGTCTCTGACGCATACAAATTTCAAGGTATTCAGGTCAACTAAAAGCTCATTCTACCAGGGTATTGTCCAAATCCTGGGATATAGCAGTCCTCCTCATGTTGTGCCGCAAAGAATCCCAAAGGACTATTATTGTAGTAGATAACATGTGCATTGGTTGCTTTATTTTTAGTAATAACACATGTTATAAGTCTATGTAAGTAATACCTTACCCTTGCTGTGTATATAAAACGGTGTGTGGGATTCACATCTGGTCCTGTACTAGACATGTAAGCTATGCGTTTACTGTGTCCAACTTGTCTGTAAGATGCTATCAGGGTATGGTTGGGGGAGCACAGCGCACAGAGTAATCTGGGCGTAGGTGGAGTTGGCCCAGTAATTAGATGCCAGGAGTGAGACAAGTGCAGAGTCGGGGACAGTCCAGGAGGTCGAAGCACGCAGCAATAGAGAGTAAACAGAGAGACTAGCCAAGGTCGGGGTAGGAGAGTGAAAAGGTAATCCAGTAAGTATAGCCAAATGTTGAGAGCCGGGTGATGCACAAGCAGGTAGGGAAGGGAGATAAGCAAGGGGCTAGAACGGAGAGAACAGTACAATGAGGCAGAGCACAAGGTACTAGCACTGAATGAAAGAAGTGCAGGGTTTAAATAGGTTGGCAGGTTCTGGCTCCTCCACCCAGATCCTGGTTACCACCCTCCATACTTTAGCCAGTAGCCGTGGAGTGTAGCATAACTCCACCCCTACTTCCCTCTCTCTGACCTCCTCCAGTGAGGCAGCACCATCGGGCCACAGGACATGACCCCCCGCAGCAGCAAGGTGTGTAGTATGTGTAGTATGTTGGGATGAGCTATCGCTAGGCACAAAACAATCAATACACTATGATCGCTTGTACGTGTATTGTATGTGAGCCTGTTCTCTACATTTTTTTTATATATATGTATATATATATATATATATATATATATATATATATATATATATATAATATATTTAACACAAATGACGAATAAATATTATTTTAAGAAACACATTTTTTACATGCTGCCCTGCAGAATAATTCATATGTGTTGAGAGGGACAAGAATACATTAATCAAGGTAGTTTTAATGGGATATCCCGGCAATTTGGGCTGTTTTAGCTCGATCGCGGGTCACGTGATGTCATAGCGCGACGTCACGTGACCCGCTCCGTTCAATCTGTGAGCTGAGCTCACATCAGCCTGCTGTAGCCATCCCTGCCACACGCGTCTGCTGGAAGCAGGCAGGACGCATGTGACAGGGCTGGTAACAGGCTGCTCTGAGCTCAGCTCACAGTCTGAACGGAGCGGGGGAGTTTTTTTTCTTTTCTTTTTCAACAAACCTTCACCGGTGCACAGAGGAGACATGGAGCAGGTGAGTACTGGGGCAGGGAGGAAGGGGGGAGGACGGTGGTGGCATATTACTGGGCATTTAAACTGTGGCATATTACTGGGCAATTAAACTGTGGCATTTTACTGGGCATTTAAACTGTGGCATATTACTGGGTATTTAAACTGTGGCATATTACTGGGCATTTAAACTGTGCCATATTACTGGGTATTTAAACTGTGGCATATTACTGGCCATTTAAACTGTGCCATATTACTGGGTATTTAAACTGTGCCATATTACTGGGCATTTAAACTGTGGCATATTACTGGGTATTTAAACTGTGGCATATTACTGGGCATTTAAACTGTGCCATATTACTGGGTATTTAAACTTTGGCATATTACTAGGCAATTAAACTGTAGCATATTACTGGGCAATTAGGCTGGGCATATTACTGGGAAATTAAACTGTGGCATATTACTGGGTGATCAGACTGGGCATATTACTGGGCAATTCAACTGTGGCATATTACTGGGCAATTAGGCTGGGCATATTACTGGGCAATTAGGCTGGGCATATTACTGGGCAATTAGACTGTGGCATATTACTGGGCAATTAGGCTGGGCATATTACTGGGCAATTAAACTGTGGCATATTACAGGGCATTTAAACTGTGGCATATTACTGGGCATTTAAACTGTGGCATATTACAGGGTATTTAAACTGTGGCATATTACTGGGCAATTAAACTGTAGCATATTACTGGGCATTTAAACTGTGGCATATTACTGGGCAATTATGCTGGGCATTTAAACTGGCATATTACTGGGCAATTATGCTGGGCATTTAAACTGTGGCATAGTACTGGGGGATCTGGCTGTGGCATATTAATGGTCAGGCTAATAGTGACATATTAATGGGAAAATTGACTCTAGCCATGGTGATGCTGTACTATGAGGCAAAGTGTCACTGTGGTGTGTTCTGCAGGGGCAAAGTTACATTGTGGTATGTTCTGGGTGGCAATTTGACATTGTGGCATGCCAAAACATGTGGGTGCAAAGTGCTGTGGGTGCTGTATGGTGCTGTGTTAAGTTCTTTAGGTGCAATGTGGGTGCAGAGAAAGGGATAAAAATAAGAAATTAAAAATGTTTCAATAACAGTTTTATTACATATAAAAATAGTTGAAAACAATATCAAAAAGTTCATATAAGTATAAATGCAGCTAGTTATATACATATATTTGGGGTCCACCTCAAGCTTTTCAAAAGGCTGGAAATATTTAATATTTTAAGTTGTTTTTGTGGTCAGAAACGTAATATTACTTTGCTGAGAGGGTGGTGGGTGCATGGAATAGTCTTCCAGCATAAGTGGTAGAGGAGGAGTTTAAGCAGTAATGGGATAGGTATAAGGTTATCCTAGATATAAGATAAGGCCAGGGACTAATGAAAGTATTACTTTACTGAGAGGGTAGTGGATGTATGGAACAGTCTTCCAGTAGAGGTGGTAAAGGTTAATACATGAAGGAGTTTAATCATGCATGTTATATGAATAAGGCTATCCTAGATATAAGATAAGGCCGGGGATTAATGAAAGTATTACTTTACAGAGAGGGTAGTGGATGCATGGAATAGTCTTCCAGCAGAAGTGGTAGAGGGTAATACAGTGAAGGAGTTTAAGCATGCATGATATAGGTATAAGGTTATCCTAGATAAAAGATAAGGCCAGTAACTAATGAAAGTATTACTTTACTGAGAGGGTAGTGGATGAATGGAATAGTCGTCCAGTAGAAGTGGTAGAGGTTAATACAGTGAAGGATATGGGATAGGTATAAGGCTATCCTAGATATAAGATAAGGCCAAGGACTAATGGAAGTATTACTTTACAGAGAGGGTAGTGGATGCATGGAATAGTCTTCCAGCAGAAGTGGTAGAGGGTAATACAGTGAAGGAGTTTAAGCATGCATGATATAGGTATAAGGTTATCCTAGATAAAAGATAAGGCCAGTAACTAATGAAAGTATTACTTTACTGAGAGGGTAGTGGATGAATGGAATAGTCGTCCAGTAGAAGTGGTAGAGGTTAATACAGTGAAGGATATGGGATAGGTATAAGGCTATCCTAGATATAAGATAAGGCCAAGGACTAATGGAAGTATTACTTTACTGAGAGGGTAGTGGGTGTATGGAATAGTCTTCCAGTAGAAGTGGTAGAGGTTAAAACAGTAAAGGAGTTTAAGCATGCATGGGATAGGTATAAGGCTATCCTAGATATAAGATAAAGCCAAGGACTAATGAAAGTATTACTTTACTGAGAGGGTAGTGGATGTATGGAATAGTCTTCCAGTAGAAGTGGTAGAGGTTAATACAGTGAAGGATTTAAGCTTGCATGGGATAAGGCTATCCTAGATATAAGATAAGGCCAGGCAGTATTACTTTACTGATAGGGGAGTGTATACATGGAATGGCCTCCTAGCAGAAGTGGTAGGTTCATACTAATGTATGTTTTATGGTGTACACACAGCTCTCTGACTGAAGCACATCTGCACCAGGTCTTACTATATTTCATGTAAAAGTGATCAAATATACCTGCCTGATGTAGATGTTGTGCTGTGAATGTATCTGTTGTATACCAAGGATGCATGGTAATGTTGGTGTGAACTTGGTGATATAATCTACACTGTAAGTGTAGTTACAATATGCTAATCATATCGAAAGGGCGGAGCTTTTTAAAGGAGGTGTGGTCAATTGGAAGATAAGCTGCAAAGTGTCCCTGGAATTTTTTTTCAAATGTTGGCAACTATGAAATACCAGGGAGCTGCAAGGAGGTGTCATCTGCAGGGGTGCAGCATGCAGTCCTTCCTCATTGAGGAAGGCTGTGGAGAGCCCAAAAGGCAGCTGCAGGTGTAATTGTGTGCCTGTCTGTCAGACCCCACTCTGCTGTGCCTAACCCTTCCTGAGCACAGTGATCACTGTATCTTCACCTATGTAGGAAATGCACGGTAGAGCTGAGAGAGAGACGCATGATCATCCTGAGCTGCATTGTTAGGCTCTGTCATGGTATTTTAATACATTTCACACTATGGGGGACAAAATTGACTCATTCTGATATTAAGAAGAACCTCTAAATGACCTCTGTTGTTCAGTCTTCTTAGTTACTTAGTATAACTGGACTTCCTCAAGGGATATTTGAGTAAGACTTTAAAGGGACTGTCTAGTGCCCAAAATGCCTCCTCAAAAGTTTAATGCATAAAAAAGTACTTTCAAAGTACTTTAAAATGCACATTTGCAGAGGTTCAGGACGGCCCACTCAATGGGCGTCTACCTTAGGCTTCTAAGGGAGTTTATTTTCACAGTAGCAGCCAATAATAATTGGAATATGATTTCCTGTTTAGTGATGTAATCAGGCAATGTGTTGCATTAGAGATCCTAGTGTATACAAGAGCATTATAAGGTAGTGCCCTGTCACTGTATAATGTCAGTCATATCATCCAGCACTGCCTATTATGTCAGCTTGGCTGAACATGATAGGCAGTGCAGCCCCCCCCCCCCCCCCCCCATAAATCACAGCTTGGCTGAGAATGATAGGCAGTGCAGTCCCCCCATAAAACACAGCTTGGCTGAGCATGATAGGCAGTGCAGTCCCCCCATAAACACCAGTTTGGCTGAGCATGATAGGCAGTGCAGTCCCCCCTAAATCCCAGCTTGCTTAGAATGATAGGTAATGCAGTCACCCACATAAGTACCACACACATTCACTTCACACACTCACTCCACATCACACACCATAGAACAATATATTTTGTACATGTGGCGTATTAGAAGTGATTAGATATTACATGATATGTCACAGCGTAAGTAAGGAGTGTTTATATTAGTTTTATTTCTAATCAAAAGTTATTCAAACATAGATATTTCAAATGCCTATGAACAAGAATAGGTAAAATCCTTTCAGGGTTTCTCTCAAATTTAGGGAATTTTCCCTATAAACAAAAATAATAGATAGTGAACTGTATTCAGGTGTGATTCTGGTGAATTAAAATTTTGGGTTTTAATCATGGTCAGGACTGTGAGCCAAGAGCGACACATTTTGAATAATATTATTATAACCTAATCAAATATTAATAGAGGAGTGTTTTCAGAGAACCAACCAGATATAAACAAATATATCTGACACACCTTCAGTGGGTGTGGTATGGAGATGGAAAAGGGGGATACAATTAGGCTAGTTGTGAGCAGAGGGATCAAGTCTTGAAGGTCTAAGCTGGGGAAAATTCTTGATCCAAAATGGCCATAATGACTATATCCAACAATATCCCAGAGGGAACAGCTCAATAAACTTTTGGTTACACCTTGGTAAATATAGTCTTTGAATTTTATATTTTAACCCCTTAGTGACAAGACATTTTCACATTGACTTTCCCTTGGTGACAATGGCTGTTTTGACATCTCTAGGGTGTTTGTGTTTAGCTGTAATTTTTTTCTTTCTCACATACAGTACCCACACAAATTATATGTTGTTTTTATCGTCATAAGAAGGGCTTTTATTAGATACCATTATGTTCATCATCTCTTATAATTTACTACAAAAAAAATCATAAAATATGAAAAATGTAAAAAAACACACTTTTTCTAACTTTGACCTAAAATATAATTTACACAAATAAAATCATTAAAAAAGACCCCGTCTAAATAGTTTCTAAATGTTCTCCCGAGTTCAAAAATATGCATGTTTCCATATTTTTCGGTATTTTTTTGCGAGTTATGGGGCAAAAACCAAAAATAGTGTTTTTTGTTTTTTTCCTATATTCCTATATTTAACCCTAACACTAAATTTAACCCCAACTCTAATCCTTATTATATCTCTTAATATTTTTTAACTTTAATTTAATTTTAACCCTATCCCTTATGCTAAAAAATATTTAATTTTAACCCTATAGGCTAATATAGCTAAATAACCTGTTTTTAATTAATTAAATATTTATTTTAAATATTTCCCATTGCAATGCTACTAAACTACCACTAGGGGTAGTCAAGTAGCATATTCAGAGCGACGGAAGTGAAGTTACTTTCACTTCCGAAGCTCAGACCGGCAGAGGACGAGGCAATAGACCAGCACTGTTAAAGCGGTTTTCGCGATCGTTGATCGCGAAAACCGCTTCATTCAATGCAGGACGTGCTAGGCACGTCCTTTGTCGTTAAGGGAGTTTCTCCCAGGACGTGCCTGGCACGTCCTTTGTCGGCAAGGGGTTAACTTGTTATTTCTGCGAACTTGTATCTTTAATCAAATTCTATACCGGCCTCCATTCTAAGCCATTAGATGTAGTTTGCTGTGACTTATTGTCAGGGTTCTACACTGACCTTTTGACTCATGCATTTAAAAGTCATTATTTATGTGCTTATATACATCCTGCCTCCGCTAGAGGCCTCCCTACCTTGCTTTGCTTGTATTTCTTCCCTTCTGTTTGGTGTCAGGTGGGCTCATTACCTTCTGCTCACACCCAGGTTAAATAGCTTACCTCAGGCCTCTCCCCTTGTTTAACTCTCTCCACCCCTACCTTTGCTCTGTCTACAGTCCCTGCTATACCTCTTTGTTCATACTGCAGTTCCTACTCAAACCCTTTTCCTATTCTGCAGTTCTAAATTCCTTTTTGTCTCTCCTTCAGTCTTTATTCCAATACCTAGCTCTAGTTTTTTCATCTGTTCTCCCTCTGCACAAAATATAACATGCAACCAGACACCACCACTATCCCTGCGCTAAAAAGCCTACCTGACCTGGTAAAGGCCCTGACATTTATATTTGATTTATCATATGTGGTTTTACTCATTATATGCTGACATACTAAAAAAATATATATTAGTAGTCTATGTTATACCATTTTACATTTTAAATATTGATCTAATATCAGAGGGAGAACAGATGAAGAAACTAGAGCTAGTGTACTATTGGGTTTTAGTACATTCTGGTTCTGCATTAGATTTGGTTACTGTGATCAGGGCCGGCCTTAGGGGTGTGCGACATGTGTGCCCGCCAGCCTGGAAAAAAAAGTTTAAAAAAAGCCGGTAGAGGCACTGGATGGGGGAGATCAAACGATCCCCCCTCAAGAGCCCTCTGCTCGGCAAGCTCTGCTGGATCCGGAGAGGGGCGGAGCTAACTGGCTGAGGTGTAGCTCCGCCCCCACCCTGTGAAGCAGAGCAGCTTGCATTTAGCATGGGGAGCCGAGCAGCACTTTCTCTTGTGCAAACAGATTCCTTAGTAATGCCAGTCAGATGGCCCCATAACTATGACACACACAGGAGCCCTATAAATTATGCCACACCAGAGCCCCATAAATTATGCCACACCAAAGCCCCCCTATTTATGCTTCACCTCGGAGACCAATTAATTATGCCACACACACAGGTGCCCCATAATTATGCTACACAAAAGAGTACCATTAATTATGCCACACATGGGGCCCAATAAATATGCCACACACAAGTGCCCCATAATTATGCAACACATGGGACCGCCGTTAATTATGCGACACACAGGAGCCCCACGAGGTGACAATTGTACAATTCTAAAACAATATCTATACACAACGACATCTCTCTCTCTATAACAGCCAATTTGCCTATTAATATGTGTATTGGATATGGCTTGCAAAGTCATTTATTAGTGATTCACGTCACAGAAGCAACTTCATAAGTGTATATTAATGATATGAAGTACCTCCCTTCAGATAGACCCCTCTTCTGACTATGGCATCCATTTGATACCCGATCTATGTAGCATTGTAAGAAGTGCATTACTCCTACCAACAAGTGTCACTAGGGAGTGAGTGATGGGAGTGAGTGATGACTCTTTGTTCCACCAGGTAAATCCTGGAGGGGGGGGGGGGGGGGAGGTTATACTGGACAATAGCTGTGTGGGGGGAGGAGAGGAAACACATGTGGAATAACCAGAAAGAAACAACATGGTCAAAAGGAAGAGCTCTGAAACTATTTCTAGTTAAAAGTAAAGCTTTCATCTTGGGCTAAGTTTAAGTGCCAAGAAGCTAGGGTTTAGTTTAATGCCTAGTATTGTAACTAAAAGTAGAAAGTAACTGCTGCAGAACCTCCTTCAAAATCATTCCTTTATCGACCTGGAATCAAGAGCCATTTTGGACACAGCCATGTGATTTGCTGAACCTCTCTGAAGTTAAGTACACATGATATCTAATTAATACAATGCTATATAGAATATAACAGTTGTATGTTTGTAACTTTGTTTGTGATATCCTTTTAGATATATTTTTTTTACCGCCAGAGGTATAAATAAAGTATATTATATATATCACAACGTCTTTTGGTATTCATCTTTACAAAATTTATCTGTATTCTCAAATCAAAGAAATTTATTGTTGTACTGTTAGTCTTGTTTGTCTAAATAAATATTTATTAATTATTTAATTAATAATTATTTAGCATAATTTGGCATACAGCAGGCCACGACTGCAACAATATGCCAGTATTCAGATGCCAGTTATATTGTGCCATTCAGATGCCAGTTATATTGTGCCATTCAGATGCCAGTAATATTGTGCCATTCAGATACCAGTTATATTGTGCCATTCAGATGCCCCAGCCAATTTGCCCGTTAGGTCGCCAGTAATATGCTATCTATTAATAATTTAAAGTTCCTATGCTCGTTATTCCACCCTCCCCCCCCTTCCCCAGTACTTAACACCTGGCTGCTGCTCCGTGTCCCCAGCCGGACGTCTCCGTGCAGTCTTCCCTCGTGCACAGAGGAGGTAAACACAGGCACCAGATGTGACGTAACGTCACATCCGGTCGCAGTGAATTTTTTTTTCAGGAGGCTGAATCCAGCGGATGCGGCTGACAGAAAAAAAAAAGTTAAACAGCTCAATGCGCTGTGGGGGGATGCCGGGAGCACGGGTGTCACACGGTGCGGTCCGCACCCCCCTCGGGACGCCACTGCTCCCAGCTCCCTCCAGCAGCAAGAAAATAAATAAATACTGGTACTGGCTCCAAAGGCTGGATTACCGGCTGTGCCAGTAAATTAAACCTGGTAACCCCAGCTATACAAATAGAGAAAGAAATATGGAGATGAGGATTCTGTGTAATGCATGTATGCATACACTTCAAATATAGTTCTAATATACCTTACTTAATGTTTTTTTTATCTCTTAGGTTCCAGATCAATAGGAAATCCAGTACAAGCTGCATATCAGAAATATTTGTGAGTAAATTCTACATAAAGTTGTAGTCTTAGATTTACATTACACTGCCCCTGCCATACAGAATTTAAAGTAGCCACTTACATAATAGGGTTTTGGTCCCTTACCAAAATCTTTTATTTGGGCAAAGCAAATAAATATGACTGAAGCATAAATATACCGATGGGCAAATAGTTTTGGGTGAAGCATATTATGAGTATAATAAGGGAGGGAGCCATCTACTATATGAGAGGAAGAGAGAGACACCACAGGGGGAGAGAGAGAGACACTACAGGGGAGAAAGACAGATATTACAGGGGAGAGAGAGAAAGTGAGCGAGAGAGACAGGACATGAGAGAAAGACACTACAGAAATGAGAGAGAGAGAGACACTACAGAAATGAGAGAGAGTGAGAGACACTACAGAAATGAGAGAGAGAGAGAGAGAGAGACACAACAGAAATGAGAGAGAGAGACTACAGAAATGAGAGAGAGAGACTACAGAAATGAGAGAGAGAGACTACAGAAATGAGAGAGAGAGACTACAGAAATGAGAGAGACTACAGAAATGAGAGAGAGACTACAGAAATGAGAGAGAGAGCCACTACAGAAATGAGAGAGAGAGAGCCACTACAGAAATGAGAGAGAGAGAGAGAGAGAGAGAGAGACACTACAGAAATGAGAGAGAGAGACACTACAGAAATGAGAGAGAGAGACACTACAGAAATGAGAGAGAGACACTACAGAAATGAGAGAGAGAGACACTACAGAAATGAGAGAGAGAGCCACTACAGAAATGAGAGAGAGACACTACATAAATGAGAGAGAGTGAGAGACACTACAGAAATGAGAGAGAGAGAGAGAGAGAGACACTACAGAAATGAGAGAGAGAGAGAGAGACACTACAGAAATGAGAGAGAGACACTACAGAAATGAGAGAGAGAGAGACACTACAGAAATGAGAGAGTGAGAGACACTACAGAAATGAGAGAGAGAGAGAGAGACACTACAGAAATGAGAGAGAGAGACACTACAGAAATGAGAGAGACACTACAGAAATGAGAGAGAGAGAGAGAGACACTACAGAAATGAGAGAGAGAGAGACACTACAGAAATGAGAGAGAGAGAGACACTACAGAAATGAGAGAGAGAGAGAGACTCTACAGAAATGAGAGAGTGAGAGACACTACAGAAATGAGAGAGTGAGAGACACTACAGAAATGAGAGAGAGAGAGACACTACAGAAATGAGAGAGAGAGAGACACTACAGAAATGAGAGAGAGAGACACTACAGAAATGAGAGAGAGAGAGAGAGACACTACAGAAATAAGAGAGAGAGAGAGACTACAGAAATGAGAGAGAGAGACTACAGAAATGAGAGAGAGAGACTACAGAAATGAGAGAGAGAGAGACACTACAGAAATGAGAGAGAGAGACACTACAGAAATGAGAGAGAGAGACTACAGAAATGAGAGAGAGAGACTACAGAAATGAGAGAGAGAGAGACACTACAGAAATGAGAGAGATAGAGAGACTACAGAAATGAGAGAGAGAGAGACACTACAGAAATGAGAGAGTGAGAGACACTACAGAAATGAGAGAGTGAGAGACACTACAGAAATGAGAGAGAGAGAGACACTACAGAAATGAGAGAGAGAGAGAGAGAGAGAGAGAGACTACAGAAATGAGAGAGAGAGAGAGAGAGAGAGAGACACTACAGAAATGAGAGAGAGAGAGAGAGACTACAGAAATGAGAGAGAGAGAGACTACAGAAATGAGAGAGAGAGACTACAGAAATGAGAGAGAGACTACAGAAATGAGAGAGAGTGACACTACAGAAATGAGAGAGAGAGCCACTACAGAAATGAGAGAGAGACACTACAGAAATGAGAGAGAGAGAGAGAGACACTACAGAAATGAGAGAGAGAGAGAGAGACACTACAGAAATGAGAGAGAGAGAGACACTACAGAAATGAGAGAGTGAGAGACACTACAGAAATGAGAGAGTGAGAGACACTACAGAAATGAGAGAGAGAGAGAGAGAGAGACACTACAGAAATGAGAGAGAGAGAGAGAGAGAGAGAGACTACAGAAATGAGAGAGAGAGAGACACTACAGAAATGAGAGAGAGAGACACTACAGAAATGAGAGAGTGAGAGACACTACAGAAATGAGAGAGAGAGAGAGAGAGAGAGAGACACTACAGAAATGAGAGAGAGAGAGAGAGAGAGAGAGAGAGAGAGAGACTACAGAAATGAGAGAGAGAGACTACAGAAATGAGAGAGAGAGAGACTACAGAAATGAGAGAGAGAGAGCCACTACAGAAATGAGAGAGAGAGAGCCACTACAGAAATGAGAGAGAGAGAGACACTACAGAAATGAGAGAGAGAGAGACACTACAGAAATGAGAGAGAGAGACACTACAGAAATGAGAGAGAGAGAGAGAGCCACTACAGAAATGAGAGAGAGAGAGAGAGAGAGGGCCACTACAGAAATGAGAGAGAGCCACTACAGAAATGAGAGAGAGCCACTACAGAAATGAGAGAGAGAGAGACACTACAGAAATGAGAGAGAGCCACTACAGAAATGAGAGAGAGAGAGACACTACAGAAATGAGAGAGAGAGAGACACTACATAAATGAGAGAGAGAGAGAGAGACTACAGAAATGAGAGAGAGAGAGAGACTACAGAAATGAGAGAGAGAGAGAGACTACAGAAATGAGAGAGAGAGACTACAGAAATGAGAGAGAGAGACTACAGAAATGAGAGAGAGACTACAGAAATGAGAGAGAGAGAGACACTACAGAAATGAGAGAGAGAGAGCCACTACAGAAATGAGAGAGAGAGAGACACTACAGAAATGAGAGAGAGAGAGACACTACAGAAATGAGAGAGAGAGAGACACTACAGAAATGAGAGAGAGAGAGAGAGCCACTACAGAAATGAGAGAGAGAGAGAGAGAGAGGGCCACTACAGAAATGAGAGAGAGCCACTACAGAAATGAGAGAGAGCCACTACAGAAATGAGAGAGAGAGAGACACTACAGAAATGAGAGAGAGCCACTACAGAAATGAGAGAGAGAGAGACACTACAGAAATGAGAGAGAGAGAGACACTACATAAATGAGAGAGAGAGAGAGAGACTACAGAAATGAGAGAGAGAGAGAGACTACAGAAATGAGAGAGAGAGAGAGACTACAGAAATGAGAGAGAGAGACTACAGAAATGAGAGAGAGAGACTACAGAAATGAGAGAGAGAGAGACACTACAGAAATGAGAGAGAGAGAGAGAGACACTACAGAAATGAGAGAGACACTACAGAAATGCGAGAGAGAGAGAGAGAGACACTACAGAAATGAGAGAGAGACACTACAGAAATGCGAGAGAGAGACACTACAGAAATGCGAGAGAGAGACACTACAGAAATGAGAGAGAGAGACTACAGAAATGAGAGAAAGAGAGAGAGAGAGACAACAGAAATGAGAGAGAGACACTACAGAAATGAGAGAGAGAGAGACACTACAGAAATGAGAGAGAGAGAGACACTACAGAAATGAGAGAGAGAGAGACACTACAGAAATGAGAGAGAGAGACACTACAGAAATGAGAGAGAGAGAGACACTACAGAAATGAGAGAGAGAGAGACACTACAGAAATGAGAGAGAGACACTACAAAAATGAGAGAGAGAGAGAGACACTACAGAAATGAGAGAGAGAGAGACACTACAGAAATGAGAGAGAGAGAGAGACACTACAGAAATGAGAGAGAGAGAGAGACACTACAGAAATGAGAGAGAGAGACACTACAGAAATGAGAGAGAGAGAGACACTACAGAAATGAGAGAGAGAGAGACACTACAGAAATGAGAGAGAGAGAGAGACACTACAGAAATGAGAGAGAGAGAGACACTACAGAAATGAGAGAGAGAGACTACAGAAATGAGAGAGAGAGAGAGACACTACAGAAATGAGAGAGAGAGAGACACTACAGAAATGAGAGAGAGAGACACTACAGAAATGAGAGAGAGAGAGACACTACAGAAATGAGAGAGAGAGAGAGAGAGAGACACTACAGAAATGAGAGAGAGAGAAACTACAGAAATGAGAGAGAGAGAGAGACACTACAGAAATGAGAGAGAGAGAGAGAGAGAGACACTACAGAAATGAGAGAGAGAGAGACACTACAGAAATGAGAGAGAGAGAGAGACACTACAGAAATGAGAGAGAGAGAGACACTACAGAAATGAGAGAGAGAGAGAGACACTACAGAAATGAGAGAGAGAGACACTACAGAAATGAGAGAGAGACACTACAGAAATGAGAGAGAGAGAGAGAGAGAGAGACACTACAGAATTGAGAGAGAGAGAGACACAACAGAATTGAGAGAGAGAGAGACACTACAGAAATGAGAGAGAGAGAGACACTACAGAAATGAGAGAGAGAGAGACACTACAGAAATGAGAGAGAGAGAGAGACACTACAGAAATGAGAGAGAGAGAGACACTACAGAAATGAGAGAGAGAGACTACAGAAATGAGAGAGAGAGAGAGAGACACTACAGAAATGAGAGAGAGAGAGACACTACAGAAATGAGAGAGAGAGACACTACAGAAATGAGAGAGAGAGAGACACTACAGAAATGAGAGAGAGAGAGAGAGAGAGACACTACAGAAATGAGAGAGAGAGAAACTACAGAAATGAGAGAGAGAGAGACACTACAGAAATGAGAGAGAGAGAGAGAGAGAGAGACACTACAGAAATGAGAGAGAGAGAGACACTACAGAAATGAGAGAGAGAGAGAGACACTACAGAAATGAGAGAGAGAGAGACACTACAGAAATGAGAGAGAGAGAGAGACACTACAGAAATGAGAGAGAGAGACACTACAGAAATGAGAGAGAGACACTACAGAAATGAGAGAGAGAGAGAGAGAGAGACACTACAGAATTGAGAGAGAGAGAGACACAACAGAATTGAGAGAGAGAGAGACACTACAGAAATGAGAGAGAGAGAGACACTACAGAAATGAGAGAGAGAGAGAGAGAGAGAGAGAGACACTACAGAAATGAGAGAGAGAGAGAGAGACACTACAGAAATGAGAGAGAGAGAGACACTACAGAAATGAGAGAGAGAGAGACACTACAGAAATGAGAGAGAGAGACACTACAGAAATGAGAGAGAGAGAGAGACACTACAGAAATGAGAGAGAGAGACACTACAGAAATGAGAGAGAGAGAGAGAGAGAGAGACAGAGACACTACAGGAATGAGAGAGAGAGAGAGAGAGAGAGAGACACTACAGAAATGAGAGAGAGAGAGAGAGAGAGACAGACACTACAGAAATGAGAGAGAGAGAGAGACACTACAGAAATGAGAGAGAGAGACACTACAGAAATGAGAGAGAGAGACACTACAGAAATGAGAGAGAGAGAGAGACACTACAGAAATGAGAGAGAGAGAGAGAGACACTACAGAAATGAGAGAGAGAGAGAGAGACACTACAGAAATGAGAGAGAGAGAGAGAGAGAGAGAGAGACACTACAGAAATGAGAGAGAGAGAGAGAGAGACACTACAGAAATGAGAGAGAGAGACTACAGAAATGAGAGAGAGAGAGAGACACTACAGAAATGAGAGAGAGAGAGAGAGAGAGAGAGAGAGAGACACTACAGAAATGAGAGAGAGAGAGAGAGAGAGAGACTACAGAAATGAGAGAGAGAGAGAGAGACACTACAGAAATGAGAGAGAGACACTACAGAAATGAGAGAGAGAGAGACACTACAGAAATAAGAGAGAGAGAGAGACACTACAGAAATGAGAGAGAGAGAGAAAGAGAGACACTACAGAAATTAGAGAGAGACACTACAGAAATGAGAGAGAGAGAGAGAGAGACACTACAGAAATGAGAGAGAGAGAGAGAGAGACACTACAGGAATGAGAGAGAGAGAGAGAGAGACACTACAGAAATGAGAGAGAGAGAGAGAGAGACACTACAGGAATGAGAGAGAGAGAGACACTACAGAAATGAGAGAGAGAGAGACACTACAGAAATGAGAGAGAGAGAGAGTCTACAGAAATGAGAGAGAGAGAGACACTACAGAAATGAGAGAGAGAGAGAGACACTACAGAAATGAGAGAGAGAGAGAGAGAGAGAGAGAGAGAGACACTACAGAAATGAGAGGGAGAGAGACACTACAGAAATGAGAGAGAGAGAGAGACACTACAGAAATGAGAGAGAGAGAGACACTACAGAAATGAGAGAGAGAGACACTACAGAAATGAGAGAGAGAGAGACACTACAGAAATGAGAGAGAGAGAGAGAGACACTACAGAAATGAGAGAGAGAGAGAGAGAGACACTACAGAAATGAGAGAGAGAGAGAGACACTACAGAAATGAGAGAGAGAGAGACACTACAGAAATGAGAGAGAGAGAGAGAGAGACACTACAGAAATGAGAGAGAGAGAGACACTACAGAAATGAGAGAGAGAGAGAGACACTACAGAAATGAGAGAGAGAGAGAGACACTACAGAAATGAGAGAGAGAGAGAGACACTACAGAATTGAGAGAGAGAGAGACACTACAGAATTGAGAGAGGGAGAGACACTACAGAAATGAGAGAGAGAGACACTACAGAAATGAGAGAGAGAGAGAGAGAGAGAGAGACACTACAGAAATGAGAGAGAGAGAGACACTACAGAAATGAGAGAGAGAGAGAGAGACACTACAGAAATGAGAGAGAGAGAGAGAGACACTACAGAAATGAGAGAGAGAGACACTACAGAAATGAGAGAGAGAGAGAGAGAGACACTACAGAAATGAGAGAGAGAGAGACACTACAGAAATGAGAGAGAGAGAGAGAGAGACACTACAGAAATGAGAGAGAAAGACACTACAGAAATGAGAGAGAGACAGAGACACTACAGGAATGAGAGAGAGAGAGAGAGAGAGACACTACAGAAATGAGAGACAGAGAGAGAGAGAGAGAGAGACACTACAGAAATGAGAGAGAGAGAGAGAGACACTACAGAAATGAGAGAGAGAGAGAGAGAGAGAGACACTACAGAAATGAGAGAGAGAGAGAGAGACACTACAGAAATGAGAGAGAGAGAGAGAGACACTACAGAAATGAGAGAGAGAGAGAGAGAGACTACAGAAATGAGAGAGAGAGAGAGAGAGACACTACAGAAATGAGAGAGAGAGAGACACTACAGAAATGAGAGAGAGAGAGAGACACTACAGAAATGAGAGAGAGAGAGAGAGAGAGACACTACAGAAATGAGAGAGAGAGAGACACTACAGAAATGAGAGAGAGAGAGACACTACAGAAATGAGAGAGAGACACTACAGAAATGAGAGAGAGAGAGACACTACAGAAATGAGAGAGAGAGAGACACTACAGAAATGAGAGAGAGAGAGACACTACAGAAATGAGAGAGAGAGAGACACTACAGAAATGAGAGAGAGAGAGAGACACTACAGAAATGAGAGAGAGAGAGAGACACTACAGAAATGAGAGAGAGAGAGAGAGAGAGAGACACTACAGAAATGAGAGGGAGAGAGACACTACAGAAATGAGAGAGAGAGAGACACTACAGAAATGAGAGAGAGAGAGAGACTACAGAAATGAGAGAGAGAGAGAGAGACACTACAGAAATGAGAGAGAGAGAGACACTACAGAAATGAGAGAGAGAGAGAGACACTACAGAAATGAGAGAGAGAGACACTACAGAAATGAGAGAGAGATACACTACAGAAATGAGAGAGAGAGAGAGAGAGAGACACTACAGAAATGAGAGAGAGAGAGAGACACTACAGAAATGAGAGAGAGAGACACTACAGAAATGAGAGAGAGAGACACTACAGAAATGAGAGAGAGAGACACTACAGAAATGAGAGAGAGAGAGACACTACAGAAATGAGAGAGAGAGAGACACTACAGAAATGAGAGAGAGAGAGACACTACAGAAATGAGAGAGAGAGACTACAGAAATGAGAGAGAGAGACACTACAGAAATGAGAGAGAGAGACACTACAGAAATGAGAGAGATACACTACAGAAATGAGAGAGAGAGAGAGACACTACAGAAATGAGAGAGAGAGAGACACTACAGAAATGAGAGAGAGAGAGACATTACAGAAATGAGAGAGAGAGACACTACAGAAATGAGAGAGAGAGAGACACTACAGAAATAAGAGAGAGAGAGAGACTACAGAAATGAGAGAGAGAGAGAGAGACACTACAGAAATGAGAGAGAGAGACACTACAGAAATGAGAGAGAGAGAGACACTACAGAAATGAGAGAGAGAGAGACACTACAGAAATGTGAGAGAGAGAGACACTACAGAAATGAGAGAGAGAGACACTACAGAAATGAGAGAGAGAGACACTACAGAAATGAGAGAGAGAGAGAGAGACACTACAGAAATAAGAGAGAGAGTGACACTACAGAAATGAGAGAGAGAGACACTACAGAAATGAGAGAGAGACACTACAGAAATGAGAGAGAGAGAGAGAGAGAGAGAGACACTACAGAAATGAGAGAGAGACACTACAGAAATGAGAGAGAGAGACACTACAGAAATGAGAGAGAGAGAGAGAGAGAGAGACACTACAGAAATGAGAGAGAGAGACACTACAGAAATGAGAGAGAGAGAGAGAGAGAGAGAGAGAGAGAGAGAGAGAGAGAGAGACACTACAGAAATGAGAGATCTGCCCCCTGAGTGCAATCTCAGCGCTCGGGTAAGTCCTGCAAGGTCAATCTGAGTTCTGGTGTAAGTTCAGGGTGCTGGGGAAAGCCTTTTGAGTGCAATCTGGGTGTTGGGCTAAGTCCTGAGTGCTGAGGCAAGTCCTGTGAGGGCAATTTGGGTGCTGGTGGTGAAGCAGCTACATTGAAGCAGCTGCAAAGAACCACCCCATCCCTGATGGGATGGTTCTTCGTAACTACTCCACTGCCAGTTCATCGCATGAGAGGTTATCACGGGATCGCATTCAAGGTTAGTATTATGGCTTAGGAGTTTAGGATTAGTATAATGGGTTTGGGGTTAGTATTAGGGCTTATTATTAGGAATTAACATTGGGGATTGGGGGGTAGTTTAGGAGTTAGTATTGAGGATGGGGGGGTTAGTATTAGGAGTTAGTATTGGGGATCGTGGGGGTTAGTATTAGGGATTGGCGGGTTAGTATTTGGAGTTAGTATTGGGGATCGTGGGGGTTAGTATTAGGGATTGGCGGGTTAGTATTTGGAGTTAATATTGGGGATCGGGGGTAGTATTGGGGATCAGGGGGGTTAGTATTAGGAGTAAGTATTGGGAATCAGGCCATGATGGAACCCTCCATCATTGGGGTTCTTGGAGAGAAATAATGTGCCACCTCCTCCAAATAGACTATGGACCCTGTCTGTGGATATACTAGGTTTGGGGGTACAAGCAGAACCCTGTTTTCAGCTGGACTTCAAACACAGGCTCACTCAGGATGTCAGCCAGGATTTGTACCTGGGGAGGGCCAAACCATTGTCCCATTCATTGAGTTTCCTCCATGTTAAGATTGTATCCTATCCTGCAAACTCCTATCATTATGTCACCTTACCCATTGTTACATAGTTACATAGCAGTTTAGGGTGAAAAGGGACTTGTATCCATCCAGTTCCACCCTTTTCCTATGCAATGTTTACGGTTATTGATTAAAAAAAATGCAAATAAAAACCCCTTCAGCAATTTCAAATTCTGCTTTTAGTGGGGAATTTTTTTTTTTAGATTTCTAATTCCGCGATGAGCGTAGCGGGGAGCGGGGAAACAGTATTTCTTGATGGAACTAATTGTGGCATATTAATTGGGCATATCAATAGCGGCCTATTAATTGGGGCATATTAATTCGCCATATTATTGAGCATATTAATTGAGACATATTTATTAGGCATAGTAATTGTGGCATATTATTGGGCATGTTAGTGGGCATATTAATTGGGGTATATTAATTAGGGCATATTATTGGGCGTTTTAGATGGGGCATAATAATTGGGGCATATTAGTGGGAATATCAATAGTAGCATATTAGGCATACTAATTGTGGCATATTATCGGGCATAATAATTGTGGCATATTAATTGTGTCATATTAGTTTGGGCATATTTATTGAGCATACCAATAGCGCATATTAATTGGGGAATATTATTGGGCATAATAATTGGGTATATCAATAGCATCATATTAACTGGGGCATATTAGTGGGAATATCAATAGTGGCATATTATTGGGCATATTAATGGGCATATTAATTGTGGCATATTAGTGGGAATATCAATAGTGGCATATTAATGGGCATATTAATTGTGGCATATTAGGGGGAATATCAATAGTGGCATATTATTGGGCATACTAATTGTGGCATATTATTGGGAATATTAATTGTGGCATATTAGTTGGAACATATTTATTGGGCATACCAATAGTGGTATATTAATTGGGGCATATTAATTGGGAATATCAATAGCAGCATATTAATAGGGGCATATTAGTGGGAATATCAATTGTGCCATTTTATTGGGCATATTAACTGTGGCATATTAACGGTGTCATATTATTGGGCAAATCAATAGTGGCATATTAATAGTGGCATATTAATTGTGGCATATTAGTGGGAATATCAATAGTGGCATATCAGTGGGCATATTAATTGTGGCATTTAAGTGGGCATACTAACAGTGGCATATTATTGGGCATACTAATTGTGTCATATTATTGAGCATACCAATAGTGGTATATTAGTGGGCATACTAATTGTGGCATATTAGTGGACATACTAATTGTGGCATATTTGTATACATACTAATTGTGGCATATTATTGGGCATACTAATTGTTGCATATTATTGGGCATACTAATAGTGGAATATTTATAGGCATACTAATAGTGGCATATTATGGGCAAATTGGCTGTGGTATATTTATGGGCAAATTTGCTATAGCATATTAATGGGCAGACTAACAGTGGCATATTAATGGGCAAACTAACTGTGGAGTATTAAATGGCATATTGGCTGTGGCATATTAATGGGCGAATAGTGGCATATTAATGAGCAACCTTGCTTTGGAAATACATTGGCAACACTGTTTGTAGAATGTCAAGTCTGGGGGTGTATCAACAAATCTGAGGTGCAGATTGACAGGTCGGAGTGGCAGAGTGGCAAGTCTGGGGGTGCACTGTAAAGTCTGAGGGGCAGATTGGCAAATAAAAAACGTTTTTTATTGTTTGACCCCTTAACGCATAAGGATGTATATATACGTCATGAAAAGCATAGTCCGAGGACGTATATATACGTCTTCAGTTGGAGCGCAACACTACATGTCTGCAGCTATTCCCAGAGGCTGCTTCGGAACCGTAGCAGCCTCTGAGATTGTTTTGAACCCCCCCCCATCGCCCCCCCCTGTGCGCATATGATCATATGCGCGTTACACACATAGGCAGTGAAAGCTGATTACTGCCTATGTGTGTGAAGTGTTGCAATGATGCCTCGAGGCATCATGCAACACCTTCTGTGCTCCTCCAATACAGTGTGCTTAAAGGAGAGCGACGGAAGAGAGGCAAAAAAAATAATTTGCTGTTTTGAATCCTGCACGTGATTGGATCTTTTTTTTTAACCACTTAGTGACATGACTTTTTTGGCTTGTCCGACGCTTGGTGACATGGGCTGTTTTAACATTTCTGAGGTGTTTGTGTTTTGCTGTAATTTATTTCTGTCTCATTTAGTGTACCCGCACAAACAATATATTGTTTTTATCGTTATAAGAAGGGCTTTCTTTTGATACCATTATTTTGATAATAGCATATAATTTGATGTAAAAAAAATACTAAAATATGGCAAAAAAATGAAAAAAAAATCTTTTATGACTTTTATTTGAAATATCGTATACTCATGTACAAGAGACAACAAAAAAACACTGCTAAATAGTTTCTAATATATGTCCTGAGTTCAGAAATAGCCCATGTTTTATGTTTTTGTGCTTTTTTATTCATGTTACAGGGCCAGAACTATAAGTAGTGCAAAGCTATTTTAAAATCCTTTTTTTTTTTTTCAAAATAAGCGATAGTGACATTGTAACACTGATTTCTGTACTAAATCCATGAATGACCCCCAACATTTTTGAAAACTAGACCACTCAGGGCATTTAACTTGGGGGATTTTGACACATTTCATGTAGCCATTTTACCAACAATCTTTGCCAAAGTTTGCAGCAATAAACTTTTTTTAAAATTTTTCACATAGATTGCAAGTTAGGTAAACATTACCTTAAAATGTGAAGGGGTATTTCCAAATAACACCTCAATATGTGTTCAGCAACATCTCCTGAGTACAGGGATACCACCCATGCATAGGTTTGTTTTGGGACTAAAAGGCCACATTTAGGGGGTGCGCATTTTGGTTTTACAACTTGGAATTCTGACATGCAGAAAACTTGTGCCCATGTCCCATTTGGGACATTTTTGAAGCCAGAAAGTGTATTCTATCCCACAAAGCCATATATTTTTTAAAACTAGACACCTTAGGGTATTTCAAATGGTAGTATTTTAACACTTTCCATGCACTAATTATACTACCAGCCTATGTCAATGTTTTGGGTAGTAATTTTTTTTCACATACATTGAACTTTGGGCATGAATTCACAGATCCTGTTATATGTCAGTGCCAAACAACACCTCAATATGTGTTCAGCAACATCTCCTGAGTGCAGAGATACCACCCATGTATAGGTTGGTTAGGTTATTTGGGGGTTAAAAGGCCACATTTGAGAGGTGCGCTTTTTGGTTTTCCAACTTGGAATTCTGACGTGCAGAAAACCTGCGCCCATGTCCCATTTGGGACATTTTTGAAGCCAGAATGTGTATTCTACCCCACAAAGTCATATATTTTTGAAAACTAGACACCCTAGGGTATTTCAAATGGTAGTATTTTAACACTTTCCATTCTACCACCACCCTTTGTCAAATTTTAGGTTAGTAATTTTTTTAAGTTTTGTTTCCACATACATTGTACTTCGAACATGAATTCACAGATCCTGTTATGTGTCAGTGCAAAACAACACCCCAATATGTGTTCCGCAACATCTCCTGAGTACAGGGATACCACCCATGCATAGGTTTGTTGGGTTGTTTGGGGGCTAAAATGCCACGTTTAGTGGGGGTGCATTTCCAACTTGGAATTTTGACATGTAGTCAGCCTGCGCCCATGTTCCATTTGGGACACTTTTGAAGCCTGTCAAAGTATTTTACCCCATCAAACCATATATTTTGGAAAACTAGACATCCTAGGGTATTTAAAATTGTGGTATTTTAACACTTTCCAAGTGCTAATTCTACCCCCAACCTATGTCAAAGGGTTGGGATGTCATTTTTTCCCCACACACATTGTAGTTCAGGCAGGAATTTTCAGATTCTGATATTTGCCACTGCCAACCAACACCTCAATATGTGTTTAGCAACATCTCCTGAGTACAGGGATACCCCCCATGAATAGGTTTGTTGGTTTGTTTTGGGGCTAAAAGGCCACATTTAGGGGGTGCACAATTCCAACCTGGAATTTTGACATGTAGTCAGCCTGCGCCCATGTTCCATTTGGAACATTTTTGAAGCCGTCCAATGAATTTTACCCCATCAAACCATATATTTTTGGAAAATAGACATCCTAAGGTATTTCAAATGGTGGTATTTTAATACTGTATATGTACTAATTCTACCACCAGCCTTTGTAAAAGTTTGTGGTAGTTCTCTTTTGGGAGATTTTTTTCCACATGCATTGTTTTTCAGGCATGAATTCACAGATTCTGGTATATGTCACTGCCAAACACCAACCCAATATGTGTTCAGCAACATCTCCCGAGTACAGGGATAGCACCCATGCATAGGTTTGTTGGTTTGTTTTTTGGCTAGAAGGCAACATTTGTGAGATGCGCATCTCAAAATTCCAACTTGGAATTTTGACATGTAGTCAACCTGCGTCCGTGTCCTATATGGGATATATCTTTGAAGCCAGCCAATGTAATTTACCCCCACCAAACCATATATTTTTTAACGGTAGACACCCATCACTCCCTGTGCTGCAAGGGCTCAGCAGCCACCGATACATCACTAGATGATGTATCAGAAAGCTGACCAGGGTCAAAATCGAACCCTGAGTCCGCGGCCTCAGAATCAGTGCGTAAGCAGTGATCTCGAGCAAAGAAGGGGTTAATAGCTCTTAGAAGAGCCTATCTAGTACTGTAATACATTACAGTACAAAGTAATTAATCCATAAAACAGTGCAGACAGCAAAACATACTGTTGCTGTGCAATATTACTGCTTATACAGTGATGAATGGCAGGGAAGGGGTTAATACACAGTGAAAGACTCATACAACCTGCCAATTTTATAAAATGTTATTTTATATCACTAATACTGATCTGTCTCTTTCCGTCACAAAAATGTAAGTGAGGAGAGGGAGGCAGATCAATATTTGTGAATATTGATCCGACCAATTTTGATCTGACCAGGGCGAATGGTGAGCTTAATTGAGAAATCACCAAACCGCCTTTGCCACTAATTCGCTGTTACTGATCGCTATGCGCTCAGACAGCTTAAAAAATCTCAAATTTGTTTAGGATTTTACATGTAATGCCCTAGCGGGTATGTGTAAAAAAAAAAAAAATATATGCAGACAGATAAAAATTGCTTTGGCGTCAATATCATTGCGTAAGCAGTGATCGACGGCAAAGAAGGGGTTAATAACTCTTAGAAGAGCCTTTGTAGTACTGTAATAAATTACAGTACAAAAAAATTAACCCCTAAAAAATGCACAAACAGCAAAAATAAATGCGCTGATGTGCACGATCACTGCTTACGCAAGATCAGTGGCAGGGAAGGGGTTAAACGCAGGGAATTGCTTAAATAATTTTTTTTTTATTGTTTTATTATTCGTGTGTTGTGTATATATTATTTTTTTGTACTTTTACTTACTTTTATAACTTTGATCTGTCTCTCTCCCTCACTAAAAAAAATGTGAGGAGAGGGAGGCAGATCATAACTGGTCAGATCAATATAGGGTTAATATTGATCTGACCAGTCAGTGGGGATGCTCATCAGAACATCCCCACTGCTTGTCAGTGTGCCTGGCAGTCACTGATTGCCTCTGTGAAGAGGCAATCGTGTGACAGCCAGAGAGCACAGGAAACAGGTACTTCCTGCCTCCTGTGCTCTTGCCCTTAGAAGGGCAGCGCCATCTTGGTCACACAGTGACCAAGATTGTGCATTTTTTTTGTGTGTCCCTGATTGCCTCGACTTGCGAGGCAATCAGAAACACTTGCTGAGCATAGGAAGCGAAAAATTGGCTTCCTATGCTCATTTTTTAAATGCCCGCGTTACAATACCGCTTTCAGTGCTCGTTTTGACACAGGACGGACTAAGTCCGTCCTGTGTTACTAACGCCTCGTCCTGTGTCGCCAAGGGGTTAAATCAATATTCTTTATTTTCTTTTAACATGTACATAAAAGGACAAACAATACATAATACATAAAGACATAAATAAACATCCATAGACATATATATCTAAAGGAAGAGAGTATATTTAAAAGAAGAAAAACTACCACAACTAGAGGACATAGTTTTAAATAAGAGGGGCAACGATTTAAAAGTAATATCAGGAAGTATTACTTTACTGAGAGGGTAGTGAATGTATGGAAGTGGTAGAGGTAAACACATTCAAGGATTTTAAGCATGCGTGGGATAGACACAAGGCTATCCTAGCTATAAGACCGGGAACGGGGGACTAATAAAAGAACTCAAAAAAAAATTGGGCAGACTTGATGGACCGAATGGTTCTTATCTGCCGACACATTCTATGTTTCTATGTTCTATGTTTCTATATATACTCAGCATTATTATAAAGTGCAATTTGTCCCTCCTCCTCTCTTTTATCTCTTTTAAACACTAATTGTGAGTAGGGAGGGCATTCCTGTCTAGAGTATTACTATACAAGACATTACATACAATTACTTAGTGAGGCTAGCCACGGGGGTGCAATCTAGTCCCACATTTCTATGTTCTTCAATGTCTCAATCCATGCCTCATATTTTTTAGCTTTAATAGCTGCACTTTTATTCATCCAATATAGGCCCTGTTCCATTTTTAGTTGATATATCAGCTGGCTTTTTAATTCCATCCCTGTTGTTCGTTTTGGGAGTTTCCAGTTCCTAGCAATTAATATTTTAGTTGCTGTGGCCAACTGTATTGTTAGAAGTTTACAGTCCCCTTCAGGGAATAATTGTAATAGGATGGTTTCTGGTTGTGTTCTCATGTTGGGGATTTGTAATATATTGCTTATTTTACCTAGCATTTGCCAGAGATTTTTTAGCCTCTAGCATTCCCACCATATATGTAGGAAATTTCCCCTTGCTTTACCACATAGCCAGCATGTGTCACTTGCTGATGCGTACATTTTATTAAATCTTGCTGGGACCAGATACCACTGATTCATAACCTTTAATTGATTTTCTATTATTGCTATGTTATGTATGGTTTTTGTTGTCAGTTGTATTGCATTCAGCCAATCTTTACCCTGGATTTTGAATTTCAGCATTTCAGCCCATTTTGCTATTATTGGCGTTAAATCCTCCTATTCACTTATTTTCAGTATTTCTGTAGTTTTTGCTAATATTCTCTCCACTTTCTCCCCCGTAAAAATCGCTAATATTTTCTTCAAGGTTCTATTATTTGTTGGCTTTGTATCCATCAGGAAGCTTTTAATTCATAGATAATTAAATAGTTCTGCTCTCGACAACTTATTATTTGTTCAAAGGGTTTCATTTTCTCATTATCCAGAGTATCACCTATACACTGTATCCCTGATTTTTTTTTCCAGTTCTCTAAATCTATATTTTGTTATATATTTTGTTATATGTTATATTCAAGAATTTCCAAACCTGTAGTTGATAATATCAACATATATATAGCCCTCATCCCTTTCTCGCCATACCCCCCCCCCCCCCATCACTGCTCCACAGCTCCACGCATGTAGATATAATTTAAATTTTTTCTTCATGTATCTCTCCAGTCTATACCATGGTTGTAACTGTGCCATTTTATTTTGAGTATGATATATATGGGTCATCATTGTTGCTTCATAAAGTCGTTTTATTGAAGGATATCCCAATCCTCCCTTATCTATTTTTTTGTGAGTTGCTTGATGCTTATACCTATTTTTTTGCCTCTATTTATGTATTTATTGATTGCACTCTGTATCATACTCAGCCACTTTTCAGATATTCTGAATGGGCAGTGTCGGAATAAATATGTCCATTTAGGTATAATATATGCTTTTATTGTATTTATCCTGCCCAGCCACAATAATTCATTACCTCGCCAGCTATTTAGCAAAAAATGAGTTTCTTTAAGTAATAGCATGAAGTTTCTTTACATCATATCTCCTATTTTTGCTGTTATTTTTAGGCCTAAATAATTGAGTTCCTGGGACTCGCACTTGAAGTTAAAATCTTTTTGTATTTTTTCCCTAATCTTTTTTCCTACATTTAATGGCATAAATATTGATTTTTCAATGTTTACTTTGTAGTTTGAGAATTTTTTTATAGCGGTCATCAGTTCTTTAATTGACTCTTCTGGGTCTGTTAAAGTGAGGAGCACATTGTCTGCATACATTTGAATTTTTAGTTCTTCCTGTTCAAGTGCGAATCCCTTTATCCTCCACTTTATTCCTAATGTCTATTGCCAATATTTCCATTGTTACAATATATATGAGTGGGAATAAAGGGCATCCTTTCCAAATTAAACCAATTTGCTCGTATATGTTGGCCTATTGTTCTGGCTGTTGGGCAGGAATACAGTGCATGGACTGCTGTGAGAAATCTTCCATCTAGTCCATATGCGCGGAGAGCCTGAAACATGAACCTCCAGTCCACCCTGTCAAATGCCTTTTCTGCATCTAATGTAATTGCCACAAGTGATCTTTTTCTCTTTTGACTATGTCCAAGATGTCAATTGTACGTCTTATATTGTCGTAGGCCAGTCTGCCTGGTACAAAACCAATTTGATCAGGGTGGGCCAGTGTGTGGATAACATGTCTGAGTCTCTCCACCAACAGAGCTGCATATATTTTCATATCCTCGTTTATCAAGGATATTGGTCAAAAATTCTGGACCAACTCAGGATCTTTAGAAGGTTTGAGGATTGGAAGTTTAACAGTTCTTCTGGAGCTGTTCCTTTGTTCGATAATTCGTTGAACATTTCGGTAATATTTTTTATTTTACTATTTATCATGCTTTTATAGAAGAGTCCATTGAATCCATCTGGCCCCGGGGATTTCTGGGGTTTGGATCTAATGATTGCTTATTTTACTTCATCCTCTGTAATCGGACTATTTAGTTCTTGTATTTGTTCTTCCTGAATTTTTGGAATTTTAATATTTTTAAGATATGAATTTAATTCTTCCACTGACTCTCTGTTCCCTATACTATAAAGTTCTTTGTAATAAGTGTTAAATACTTTTCCGATTTCTTCCGGGGCCATATGGATCCCATACTCTCCCCTAATTTTGTAAATTCGGTTTCTTGCCTGGGTTGTTTTAAGTCTGTTTGTTAATGATTTGCTCACTCTATTATTCTGGTGATACCAGTGCTGTTTCCATGTCTCTAAATTCCTGTTGATCACCTTGAATTCGTGGTCTTTTATCTTATTTGTTATACTTTGTATTATTGTTGATAGTTTCCAAATATATATAATTCAATGTATTGTGTAGCTATATCAGCGTTCCTCGTCTTGTTAGCCATTATTCCTAGTTTAGTTATATGGCCCCGAATCACACTTTTATATGAGCACCATAGCAATGTGGGAGAAATGTTATCCTTATTATTTTCCTTATAATAATATTCTGTAATATTTTGTAAATATTCTTGATTTTTTTATTTATTAATTGATTATTTATGCTCCATTCTCTATTTGTTGTTCTTTTATCCTCCTTATCTTCTATCTGCCAGATATTGCATTATGATCCGTCCAAATTATTTCCTTAATTATTAATTTTTTTATTTTCTGTACAAGCATGATATTACCAAGGATCAAATTTATGCGTGAGTAGGAGCAGTGGGGGGTGAAAAATGGGAGAAGCCCCTCTCGCCAGGGTTGAAGGTCCTCCATCTGTCATATAACTGTTGTTTTTTCAGCAGATTTGTGAATTGTTTTTCTGTATTAATTATGTTTTTGTCTGTCTATTTTCCCCGGCTAAGCATTTTGTCCATTACAGCATCTGGCACCATATTGAAATCTCCTGCCATAATAAGTGTTCCTTTAAACAGTTTTTCATATTTGTTTATGATATTTTCAATTAATCTTAATGACATATTGTTTGGGGCATTTATGTTAAAGTATAGGTTATTTCTTTGATGTTACATATTATAACTTGATATCTAGCTTCGGGATCTTGCTCCTGAAAAATTCTCTCTACATCTATTTTCGAGGAAAACATGATTGCAACTCCCCTAGCTTTCTTTGTTTCCAGTGATGCTGCTATTATACTTGCTATATATTTCCCTCTAATAAGGTTTTGATTTCCTTTTAACCAATGTGATTCTTGTATAAAACATCATATATCTATTTTTCCTTTTTGTAATAAATTATAGAGAGCAGATCTTTTATGTGGACTATTTAGGCCTTGGGTGTTTAATGAGAGGAATTTTACCATCTAGACTTAATTTGTATATGGTAGTAGATTGCACCTCCCTGTCGACTGACCTTTACATACTGTACATATTAAACAATGAAAACAGAAAAATAGTACGGTCCTGGAAGGGACTCATGGACCTATGCTTTTTTGTGTAGGAGGGGAGACCATACCCTTCATCCCTCTCCCATGCTCCTCCCCACAGCCTGAGCATGTATTTAAATGTAGCCACACTCAGTACCTAATTAGTGTGGTGTCCCCCCCCCCCCCCAAAGAAGAAGTCTATCCATAGCCCTTAAGTATCATAGGAGTCTGATCATTGTCAACCATATATCTTCTTCTCCTGCCCCGCGTAAACTTAAGGGGGATCAGGGGAAGAGAGAATAAGAACAGGGGGTGAATAATCGTCAACAAACAAAACCATAAAATCAATAAAATAAATAGAGAGACTGGATGCCAGCTGGTCCGAATAAATATTTGAATACCTGACAAATCAGTCTGCTATTGTCTCTACTTTATATCCGCTGCAGCAGGGGCAAGTATCGGATATCTCAATCAAGCTTTATTCCACGTTCCTAGGATTTAGGAGCTGTGTTTGTGAGTTTTGATCAAAGGCGGCCCACTGCTAAAGACTTTGCCCAGAGCCCACTAGGGTCTTAAAGAGGCCCTGCCTGTCGGCAGTGATGTCTGGACGACAGCTGCAGATAGATTGGTGCCCAAGGATGCTGGAGGTTGAGAGATGTAAGCACTGCAAAAGAGAGCCGCGAAGGCCTTCATATCACGAGGGATGAAGTGGAGAAGAAGCTCACTCAGCAGCGGAATATGCAGAAAGCTGAGCTGCGGGAAGCAGACACTTAAAAACTCTGCCTTGCCAGGTATTGGCGAAGAGCGGAGCTGCCCACCTGGACAGAAATAGAAATACAATTAACTAAACAAGCGGGTGCAGAAAAGTACTTCTATAATAGAAATAAAGAGACTAGGGAATCTCACCTAAAGATATGGGCAAACTGGAAACCTGAGAGGAACGAGGAAGGCCCTGGTGCATAGGATGCGAACAATGAGAGGTATAGAGGGTCACGTGAGCAACGGGCGTGGTGCCCGCCACAGCCCAGGGAGGGAGACTGGAGGAAGAAGGTGAAATATATGTGGATGAATGATTGAATGGATGATATGTAGTAGACATGTGCAAAACTAAAATTTTCGTTTCGTTTTCGTCCATTCGGACGAAAATGTTATTTATTTAGTCTAAAACTAATTTCGTTCATTACTCCATTTGTTTCGGACGAAATTCGTTCATTATTTTCGTTTTATTTGTTTCGTTTCATAGAATACGTGTAATACTATTGGCTTTCTATAAACCGAACGAGAGCCCCATTCATAAGAAATTCTTATGAATGGGGCTCTCGTTCGGTTCATAGAAAGGCAATAGTACTACATGTTTTCTATAAGCCGAAAGTCTATAAACTGAAGGTCATTCGGTTTATAGATTTTCGGTTTATAGAATACATAGAATTACATGTAATTCTATGTATTCTATAAACCGAAAGTCTATAAAACGTACGACCTTCGGTTTATAGACTTTCAGCTTATAGAAAACGAACAGTAGTAGTGCCTTTCTATGAACCCATTCATAATTCATATTGACCTACTGTTCATTTTCTATAAGCCGAAAGTCTATAAACCGAACGTTCGGTTTATAGGCTTTCGGTTTATGGAATACATATAATCCTATTGCTATTCTATAAACCGAACGTTCGGTTTATAGAATAGCAATATGATTAAATGTATTCCATAAACCGAAAGCCTATAAACCGAACGTTCGGTTTATAGACTTTCGGCATTTGTAATGCATGTAATAGTATTATTGGCTTTCACTACACAGAGACAGAGTATCCATTCATAAATTTAATTTATGAATGGAGACTATGTCTCTGTGTAGTGAAAGCCAATAGTACTATTACATTCATTACAAATGCCGAAAGTCTATAAACCGAACGTTCGGTTTATAGACTTTTGGATTACATGTAATACTATGGGCTTTCTATAAACCGAACTAGAGTTCCCATTCATAAAAATTTATGAATGGGGACTCTGTTTCGGTTTATAGAAAGCTAAGAAGTTGAACGAATGAACGAATGGTTTAATATAAACGAAAATCATTCGTCCATTCGTGCTATAGTACTATAAACCGAAATAGAGTCGGTTTATAGAATGCCAATAGACTTACATGCATTCCATAAACCGAAAGTCGTTCATTATGTCTGTTTATGGAATGTAGTGTACTATGCTATTGTATTCTATAAACCGACTCTATTTCGGCTTATAGAATGCCAATAGTACTACGAATGGACGAATGAACGAATGATTTTCGTTTATTAACCATTCGTTCATTCGGCTTTCGTTAGCATAGCATTTTCGTTATTCGTTTTTCGGACAAATGGACGAAAATGCTATTTTCGGATGAAAATGCATTCGTCCGAAAACTAATGCACATGTCTAATATGTAGCATGTTTGGGTTAAGATACGTTAATAGGATAATTTTTGGAAACCCCCCAATTTAGACCCTAGGCACCAAAGAATAATTGAGTTAAGATAGAAGAATTATTAGTGCCAATGGGTACGCTTAGCTACACTTAGACCATGGAAGTTGGAGCGAGGGGACAGCACGATTACATAGGGACAAAATTGCCACCAATTTGAATTGATAACACCCCCCCCCCCCCCAACGTAGTATAACTGAGGTAAGAGATCCTTGAGGCTTGGGCAAATATTATGCAACGACCCATTTTGTAATAATTGTATTTTTATATTTTTAAAATATTATTGTATACTGAAAAGTAATAAAGATTGAGAATTTTTTTTAAAAAAGAGAGAGAGACTGATGGCAGGAATTTTATTTATCTATAGCAGGAAGGATACATTGAGATTTCTCTCGTTTTCAAGTATGTCCTTGGTATAAGGACATGCCGCTGGATGGTGCTTTGAGATAATAACATACACACAAGTTGGATAGGCATAGGGAGTTTATGTGGAAAAATAAAAACAAACATATAGTGCAATATGTCACAATAATATGAGTGAATAGCTAAATATAATGGATTGTACTCACAAACATGAGTGGATAGTGAGCCTCAATGTCACAAATAGAGACATTATGTCAGATGCGTCCGGAGGTAGTAGTTTTAATCTGGAATTAAACATATGCATACATACAGTAGTACAATCAGGCAACTCTGGTAGATGGAGCCACACTTACAAGCTCCTAGTAGAAAAAGCAGTATGATATCCCTGGAGTCTCTCGGCTAAAGTATACTTTATCCCCAGAATCTCCATTTGGGGCTATGGAGGGGGGATTCAGGGCTATAGCCCCAGTAGCCCACCCCTGGCAACCCCTAGGGTTGCCACCTTTTCTTCCAAAAAATACCGGCCTTGGTACTGTCTCCATTTAAAAAAAAAAAAAAAACTGGGAAGTTCCAATCTGGGATATTGAGCAGGGAGTTGAAGTTGCCCTTGCTGGAGTAGAAGAGCTGGCAGAGGAATTGTGCCTGGAATGCAGAGCTCTTATTCGGCTGGAGATGTGGGAGGATGTCCTGGAGGACTGGTGCGACTGCCAGAGTGAGAAGGGAAGTTGAGCTAGCGGACCAGTACTGAGCATTATACTGGTTTGCCCAGTGGTGGATGTCGAGGACACAGAAGCACCTTTCCACAGAAGCGGAGATCTTGAACTTCTTGCTGGAGGAGGACAGTGACCAGGAGGAAAGGATAGACTATGGTTGCTGCCATCCAAATAGCAAAAAAAGAGAAAGGAGCGCAAATATGTGAATATATTGTTGTGATTTTAGTGAAAATAAACCATTCTGTGAAATAAAAATAATAAAAAGATACTTATAATAAACAACAGATGAATTCACATGGATTTTTTGATTGAAGATCTTAATTAATTTTGAGGGTACCCAGAAAATAAAACAGAAAAGAAGACAATAGTGCTCTCTGTTTAAATAATCTTCCACAGATTCAATGGCCGATAGGGATTGTGCTCACACAGTGGGGAGCAGTATACTGCTCCCTAAAAAAGATGGAAAAGGAGATCACCAGAAATTTTCAGGGAACAATATGCACTGTAAAACCTCTTGTAAATGTAATTGCTGCGTCTCAATACATGTAAATATGGCATAAATGTGGAGGAAAAGACACTACCATAGTGAAGTACAAAAAAGACAATATTTTTTTTTTAAATTCTTTATTTTCATACATTTTCCATTTTCAACAACAAAATCCAAGACAATAATGAGACCGGATGAAAACATTAACACTGTTAACAGTACATAATTACATACATTATGACAAACTAATCCAGTAAAATTAAATAAGTAAATTAGGAGAGAAAAAAAAAAAAAAAGTAAGGGACAGAAATAAGGAAACTAAAAGGGGTGCCGGATGTCCTTTCCAGGTTAATATATTTGTTAATGACCATTAGAGATGGGGAGGGGGGGGGGGGCTGGTTCATGGTCTTGTGCAGCCAAATTAAATTAAATCTTTCGGGGGAGTCGTGGAAATATGCGGTCAGTTGGTCCATCTCAACAACATCATCGAGGAGGGCCGTCATAGTACTCTAAGTGGGGATAGTAGGTTGATTTCAGACTTGGGCGAGGGCTCTACGCCCAGCAAGATAAATTCGGGAAAGCAATAAATTGTCAAACTTCGTGAGACCGTCCAGGGGTTTGGAAAGTAAAACTGAAAATGGGTCCATGAGGGTGGGTTTGTGCAGCAGTTGAGAAGCAAAGGAGGAAACTAGTGAACAGTAGGCTTGGATCTTTGGACAAGACCACCAGGAATGGATGTAAGTTTCCCGAGAGCCACATTGCTTCCAGCGATATGAGATGCATTTTTGCCAATTTGGAAGGGGTGGTGTACCATCGAAGGAGGGTTTTGTAAGCTTGTTCTTTGTGCAACACGCATATGGATATCTTTGAGGTGGCCTCCCAGATACTTGTCCAGTCTTCTCCTTCAAGTGTTTGGCCTGTGTCAGTTTCCCATCTAGCAATGTAGGGTAGTGTAGGGCTAGGGCCTGACAGGAGTAGTTCAGTATAAAGTTGGGAGATAGAGCCTTTCTTCTGGGGAGAGTCAAGGCAGATACGTTCAAACCACGTCATGGGTGTAGATGCAGCAGTTTTAATAGTTAGATCAGAGGCAAAATCTCCTAGTTGAAAGTAACGAAAATAATCAGAAGAGCATAGGTTCAAAATGGCTTTGATGGAGTCGTATGATTTAATCGTGCCATCCAGGTAGAGGTCTGATATTCTGGAGATGTCTCCTTGATCAAATACTTTGAAGTTTGTGGGGTTCATTCCTGGGGGAAAAGCACGGTTTCTGTAAATCGGAATCATCGAGGAGGCTGAAGTGGTAAGAGAGAATTTGAGAGCGCTGGAATCCCAGATCCGCAGAGAGTTGGTAATGGATGGGCAGCGAGAACGAAGCATAGGCCTTTGGGAGTCCAAATGTAACAGGGAAGGATATCAGGCCTGAGGACATCATTCTCAATGTCCACCCAGCGTATAAGGGATACCGGAGCGTGCCATGATGCGATTTGTGAGAATTGTGCTGCGAGATAGTATTTATGGACATCGGGTAGACCAAGGCCCTTCAGCAGATTTAGGTTTGTACATCGTAGGTTTATTTACACGGGGTCGTTTGTTGTGCCAGATAAAGTCATCAATCTGTCTTTGAAGGACCTTAAGGTCGTTGGGGACCAAAGGAATGGGTAGGGCTTGTAAAAGGTACAGGAGTCGGGGGGAGTACATTCATTTTTATTGTCGTATTATGTCCTAGCCAGGATATACTGAGGGGGCACCATCATAGTAGGTCGGCTTTGAGTTGTTTCAAAAGAGGGGTATAGTTCAGTGAGTATAATTGAGAGTATGAGGCCGATAATTTAAGTCCTAGATAAGTCAGAGGTCTGTCCGAAATGGGGATGTCAAAATTGAGAGAAATTAATTTAGATATGTGCTTCGGAATATGAACAGGTAGGGCTTCGGATTTGGCCACGTTTATTTTAAATCCAGTCAGGGAGGAGAATTTGTCCAAGCCATGGAAAAGATTAGTGAGGGATGTCAGTGGGTTCGTGATTGACAATAAAAGGGGGATATGGTAAGGCCAGTGATGTCCGCGTTATCTCTGATTGCCTGAAGCAAGGGTTCTAGGGAGAGAGCAAATAGCAGGGGTGATATGGGACAACCCTGTCTAGTCCCATTATGATTTGAGAAACTTACAGGTACCGCCCCTGGGATACAAATTTGGAACGAGGGCTTATGGAAAATGGGGGCCAGGCAGTTCTGGAAATTATGAGGAAAATTCATGCGTTCAAGTGTCAGTCGTAGAAAAGACCAGTTCATACGGTCAAATGCCTTTTCGGCATCAAGTGATAGAAAAAGGGTCGGAGTCTGGAAATGGGAGGAGTGCCAAATCAAGTCAACGCATCTCCTGGTGTTGTCCACGGCCTGTCTGTGTGGGATGAAGCCCACTTGGTCAGGATGAATAAGTTTGGGGAGAATAAGGTTTAGTCTGTTGGCCAAAATTTTGGTGAACAGTTTATAGTCGGTATTGAGTAGGGCAATGGGTCTATAGTTAGCAGTATCGTCATGAGGCTTACCTGTTTTATGAATGAGGGATATCGTAGCTGTCTGCATGTCGTCGGTAAGGTAACAACCGTCCAAGATTCCGTTAAAAAGAAGTAGTAGGTGGGGAGAAAGTTCCTCGTTAAATGTCTTGTAGTAAAAGTTCGTAAAACCGTCCGGACCTGGAGCTTTATTTGTTTTAAGAAATTTGATTACGGTCTGTAATTCTATGGGGTCAATCGGTCGGTCGAAGTCCTTGTCAGCTGTCAAGAGTTGGGCTATATTACTTTCGGCTAGATATCGGGTTATGTCACGGACATGAGCAGGATTAAGCAGAGTATGGGTCGGAGAGTGGTTGTAAAGGGAGGCGTAATACTGTGCAAACTCGTTCGCAATGTCCTGGGGGTGAGTAACAGTGGTGCCTGTCGTCGTGCGGATACTTGGGATAACTCTAGAGGCCATGTGGGACCTTAAACAAGAGGCGAGGATCTTATCCGCTTTGTTAGATTTCTCGTGGTATGTGCGCTTGGTGAATTTCATCAATTTGGCTGTGTTTGCCAGGTTGAGCTTTCGGAGTTCTGTTGTAACTTTAATAAGATCGTCAGTTGTGGTAGGGTTTGGTTGCGTTTTGTTTATGGTTTCCAAACGGAACAGTTCGGTTTGCAGTCGTTGTGACGTGAGTTCTGTATTTTTTAAGGCTGGAACACAGGGCTATGATTTGGCCTCTGATGACTGGTTTATGTGCAGCCCATAGAATTGCTAGGTCCGAGACTGAATCTTTATTCAGAGAGAAATATTCAGTAATGGAAGCTTTGAGTGACGAGACAATATGTGGCTTGTGGATAATAGATTCATTCAGCTTCCAAGCGCAGCAATTGGAATGGTGAGGAAGGTGAGGTGAGGAAGGCGGATATCTGCATGGTCCGATAGCACAATGGAGTGGATCGCAGAAGAAGTGATCATTGGTAGACATGATTTGGAGAAACAAAATAAATCTATACGGGAATAACTTAAATGGGGGTGGGAAAAAAAGGTGTAGTCTTTTGTTGTGGGATGTTGGAGTTTCCATATATCCAGAAGACTGTGATGCCGTAAGAAATCCACAAGGTGTTTGTCTGATGGGTAAACAGGAGTATTGTCAGAGGACGATGACCTATCCAATGCAGGGCAGGTAGTTGCATTCAAATCTCCTCCAACAATCAGTCTGTCAGTTGGATGAGAATCCATGAACTCAGAGAGAGAGACCCAGAAAGTAGCATCAGGAATCGCTGGGGCATTAACGTTCAAGAAAGCAATAGGGGAGGAACCTAGTTGTCCTGTGAGAAATAAAAAACGGCCTGCAGGGTCAGCATAGACATATTGAGTTGTAAAAGGGCATGATTTGCGGATCAAAATCGCTACTCCGGCTTTTTTGACTGTGTTGTTGGCCATGTGGAAAATATTGTAGGTTAGGTCCCGGAAAGTGGGTGGAGACTTGAGGGCGAAATGAGTCTCTTGTACAAATACAATATCCGCCTTTTGTTTCTTAAAATAACGGAGCATGGACTTCCGTTTCTGCGGTGAATTAAGACCGTGTACATTAAGAGATAATAAAATTAAGGGGGATGGCATCTCGAATTCAGGGATCAGGACAGTAACCGGAGAAGAAAAAAACAAAAAACAAAAACACACTATTATAAAAATAATAAGAATTACACTAAGAAAAAATTGACGTTAAGCAGCAATATGTACAATAATCAGTACAATGGCTTAATAAAACAGAATTTACACTGAGTCATGCGCTGGGCTTACTTCTATGGCCAGACGCTCAGAGCAGGAGGGAGAGGAGTGTAACACCGGAGAGAGTATCGCCAGTGGCACACGGGGTGGTCTTTGAAAATCGTCAAAGAGGGGAGGTCTAGCGAGAATTACGAAGAGCAGTATGGTGAAACCATGAGCCTATTGGAGTCAGTACTTAGCAGGACTATTGGGGATACAATTGTACAACATTACATACATAAAGCATGGGGTGCGGCTAAATTAACTCGAAAACCCTGGAATGTTTAAGTACTCATTAGAAATATACTGGGACTGCTAGTGTTAGAGAGTACTATCATTCGGATATGGGAGGAAGATGAGCTGTAGTTTGAACAGCAGAGTATGCTATTTCGTGGGTCATTTGGCATCACGGTGCAGGGGAGGGGGGCTTAGCCCAGAGCGTATAATGAACCTAAAGTGTGGAGAGTTTACCGAGGCAGAGTGAATAGTGCAGGGTATTTAAGATAAAATATACATCATGGTGGGGACTCGTCTAAATTAGAAACGTTGTGGAAGGCACTCTGATATATACAAAATCCACAGTTAGGTCTAACGCATGTGAGTCAGGAAATATCGGTTGCCAGTGGGCAGTCTGGGGCATTTGACGTATACTGGGATCACTGGCGTGTAACTTGGGTACCAACATTCAAGAAAGGTGAGCTGTTCATTGGACATTATGATGGGCTATAACGTGAGACAGTCGGTCGCTTGGTGCAAGGGAAGGGTGCTTTGCCCAGAACGTTTAGTGGGGCTGAAATATGGAGAATTTAATAGAAAAAAAAGACTGCCTGCGCAGGGCGTCATCTCACAATAAAAACTCGTCTGAGGTAGAAACATCGATAAAGGCGCAATGTTAACATTTTACAGATACTTCAAACGTACGTGAGCCAGCAAAAAACAGTAAAAATGTAAGAAAACAAAACCGTTGCTAGAGGGCAGTTAGGAGCTTTTAACATCAGCACCATTCATAACCCATTGATAAAACTACAGTTTCCAATACAGCATGTCTGGAGTAGTAAACTTAGATGTGGGGAAACAGTTCAAGACATACTTATAATCTGATGACCGGAGAGTGGAGAACCTGTATCTTATGGATGGTGAGTATCGGTAAGTCCCACAGACAATCTCCCGATAACGTAGGAGTCCAGAGAAAAAACTCACATTGGAGGAACCTTATGGAAAATGAGAAGAAAAAAAGGGCCAACGGTGACTTCCAATTAAGAGCGGGAGAGGAATCGAGGAAATGGTGGTCTGGGCTCCGAGGATCTGCGTTCATGGGCGAATGTTAGACAGGCCAGTCTCAGTTGCCTTCCGTTTGGATAGGTGGAAGTAAGTCCAACTGTCTGGGGCTCCGTGATCTGGGCCTGTTATCTGGGGGGTCGAACTGAAGAGTGTCCACATAAGCTTGCAGGTCTTCATACGTAGTGAAGGCACGGGTCGTGCCATTTTGTGCAATCATGATTTTGAAGGGAAATCCCCAGGCGTATTTTAGGCCCACTGCCCGTAGTTGGTCTGTGAGTGGCCTCCATTGCCGGCGCCGATAAAGGGTGGCGGGTTCTAGGTCCTGAAACACCTGCACAGGAACTCCCACGTATTTTAGAGGGGTGGGTCGAATGGCTCTCATTACCGCTTCATTGGTTTGATGGTAGTGGAACCGAAGGATAACATCCCGGGGCTGGGACCCAGCCGGGCCCGGAGCCTGCAGTGCTCTATCCGCCCTGTCCAACAGGAGCCGATAAGAATGCATATTTGGGAGAAGTTACTGGCGCATCTGGAGCAGGACCGTTGGAAGGGCCTCAGGGCCCACTGTCTCGGTGAGTCCCCTGATCCGTATATTGTTACGGCGGGATCGATTACCCAGGTCCTCTACAGAGTCATCAGCCAGATGATCGTTGTCTGAGGCAATGGCGCGGAGTTGTGCAGTGTGGGTATCCACGAGGGAGCGGGTGTCTTTAACCTCTTGGCGGATGGTGGATAAGGCATTACCTATTTCCTCTTTAAAACAGGTTTGCAGCCGCAAGAATATATCTTCCAGGTCTTGCTTCGTGGTCGGAGGAGGTGGTAGTGATGAGGCTGTCATGTCCTCTGGAAAATGGCGCTCAGCGGGAAAGTTTTGTTTGCGGAAGATAGGCGCAACTTCTGGAGGGTCTTTTTTCTTCGCGCTTCGGGTGTGCGAGGGGGGACCCATTAGATGCTCGCTGGGATGTTATTAGCGGGGAACGCTAATGATAGCTTTAATAGGCTCGGGAGTCGCGGAGCTGCAGGGTTAAGCGGCCATCTTAGATCGGAGCCACGCCTCCCTCAAGACAATATTTTAATGAATAAAAAGAGAAGGCTTACTTAAAAAGTTGTGAGTACGGTTTAGGTAACTCACAAATGCGCTGTGATAAAGGAGAAACCAACATTCTACAGTACAAACTGCTTGATGGTGCGCAGCAAAATGTGCAGATACACTGTGTTCCATTTATTTGTTGTGGATATTATTCATATGTTCCCCAATCCATATATGCAGTCGGCGGGTAGTTCTCCCCACATATTGCAAACCGCAGGGACACGTTAAGAGATAAATAACATTATTAGACTTACATGTAAATAATGATCTTATTTCATACTGCTTTGGACTATGGCGGGAGCTAAAATGTGCCATCTTATTACCTCTCATAACATGACCAGATGTGCATACTTTACAGGTTTTACACCTATAGAAATAACAGAGCACACCACAAAAAAAATAGACTAGTAAAGGGTATAATGCAAGAGATATTTTAATAAATATTAAATATGTAATAAATATCAAACAAGTGTACATAGGACAGAATAAGTGAGGAAATGACAAACTTAAAAAATATACAAACATATACATGAAAATGACAATACAAATAAACTGAAAACATACAAGAAAAATGAAAAAATACCTGGTTCAAAATTCTCAACAAATGTAGCCTTGATCTCATTTCCCTGACGATTGAGGGCTTACAACAAGAGCTGATTTCTATTAAGCAACAGAGTAATGAAGTAAAACTGAAGCTAATGGAAATAGAATCTAAGGAGAATTTTGAGAAATCAATTAAAGAGATCTTGGAAAAACACAAAAGTGAGATACTCAATCGTAAGTTAGATAAATTCAAGCGAGATACCATTGATTATCTACAAGATATATACGTGGTGTGAGGCCAGACGTAATAATAACCGCTACAGACAACAGGAGCCCAGGAGATTTAATCAAGCGTCAGATACAGATTTCTCATCAGATAGCTCAAATAGTGAGCTTCCTTTTTTAGGACAGGGCTCCTTCAGAAGAGGACAAGGAGGAGGAAGAGACGTAGCAGGAAGGGGCGAGGAGGGCCAGTCTATGACATCGAACCGGGGCAATCGCTTCCAAACGAGACGCTACCCGGAACGGATTCGCCAGCAGCGCCAACGATAGTCAACATTTCGGCCAGATCTTTAAGTGACATCGAGATGCAGGTACTGGAAAAGGGGCTTGGGTTTGTCACCACTTTTCATGGTGATTCTCTTTCATTAGATATTGAACTTAACAGATTTTTTCGTTCACTTCGCCTTAAAGCCTTTTTTCAGGATACGATACCCAAGGATTTGGCACAACAGTCTCTTGTTGAGAGCTCGACAGTCCCCCTTTGGGACCTTTCCCGTTGTAAACCCTCCAGCAGATTTAATCCACCAAATGTGAGTACAGCTGTTGAAACTTATATTAAACTCTGTGAGTTAGAAGTAGCCAAAATCAAATGGGGGTCTAAACTAAGAGCAATCTTACTTATAAGGAACGTTTAGCATTACGGGCACTACATGATGATGCTGATATCACCATTAGAGCAGCGGAATGGGGGTGCTATAGTTGTCATGGATATGGCACAATATACTAGGGAAGCTCATTTACAACTAAGTAATCCACATCATTACAACAAACTGGGTGCTAATCACCTCAATGGGATACAACAACATATTGCTTCATTGTTACATGGAGCTCAATTGGCACAGATAATCAGTGCTAAAGAAGCATCTTTCCTCACCAAGGCCAATCCTAGAACACCTTTCCTGTACCTACTACCGAAAATCCACAAAAACCTTATGGATCCACCCGGTAGACCGATCGTGTCGGGTTGTGACTCGGTCCTTCAGCCTCTTTCTGTGTTTATGGATCTTCACTTACAGCCTTTAGTGTTGAAGATGAGGTTGTATATTAAGGATACGACTGCTTTCCTTACTCGTATTGCGGATTATAGTAGATTGGACTCAGACACATGGCTCTGCACAATGGATGTCTCTAGCCTCTTATCCTCCATCCCCCATGATGGTGGTCTGGAGGCTATTGCACTATCCATTTCTGCATATGAGATTGATGCTGAATACAAGAATTTTATTCTCGAGTTACTTAAGATTGTCCTTACTAGCAATTACTTTACATTTGATGGGGATTTTTATTTACAGACCCAAGGTACTGCGATGGGGTCCAATGTGGCTCCTTCTTATGCCAATCTATTTATGGACCAATTTGAGCAGTCCTTTGTTTATTCACATCATGAGTTCGAGGTCAGTGTAGGACTCAGGATACGCTATATAGACGATATCTTCTTAATTTGGCATCGTACTGAGGCTCGTCTACTGGCATTTAGGGACTTCTTAAATACTCAACTTGAGACTATCTCGTTCACCTTGGAATACAGCAATGTTTGAAACCACTTTCTTGATGTCCAAATTTCGTTGTCTAACACCAACCTTTTATTTGATCTTTACAGGAAAGATACAGATCGTAATTTCTTCCTACATGCTTCTTCATTCCATCCGGAGAGCTTATTGAATAATTTACCATATGGACAATTTCTCAGACTCCGTCGCATCATTGCTTGTGAGGAAAAATTCATGGTCCGAGCATCAGAACTGACTAATAACCTTACTCAGAGAGGATACGATCCCACTAACCTTGTACGATGCCCCAAAAGGGCAAGACGCCATACCCGAAGCGAGCTACTTACTCCGCGCCCACCCACTACTTCTCCCAATCGCATTCCTTGTGTCACTACCTTTTCAACTAAATCCAACCAGGTACGGCATATAATTAATAAATTCTGGTTTGTCTTACAATCTGACAAAAGAGTAGGGCCCCTTTTTCAACAGCCTCCTATGATGGCTTTCAAAAGGTCACGAAACTTACGCGACTGTCTCACCGACAATAAACGTGGTTCTCAGACAGATGCCACTTCTTCCATCACTAACTGGCTTGTTCCACCGCCAGGTATGCATAGATGTGGTAGATGTGTTAACTGCAACAGTGCCATCCTTTCATCATCATTTACCCATCCTAGAAAGGGCACCAATTTTCAGATTTTAAAATATTTGAATTGCCAACACTCGTTTGTAGTGTATCTTCTTAAGTGCCCTTGTGGCCTTTGTTATGTAGGTGAAACCACTCGGCCACTCACCATTCGGATAGGTGAACACAAGAGTGCTATTCGAACAAACAATCAGAAATCTCCAGTTGCCCGTCATTTTAATAACCAACATCATAGAGTATCACAGTTACGGTTTCTGGCGATAGAACAAATTCCTACTTTCACTACAGGCATAGACAGAGTGACTCTGTTGAAACGCAGGGAACTACATTGGATCTATCTGCTGCAGACACTTCACCCTCTTGGGTTAAATGAGGAGAGGGATCTGTCAGTATTCCTGTAGTTCTTAGGTGTGCTCCTTCTAGGGGTGGACCTATACTACCCCTTTCTCTGGGAGCCCTTTAAGCCCTTTTTGTCCATCATTTTGGGACCTGCACTGGCCCCTTTGCTTTTTGCTCATACTGCCTCCAGCTGTGTATGTATATTATTTTCTGTTGCAACAAAATATATTTTTATTCTCTTGTTTTTTGTAGTTCACTATGTGGATGGCCGTCCGGCGACGCTTATCGCATTCAATTTTTCGTGAAGAATGGCGCTCCGCTGGCACACGCATCCTATTGATTTAGTCCATATTGTTTATGTGTTTGTGTTTTTGGTACTGCATTTTTTATTTTTCTATTTAGTGTGCCCTCCCCATTATATTTTTGTGGTACATTTACCCACGCCTCTCTATTTTGGTTCTTATTTATTTTTTTGTTTTTTTATTAGCAATTAATATTTGCATGCGTCTTATTCTGTTTTTTTGTGTTGGTGCATCCTATATACATAATATATTTTTTATTATTCTTTTCTTATTTTTCTAATTTTTCTTATTTTATTCATTTAGTAACTTTTTGGTGTTCATTCTCTATGTCATCTTGTTGTTCAATTGTGCATTATTCACATTATCTTTATTTGTATTTATTAGGTCCTTATTATTGCTTATTTTCATATCTTTATATTTCATATTTTATAGTATTTCCTTCTAAAGTTATCTCTAGTAATGTGTGGCTATTTTTTCTCTTATATATCATCTGTTTTTTTCCTTATTGTCGTTGTTTTACTTTCTTATTTGTTTTATTTTCTAAATCTTCTATTTTGTACAGTAATATTTGATGTGTGGTATGCCCCTCCCCCTTTTTTCAGACTTGCATTACTTGCTATAGACACACAGCACCGTTTTTGGCCAGTGTGTCCTTGGTTGCTCATTAAATAAAGTTTCTTGATGCTACGCGTGACGTCATCACGTCACGCTATGCGGCAAGATGGCGGCCGCCATCGCGTGTTTTTTTTTCTGGTTGGCTGGCACATTAGTGTCTGACCAACCAGGCCAGTTTTCTCTGTAGCATCCAGGTATATACTGCTCATTTGTGTGTGTGGACACCTTGACAAAGGCTTCTAGCCAGGGCCGGACTGGGAACAAAAACCAGCCCTGGAAAAAATGTATATACTAGCCCCATCGCATAAGATTTTTAAACCAGCCCATAGAATAATATAATTTTTTTGTTCATAGAAGGGAAAATCATGCATTTTAAAAAGCACATCTGAACAGTGTATTATTTATAGTTAAGACTGATATATAAGCCTGTCTAGGGCAATATATATACCTCCAGTATGTACACAGAGTTATATGAATTGCCCTGTGCAGAGGTATATATCAGGGCAGTGTGTGAGAAATATCCTGTAGCCTGTCTCTCGCATATCTGTAGCCTGTCTCTCTCTGTCCTTTCTGTGGCGTCTCTCTCTCTGTCTTTTCTGTGGCGTCTCTCTCTGTGTCCTTTCTGTGGCGTCTCTCTCTGTGTCCTTTCTGTGGCGTCTCTCTCTCTCTCTCTCTCTCTGTGTCCTTTCTGTGGCGTCTCTCTCTCTCTGTGTCCTTTCTCTCTCTCTCTGTCCTTTCTGTGGCGTCTCTCTCTGTCCTTTCTGTGGCGTCTCTCTCTCTCTCTCTCTATCCTTTCTGTGGCCTCTCTCTCTGTCCTTTCTGTGGCGTCTCTCTCTCTGTCCTTTCTGTGGCGTCTCTCTCTCTCTGTCCTTTCTGTGGCGTCTCTCTCTCTCTGTCCTTTCTGTGGCGTCTCTCTCTCTCTCTGTCCTTTCTGTGGCGTCTCTCTCTCTCTGTCCTTTCTGTGGCGTCTCTCTCTCTCTGTCCTTTCTGTGGCGTCTCTCTCTCTCTCTGTCCTTTCTGTGGCATCTCTCTCTCTGTCCTTTCTGTGGCGTCTCTCTCTCTCTGTCCTTTCTGTGGCGTCTCTCTCTCTCTGTCCTTTCTGTGGCGTCTCTCTCTCTCTCTCTCTCTCTGTCCTTTCTGTGGCGTCTCTCTGTGTGTCCTTTCTGTGGCATCTCTCTTCCCCCCTTCCCCCTTAGTGTCTTTCACCCCCTCCCCCTGTAGTGTCTTTCACCCCTTCTCCCTGTAGTCTTTCACACCCTCCTCTCCCCCTGTAGAGTCTTTCACCCCCCCTTCCCCCTGTAGTGTCTTTCACCCCCCCGTAGTGTCTTTCACCCCCCCCGTAGTGTCTTTCACCCCCCCGTAGTGTCTTTCACCCCCTCCCCTTCCCCCTGTAGTGTCTTTCACCCCCTCCCCTTCCCCCTGTTGTGTCTTTCACCCCCACCGCCACTTTAAGCAATTCGGCGGCCGTCGCCGCTTTAAGAAATTTGCCTGCTGCCGCCGGTTGTTGCAGCAGCCGAACTCTTAAAGTGGCGGCCGCCGCCGATTCACTTTAAGTGGCCAAGGCGGCCCCGGGGCAGGCGGCCCACCGGGATTTTTCCCGGTATCCCGGTGGGCCAGTCCGGCCCTGCTTCTAGCCGAAACGTTGGTGTCTTCCATTTTTTTTGCGCAGTGTGTCCTCCCCTGTTTCATTCCTGTCTGCATTTTTTTGCATTTTGTGTATTAGTGGGTATTTTTTCATTTTTCTTGTATGTTTTCAGTTTATTTGTCTTGTCATTTTCATGTATATGTTTGTATATTTTTTAAGTTAGTCATTTCCTCACTTATTCTGTCCTATGTACACTTGTTTGATATTTATTACATATTAAAAATTTATTAAAATATCTCTTGCATTATACCCTTTACTAGTCTATTTGTTTTGTGGTGTGCTCCCCCTATCTTGTTCTCTGTTATTTCTACTACAGGGGGTGTGTAGTGGACTCCCCCTGGGGTGATGCACCTAGTTATCTTGTTTTTTGCTATTTAATTTTGGTGTGCTTCTCTGACCATCTGTTTTATATTTACACCTATAGAAGCCATTTGTGACTCCAAAGGGATTTTCTTTTGTTTAATTCTCTTTAGGGAAACTTTTACTCAACACAGATCTAATATTGGGTGTACCTATATAGGTGATACTAGGTTTTTCAGTTAGGATTTATTTTAGTACTGAGTCCTTCAGTAACACTTGCCAATGTTTATGGAGAATCTTTTGTAAATATTTTTGGTCTTGATTAAAAGTTTTCCTCCTTTTTCCCCCTTTCCTTATTTTTCCTCTTTTCAGGATATTTATATTATACTATATATGTGTTTTTGTCCTATGTGTATAATTAATTATAAGATCCTCTGTATATGTGCAATGTAATTTTTTAACAAGTTTTAATTACTACTTAATATGTCTATAAGGTATTAAAAGGTATTTGTAATTTTTTATACATAGAGAATTTTTCTATTGTTGTGATACAGTAGATCTGTATGGTAAAAAAAAGTTATTTGTATGTAATGAAAATGTTAAATCATTTTTTATTATATATATTATGTGTGTGGTATATTGTTCCCTGCAAATTTCTGGGGATATCCTTTTCCATCTATTTAGGGAGCAGTATACTGCTCCTCAGTGGCGTCGCTAGGGGGTGGCTACTGGGGCTTAAGCCCCGGATCACCCCTCCATAGCCCCGGACGGAGACTCTGGCCCCGTCCCCTCGTGCTCGGCCCCTCCCCCTCGCGCTCGGGTCCACTGCAATCTGGATGCTGGACAGCACTAGACTCCGCCCCCTTGTGCTCGGCTCCGCCCCTCATGCTTTAAATGTGAGTCTGGCAGAGTGTAAAGGAGAGTGGCAGAGTTATGAGTGTGCATGTGTGTGGATGTGAGTGGCAGATGTATGAGTGTGCATGTGTGTGGATGTGAGTGGCAGAGTTATGAGTGTGCATGTGTATGTATGTGAGTGGCAGAGTTATGAGTGTGCATGTGTATGTATGTAAGTGGCAGAGTGTAAGTGGGTGTGAGTGGCAGAGTTGTTTACAGCCCTGCTGAGCACACTCAGTGCTCAGACACTATAAGACTGTGCAGCCGGTGCACGCACTGCTCCCTCGTGCTCTGCTGGATAAATAAATAAATAAAGTAATCCAAGTAGCGAGGGCACCATGCAGGGACAACACTAACCAGGCGCCAGGTATAATTTCCTGCTGTCCGGGATTTGTTGAGCCCTGATATATACCCACATATACCTATTGTTCATTGGCGTCAATTATATTAGTCTGAATGCCGCCTAACCATGTGAGCTTATTTACTCCACTTCTATCAAATATGTCACGGGCTCCAGCCCCGGATCTTTTGGAGACCTAGCAACGCCCCTGCTGCTCCTCACTGTGTGAGTAATAGGGTTGCCACCTGGCCGGTATTTTACCGGCAGGCCGGTAAAAAATTAGCATCAGGCCAATGTTAAGTCTATGGAGAAAGTACCAAGGCCGGTATTTTTTTTTGAAGAAAAGGTGGAAACCCTAGTGAGTACAAACCCTATCAGCCATTGAATCTGTGGAACATTATTTAAACAGAGAGCACCATTGTCTTCTTTTCTGTTTTATTTTCAAAATTAATTGAGATTTTCAATCAAAAATTCAATGTGAATTCATCTGTTGTTTATAATAAGTATCTTTTTATTATTATTTTTATTTCACAGAATGGTTTATTTTCAATAAAATCACAACAATATATTCACATATTTGTGCTCCTTTCTCTTTTTTTGCTATTTGTCTTTATATAGGTGGAAATATAGGTAATTTTACACCAGAAAATGAGCTGCAAATAATAATAAGTTAAAGGAACTGCATAAAAATGCATCTTCCAAATATTAATGCATATTATTGTGCTTTCAAAGTACTTTAAAATGCATGTCTTACATTTTGCATTGCTTAAAATATAAAATACTTATAGCTAGATGAAATTGTGAAGTGCAATTTATGAATTGCCAGTTAGAGAGATGGAGGATTGCTGTGATTTAGTAGATTTCTCCTGGGATGTTATGGACCAAGGCAGGGGGGGATGGGACTCTTCATCGCGGCTGCTTCCGCGCAGCCGCTTCACCGCCAACTCTACACAGCAAGACAGATAGTCGCTGGAGATTATCACGGGACATTTCATCGCTAAAGGTAAGTATTTTAGCTATTTTAGTTTGGTTAGAATTAGGGTTTAGGGGGTTAGAATTAGGGTTTAGGGGGTTAATTTTAGTATTAGGGCTCGGGGGTTAGTATTGGGGTTTAGGGGGTTAATTTTAGTATAAGGGCTCGGGGGTTAGTATTAGGGTTAGTATTAGGGTTTAGGGGGTTAATTTTAGTATTAGGGCTCAGGGGTTAGTATTAGCGTTTAGGGGGTTAATTTTTGTATTGGGGTTAATTTTACTGTTAGTATTGGGGTTTGGGAATCATTTATTAGGGGGGGTTATTTTCTTTTAACTTGTACATTTGTAAGAGCTGACAGTTCAGCGCTGAACTGTCAGCTCTTACATAGCGCGGCCGCGATGTAACGGCCGCATTATTCTTCATTGCTGACAGTTCAGCGTTCTAACTGCCGCACTGAACTGTCAGCGATGAAGATGCAGCGTGGAAGTGTCCTAGACCCAGGCAGGGTGGATGGGACTACGGTCTCCCCACCCGGAGCCCATGCTTGAGCAGCTCAACCTTGTGCCGCTGCCGATTGCAGAAGCAGAGAGTGGTGTGGATTTACCGGATGTGTACTGGGATATTGTAGACCTGGTTTGGAGACTATGGTTTCCACCACCGGGTCGCCAGGATTCCAGGCGGCTGGCCAGGATCCTCTACTAGAGCCGCACAACTTTGCCCAGCAGCTGGGAAGAGAAGACAGGATTTCTTTAAGGTAAGTTTTGCTGAGACAGGTTTAGAGGGAGAATAGTACAGGAACAAGCCAGGGGTCGTTTGGGAGCCAGATAGTAGAATAGTCAGGGTGGAGGCCAGAAGGTCGAGGGAGCCAGAGATCAGGATCGTCAGGTAGAGAAGCCGTGGGTCAGGAAGCCATATATCAGGGAGGTCAAAACAAGCCAGGTAATTCAGAAGGGATCAGGATACAAACGCTTAGGGTACAAACAGCACAGATAACTGAGCAAAGAGGATTTGGCGGCAGGGAAATTTAAAGGCAGTAAGCCCGCCCCCCTATGACACCAGGGAATCACGTTGCCTCCTTTGTTGCCGTGGCAACGGAGTGGGGTCTTGAAAAACGGGTGCCCCTTGTGCCCGTGTAGTCATTGGATGGTGGGTAGGGGAAGTGCAGGGTGCATGCTGAAGGCCTGGAGGTTGGAGCAGTACTGAAAAGAGGGATGCCACAACAGAACTGATGCAGGCCTGGGGCAGTTACTGGTGAGGTTTGTGGCCTGAGGGAATATTTATTATGACAGAGCCCCCATCTTAAACTCGACCTCAGGGCGCGGCGAGGATTAGGGCGAGATGGGTGTCTAGCATGAAAGGTGTGTATCAGGGTAGGAGCGTGAATGTAAGATGTGGGTTCCCAGGAGCAAGATTCAGGGCCATAACATTGCCAATGAACCAAATATTTCAGATGACCTCTATGCCATCGGGAATCCAGTATTTGCTGGACAACAAATTCTTCTTCCCCGTTTATTAGGACTGGTGGCTTGGAGACATGGCCAGGGAAAGGATTGGCAATACAAGGTTTCAATAGGGCTACATGAAATACAGGATGGATTTTGCAGGTCGGGGGCAAACGTAGCTGGACTGTAACAGGATTCAGCACCCAGATGGGATAGGGACCAATGTATTTAGGGCCAAGTTTTTTTGACGGACAAGCCAATTGGATATGGGCAGTAGATAGCCATACCTAGTTTCCAAGTTGATATGCAGGTGGACTGGAATGTTTACGATCTGCAAAGCGTTTCTGTGATTCTTGGGCTTTACAAAGGGTGTTATGCCCGCACCTCTGGAGGATCGCCCGCGCTACCTTGCCCCCGACGGAGGTCCCCGCTCATGCAATCCAAGCGCAATACCTTGCCCACACAGCTGAGTTCCCCTTTCATCATGCAGAGACGATCCCCCAGACTGCACTGCACATAGGCTGTTTCAGCAGTGTCTCCACGGCAACGGCCACACCCTTGTGAAACAATCACTGAGGCACATGACTCAGTCTATTTAAACCCTCCTCTTCCTTTCTCTCATTGCTCAGTTATCCTGTGCTTCTGTTGGCTTGTCCTCAGTTTCCTGCTCCCTATTTTTTTGTGACTTCTGGCTCCCTGACCTTGGCTCTGTTATTGGATTTGTGATTTCTGGCTTCCTGACCCTGGCTTGCATATTGGACTGTATTTCTGACTCCCTGACCTCGGCTCTGTTTTATATTTCCTACTGCATTACCATCGGTATCCTGAGTCCTGCACAAGTGTTATTCAGATTGCTGGTTACCCTACTCCGTTCCTGGCATCCTGAGTCCTGCACCAGTGTCCCTCAGTTCCTGCAGTACCATCGGTATCCTGAGTCCTGCACCAGTGTTGCTCAGTTCCTGCAGTACCATCGGTATCCTGAGTCCATACAGAGTTCATTCGTGCTAGTAACTACATCCAGGGGGTCTGTTCTATTTCAGATCCTTTCCTGTGTGTACTACTCTAAGCAAGTCTGTCCATCTCTGCATTTGGGCTCCTCATCTGAAACGTGAGTTTTTACCTAACAAAGGGTTTCTCGCAGGGTGGGGAACTGTTGTGTGAGATTGGCCAGGCGATTGGTAACTTCAGGTACAGACTGATCCGTAGGTATCCCAGGTATGGTGGTGGGGTGAAACCCGTAGTTTGCAAAAAATGGAGTCATCTTGGTTGAAGACTGTATTTGATTGTTGTAGGTAAATTCTGCAGTTGATAGGAGCTGAAACAAGTCATCCTGTAAGTACGTAGTGTAACATCGCAAGTAGTGTTCCAAAATCTGATTCAGTCTTTCAGTTTGGCCATTAGTTTGGGGTGAAATTGTACCCCTCTGTCAGAGGTTATAAATTGGGGTAAGCAATGAAGTCGAAAGACCACTGAGAGAAACAAATTGGCTGTAATAGATGCAGTAGGAACCCCCATGGTTGGGATAAAATGCTTGGCGGATCGAAGGTATTCTAGGTTGCGATGATCTGTAAAGATTGTTACAGGATGTTGGGCTCCTTCTAGTAGATGACTCCATTCTTTCAGTTAGAATCATAGTTGGATTCAGATGTTGATAGTCTATGGGAATAGTAGGCTACAGGATGTAATAAAGCCTTCTCTCCATGTATTTGGGAAAGGATAGCCTCTATCGCAGTCTCTTATGCATCTACCTCTACAAAGAAAAGTTGTGTGATGTTCGGTTGAATCAAAATGGGAGCACTCGTAAATCTTTGTTTCAATGTATCAAAGGCTTTTTGGGCATCTTGGGTCCCAAAAAATTTGATGTCTTGTCTGGTTAACTGGGTGATAGGTGCTACGATTTGTGAAAATCCACGTATGAATTTGCAGTAGTAGTTGGAAAAACCAATGAAGCATTGTACTGCTTTTTTATCTGTGGGTGTGGGCCATTCTAGGACTGCAGTTACTTTCTATGGGTCCATCTGTATGTTACCTGGAGACAGAATGTATCCTAAGAATTCAACATGAGAAACTTCAAAAAGGCATTTTCCCCAACTTGCATACATACAGGCATACAGTTGGTGTTGGCAGAGTTTTTCCAGGACTTGTCTGACATGTACACAATGTTCTGTCATATTGGAGGAATGGGATGTTGATCTCCACACTAGGGTCCCCTGTGCTCTTGGTAGTTAGCCCAGCTCCTCCACTGCTCACTTTGCAAAGTGCCGCTACTGAGACCAGCATTCTGGGGGAAATATAGTCACTGACTCAGCAATGTTCCCCTTCAGGATGATACACCTAGGGGAGAGGCTGCTCTATGGTTCAGTATTGTTACATGGGGGGGGTTAGTATTATGAGTTAGTATTGGGGGGCTTTGTATTAGGAGTTAGTATTGGGGATTGGGGTGGTTGTATTAGGAGTTGGTATTGGGGATCGGGTAGGGGAGTTATATTAGTATTTAGTATTGGGGATCAGGGGGGTTTGTATTAGGAGTTAGTATAGGGGATCGGGTGGTTAGTATTAGGAGTTAGTATTGGAGATCGGGGGTTTGTATTATGAGTTCATATTGGGGATCAGGAGGTTAGTATTAGGGATCAGGTTAAGTTTTAGTGGGGGGGTTAATTTATTGGGGGGGGGGGGGTACTGTGTTTGTAAGCTCTGACAGCGGTTACACTGCTGTGGTGAAACGGCCGCATACCAAAGGCATACCAAAGGCTGTTGGGCTCACAGCACTCCAATCCTACTTCCTTCGATTAAACACACACCTGCGATCTGAAGCTCCACATATGGATTCTCTGCTGTTGGACTGGTTTTGTATTATAAAGGCTCAAGGAGCTCCACGTGACGCACCCTGAGATGATGATGTCCTCCTCTGCAGATTCATCAAAGCTCCTCTACATTGGGCGCAAACACAGCACGATTGACTTTGAAGGATCACACATTCTGATATATGAAGATCTTGCAATGTTTTTGTGGGGGACCATGAGACCCCCTTACCACTCATCTGCAGCAAATCGGTGTAAAATATAGGTCGGGGCTCCCACAATTTCTCACCGTGACCACTGAAAATGAATGACAGCCCTGCAGATCCTGTGGCACTTATTTCAGGTGGTCCCTAGGCTCAACAGCCAGATGACTACACTCCACCATAAACTTTACATTCACTAGTCCACGATATCATGGCAGTATGCCTTAACATAGAAACATAGAATGTGTCGGCAGATAAGAACCATTCGGTCCATCTAGTCTGCCCCAATTTTTTTTTTTTTTTTTTGAGTATTTTAATTGGTCCCCCGTTCCCGGTCTTATAGCTAGAATAGCTTAAAATCCTTGACTGTGTTTACCTCTACCACTTCTGCTGGAAGGCTATTCCATACATCCACTACCCTCTCAGTAAAGTAATACTTCCTGATATTACTTTTAAATCGTTGCCCCTCTAATTTAAGACTATGTCCTCTAGTTGTGGTAGTTTTTCTTCTTTTAAATATACTCTCTTCCTTTACTGTGTTGATTCCCTTTATGTATTTAAATGTTTCTATCATATCCCCCCTGTTACGTCTTTCCTCCAAGCTATACATGTTAAGATGCTTTAACCTTTCCTGGTAAGTTTTATCCTTCAACCCATGAACCAGTTTAGTAGCCCTTCTCTGAACTCTCTCCAAAGTATCAATATCCTTCTGGAGATACGGTCTCCAGTACTGCGTACAATACTCCAAGTGAGGTCTCACCAGTGCTCTGTACAATGGCATGAGCACTTCCCTCTTCCTACTGCTAATACCTCTCCCTATGCAACCAAGCATTCTGCTAGCATTTCCTGCTGCTCTATTGCATTGCCTACCTATCTTCAAGTCCTCTGAAATTATTACTCCTAAATCCCTTTCCTCAGATGTTGAGGTTAGGACTGTACCAAATAGTCTATATTCTGCTTTTGGGTTTTTACGCCCAAGGTGCATAATCTTGCACTTGTCCACATTAAATGTCAGTTGCCACTGCTCTGACCATTTTTCTAGTTTAGCTAAATCATTTGCCATTTGGCTTATCCCTCCATGAATATCAACCCTGCTGCAAATCTTTGTATCATCAGCAAAAATACATACTTTGCCAACAAGACCTTCTGCAATATCGCTAATAAAAATATTAAAGAGAATGGGTCCAAGTACAGATCCCTGAGGTACCCCACTAGTAACAAGACCTTGCATCGAATATACCCCATTGACTACAACTCTCTGTTGCCTGTCACTCAGCCATTGTCTAATCCATTCAACAATAATGCCTTCGGGATCATTCTTTCTGTTTGACTTTGATGGACACTCTGCGCTGTTTTGACTTAGCAGTACAATCCCCCACCAGGGCACTACACTCACTCATGAGAGAGCATACCTGCTGACCACAAGAAGTGTGGACCAGTGCCCCATCTTTTGAGCAGCTCCCTCTGGATGCTGCCAGCATTCCTCTCTTGGGATGCCCTTTTCCCCGCTATGTCTTTTTCTTGACTTGTACATCTCCCTAGCATTTCTTTCATGTTTTTCACACATCGTGCATCATCGCTTACAGTTCTCTTATTGTTGTTATCATTAGTCAGGATCTGCACACAGGGGTCCGATCCCGAATAGTAATTGTCATTATTTTTGCTGACGATGTTCGGAGTTCTTTCCTACTATTATATATGTATCTCTTGATTATTGCCGAATTACATTCATGCTGTCTTCAGTTTTTTTTTTATAACTGGAATACACTGTCTGTGTATGTTCCATATGTTTTAATGGTAGGGATCGGGCTGGGTTATAGTGCATTTATTCTTAATTACTCTATTATGATGGTGCATCAACGCTTAAGGTTTTCTTATACATGTGACTGAGATTCAACTACTGGTATTGTGACGGTTTTTAGATACGCAACTCAATGTTCACTTTTTATTTTTTAATTATTGTATGTAACTATACTATGGTTGTACTAGTTGTAAAATCTAAATGGCATGCATTCTTATATAGCATGTTGTAACTCAAATTTCCGGTGCCAATTAAAACTTTAAGTACAAAAAAACATACAGTATGTATACTTAAATATTTCTAGTTATAGTTATATTACTACATGCACTAACTACTGATAAACAGGGTGGATTAAAATCAATGTTTTTTTTATTTAAATCCAATTTATTTTACTTAATGCTTTTGGAGGAAAAATCTATATAAAGATAGTTTTCAATTTAAGATATAGTATAGTTCAAAGGTTGTTCAGCATCAAATAGAGCTTAGTTATGTAACATGAGGATGTATATTCATGCAATATTTACATTTTTGGTCAACTAATCCAATTAATAGAAGTTATTCAAGCAGAGATGACATGCACTTTTTCACAGTAAAAAAATGGTTTAAAATTAACAAAGATCAGTAAAATACCTTAATCAGATTGTTGTTATGCAAATCTATGTACAAACAAAGAACACATTACCGTCACACATTACCACTTCAATGCATACTATGTAACAGTGGTGGTCAACTTTTTTGGGCCTGAGTGCCCAGTTTTCTAAATGAAACCAAGTTGCAGACCTTAAAGTGCCTCTTCTCTAAAACAAACATTATAGGCGCCCCTCTAAGCCACACTATATAAATAAAGAAGATTTTAACTCACAGGACAGTGACCAACACCCAGATTTGCACTCACAGGACTAGCTCCGGTGGCCTGCTGATGTGGACTTTGTCACTGAGCGCCAGGATGTTACTCATTGCACAGTGCAGTGCGATTGTATGCTGTCCATCTGTGCAGCCTACTTTCCACGCCCCTCGCTTGTCCATGATGTTGACAACCTGGCCTCGTGCCATAACAGAAGGCTTGGCATGCCAGTTGACGCTCGCGTGCCATAGGTTTGCTATCACTATTATATAATGTTATTGTTTTAGTTAATAAAACTATTTAAGTAATTCTCCAAATATGAGTGATTAAACTATTATCAGTTCTGACATAGCTGTTTTACTAATCTGACAGGTTTTTCTAAATATGATATCTTCCTCTGGTTGCAAATATTAAGGATTATAACTGGCAGCAAGAAGGCATCTTTACAGTTAAAGATCATAGTAACATAGTAATTTAGGTTGAAAAAAGACACAAGTCCATCAAGTTCAACCCATCAACCTATCATTCCAGCATTTTGATCCAAAAGAAGGCAAAAAACCCTAAATCAATTTATATGAGTCTTACTGACTAGTGATTTAATTTAAATGCACCCTTCTGGTAAGTAAATTTATAACTTAGTGGTACAGCGTATTGTTGGGTAGGTCTTTTCCTACAGCAGAGGGACTTTTGGCATCCTCATAGTAGAGATATCTCACTTGTGGACTGCATGGCTTTTTTTTGTTTTGTTATGCACGGTGCAAAAGCCTCATTTACTTCCATGGTTTTCTCTCATTCTTGTTCTTACCATCTCCAATTGTTTTCAGTTCTACATTTTCTAGATATTCCATAGTTGCCTTCTCAGTTTTTGAAAGAAAATAGTCTGTATTGGCTAATACTATGCCAGCCACTACTGCTCCTAGAGCTCCAATACTGATGGACCACAATCCCATAGTGATTAATTCTGATCCAGGCTGGGAAAACATCTCTGGAAATGCAAAAAGAAAGGAGGATTAGTTAGACAACTCTTTTGTTCCTTTAAAGTGGATATCAGACATTTTCTTTGCATGGTCATGTAGCATTTGAAAAATTGCTTTACTCTGTTACTTTCTAAAAACGGCTCTTCCAAACTAGTGTAACATTTGATTTACATAGAAACATAGAATGTGTCGGCAGATAAGAACCATTCGGTCCATCTAGTCTGCCCAATTTTTTTTTTGGAGTACTTTTATTAGTCCCCCGTTCCCGTTCTTATAGCTAGGATAGCCTTGTGTCTATCCCACGCATGCTTAAAATCCTTGACTGTGTTTACCTCTATCACTTCTGCTGGCAGGCTATTCCATACATCCACTACCCTCTCAGTAAAGTAATACTTCCTGATATTACTTTTAAATCGTTGCCCCTCTAATTTAAAACTATGTCCTCTAGTTGTGGTAGTTTTTCTACTTTTAAATATACTCTCTTCCTTTACGGTGTTGATTCCCTTTATGTATTTAAATGTTTCTATCATATCCCCCCTGTTACGTCTTTCCTCCAAGCTATACATGTTAAGATGCTTTAACCTTTCCTGGTAAGTTTTATCCTTCAACCCATGAACCAGTTTAGTAGCCCTTCTCTGAACTCTCTCCAAAGTATCAATATCCTTCTGGAGATACGGTCTCCAGTACTGCGTACAATACTCCAAGTGAGGTCTCACCAGTGCTCTGTACAATGGCATGAGCACTTCCCTCTTCCTACTGCTAATACCTCTCCCTATGCAACCAAGCATTCTGCTAGCATTTCCTGCTGCTCTATTGCATTGCCTACCTACCTTCAAGTCCTCTGAAATTATTACTCCTAAATCCCTTTCCTCAGATGTTGAGGTTAGGACTGTACCAAATAGTCTATATTCTGCTTTTGGGTTTTTACGCCCAAGGTGCATAATCTTGCACTTGTCCACATTAAATGCCAGTTGCCACTGCTCTGACCATTTTTCTAGTTTATCCAAATCATTTGCCATTTGGCTTATCCCTCCATGAATATCAACCCTGCTGCAAATCTTTGTATCATCAAAGATGTATCATTGATTTACCATTCAAAGAACATTCCAACCACCAAATTAACTTGATTTTAAAAGGGGTTCATAGAACTTACGGAGGTTACAGACTACCACTAATAATTTGTTTGGGGTTTATGTGCGTACATTGTACAGAGTTTGAGCTATTGCATAGGCTACCACAATCTAGTAAGACAAATTAACTAAAGTGCTCATCATGTGTATCCAGCTAAAAACCATTGCATTACACACAATACCCTTGTTTTTACATGAGATAATAGAGGGAACATAGGTTACATAGTACTTTAGGTTGGGAAAAAAGCCTTGCGTCCATCAAGTTTATCCAATTTTCCTAATCCTTGTATACCGCTGTTGATCCAAAAGAAGGCAAAAGAAAAACTTATTTCAGCAATTTCGAATTTCATTAGGGAAAAAATTCTTGACTCCAAATGGTAATCAGATTTCTCCATAGACCAACAAGCACTTACCATGTACCTATATTGCACACACAGCACTTGTCTTGCACTCATATTGCACCCACACAATTTGGCATGTCACTTTGTCCCACAGAACTTTCACTGCAGAACAAGCCACAGTGTCACTTTCCCCCATAGTACATGTTATTTTGCCCCACGGAACATGCCACAGCATCACCTTGCCAATTAAAATAAGCCACTGTCAGGTACCAATTAACATGCCACAGTCCCTTTGTCAGTAACATTTGCAACAGTCAGTTTGCCTTTTATTGTTAAAATATTTCACTGTTTTATACTTTGACAAAAGTATACTATTAGAAAAATAAGAGATTATTAATATTACATATATTTTGATTCTTTCCACTTTGTTTCTTGGGTCATAAATTGTAAATGAATTTAAATGATGTTTGGCATAGGACTAAAAGACGTTACATTATTGGAGAAATAAGAGATTATTACCGTGACAGTGGTATAGGCTTTTTTAATTGCATTTTTAAGAGGTTACCAGATCACCTCTTATAAAACACACACCTTACAGTATATATTTTCCATAAGCAACCCTAATTAAATGAGCACTATGGTTGATACTCATACTGATAGAAAAATCATGAATTGTAAGTTATGGCATTTATTATGAAAACATGAACCAAAATACATTATTATGTTTGATGTTTGGATAAGTTTTTGCTTGAATATAAGACGACCCCCCAAACTCTGGATATTCATTTAGGAAAAATCCAAAAAACCCTATAGGATACAACGTTTTACTTGTAAATATTCACATGTAAACAGTTTTTTTTCATATTTAATACAAATTATGATAGGAAAAAAATGCATGTCTTGTTTTTATTTCATTTTATTTGCAAATCCGCCCTGACTTAGCCAATGCATCCCCTCACAGCCATCTGTCCCCCAGGCTTAGCCAATGCATGCCTCCACAGCCATCTGTCCCCCAAACTTAGCCAATGCTGCCCCCACACAGTCATCTGTCCCCACCCAAGACTAAGCAAATGGTGCAACACACATCAATCTGCTCCACCCAGACTTCGCCAATGCTGACCTCACACAGCCATCTACTCCCCAGAATTAGCCAATGCTGCCCCTACAAACTTAGCAAATGCTGCAACCACAAAGCCAACTGCCCCCCCCCAGACTTCGCCAATGCTGCCCCCACACAGCCACCTGCCCCCATACTAAGCCAATGCTGCCCCCACACAGCCATCTAATCCCAGACTTAGCCAATGCTTTTCCCACACACAGCCATCTGCCTTGCCCACACTTAGCCAATGCTGCCCCTACACAGCAATCTGCCCCCGCCCCCCCCCCCAGACTTAGCCACTGCTGCCCCTCTCCCCAGGGATATCCAATGCTGTACCCTAGGCATGGCAAATGCTTGCTCTCCCACACAACTATCTGCCTCCCCCAGACTTAGCCAATGCTACCCCCACACATACCCAATGCCGCCCCCACACAGCCATTTGCCCCCAGACATACCCAATGCTGCACCCACACAGCCATCTGCCTCCCAGACTAAGCAAATGCTGCCCCAACACAGCCATCTCCCCCCCCCCCCCCCCCCAGGCTTAGCCGATGCTGCCCCCACACAGCCGCCAGCCTCCCCAGGCTTAGCCAATGCTGACCCCACACAACCATCTGCATCCCCAGACATAGCCAATGCTGCCCCCAGGCTTAGCCAATGCTACCCCCAGATATACCCAATGCTGCTCCCACACAGCCATCTGCCCCCCAAACTCAGCCAATGCGGACACCCTAGGACAGTGATGGCAAACCATTTTGGGGCCCAAATTTCTGCATGCAACCAAGTTCTAGACCTCAAAGTACCGCTTTATTTTAAATACAGAAAGGAATTTTTTTTGTTCAGTAAAAGAAACCTCACACTCAATCACAGTACATGATTACCCACACACATACACTCACAGTACATGATTACCCACACACATACACTCACTCACAGTACATGATTACCCACACACATACACTCACTCACAGTACATGAATACCCACACACACATACTCACTTACAGTACATGAATACCCACATACACATACTCACTTACAGTACATGAATACCCACACACACATACTCACTTACAGTACATGAATACCCATATAGCTAGACACACAGTACAATCTCCAATTGGCACATTTTATTACCATCTCCATCTACATATCTTTAAATATTTTAATGTGGATTTAGCTATAGGAAAACATAGTATTCCCTTTAAAATATATGGTTAAAATATTACTTTTTCTTTACTGCATATTCTAAAAGGTTTTTGCAATTTATACTATAGAAAATACATAGAACTATTTTTATCTTTTTGCACATATATGTACATCATCTTCAAGATCTGGACAGCTTATTCTATTCCTACTAGGATACCATTTCCGCCTTCTCACTGTGAAGTTTCTCCGACTATAGTGCCTTAATGGATCTTCTGGTTGCCAGCGGTTTGTGGCCCTTCTTTCTCTTGTTGAATTGCAAGTATTTTCATGACCACAGCCTTCATGGTTACATGAACTGTGGCTTGGCAGTTCTTGTTCCTGAGTTTCATGGGGTATCTCCTCCAAATCATTCCCTATTCCATCATGAGCCTCTGGACCAGGTGTATTGCAGACTTCAGAAATGTCATCATGCCAAACTCCATGCCAGATATCAGTGTCTGATTGCATGAGTGGCCCTACACCTATGTCTGTTATACGTGGTCGAAGTTGATTTGTATGTCTCCGTGTGTAACATCTATCAGAGATTAAAACTTTATAGTGCACCGGCCCCAGAACCTTCTTTTATTACTGCTTCTTTCCAACGATTCTCTTGATGATATACACGCATCCAAACAGGATCCCCTGTCTGGTAACAACGGCCTGTTTTTCCAACTTGCATCTTTGATTGTTGCTGGATGACCCTTTTTTGAATCTCTGGTTTTAGCAGATGCAACTTTGTCCTGAGTTCACGGCCTAACACAAGGCATGCTGGAGGTTTTCCAGTGGTTGGATGAGGTGTATTTCGATACTGTAGAAGGAACTCAGACAAATGATTATCAGGTCTCTTCCCTTCTGCTTTCAGACTTCTCAGAACCCTTTAACGTTTGAACAAAACGTTCTGTTTGACCATTAGTAGCAGGATAATATGGTGCTGTACGATGATGCCGAATACAGTTTTCCTTGAGAAAAGCCTGAAATTGCCCAGAAACAAACTGCAGTCTATTATCTGAAACAAGCACTCTGGGCAAGCCAAATGTTGCAAATAGTTTCTGTAATGCTTTAACAGTAGCTTCTGCAGTGGTCTGCGACATGAATAGAACTTCTATTTAGAATGTGCATCTACCACATAACCCCCCCCCCACACACACACAGAACATGTATACCGCCATACACACAGCACATGCATACCCCCCACACACATAGCACATGTACACACACACACACACCCACACAGCACATGTATACCCCCACACACACACAGCACATGTACACACACACCCACACACACAGCACATGTATACACACACACACACACAGCACATGTATACCCCCACACACACACAGCACATGTACACACACACCCACACACACAGCACATGTATACACACACACACACAGCACATGTCTACCCAAACACAGCTTATGTCTACCCACACACAGCACGTCTACCCACCCACACACACACAGCATGTCTAACCACACACAGCACATGCCTACCCACACACACAGCACATGTCCACCCACACACACAGCACATGTACACCCACACACCGCATATGTATACACACACACACCGCATACACACACAGCACGTATATACCCCCACACACACAGAACATATATAACCCCACACACACAGAAAATGTAAACCCCCATACACACAGCACTTTTATACCCTCCCACACACAGCACATGTACACCCACATACACATGCATACACACACAGCACATGCATTCACACACACAGCACGTCTACCCACACACACACACCACGTCTACCGACATACAACACGTCTACCCACACACACACAGAAAATGTCTACCAACACACACACACAGCACATGTCTACACACACAAAAACACAGCACATGTCTACCCATACACACAGCACATGGCTACCCACACAAAAACACCCAGCACACATCTACCCACACACACAGTACATGGCTACCCACACACAGCACACAGCCCATGTATACCCACACAGCACATGTACAACCACACACACTCAGCACAAGTATACTCTGACACACACAGTACATGCATACCAACACACACACAGCACATGTATACTCCCCCACACACAGCACATGTATACCCCACCACACACAGCACATTTATACCTCCCCACACACAGCACATGTATACCTCCCCACACACAGCACATGTATACCTCCCCACACACAGCACATGTATATCAATACACACACAGCACATGCATACCCACACAGCACATGTCTACCCACACACACACACAGCATGTCTAACCACACACACAGCACGTCTACCCACACACAAAGCACATGTACACCCACACACAGTACATGCATACACACATGACATGCATACACACAGCACATGTATTCCCCCCACACACAGAACATGTATAACCCTACACACAGCACATGTATATCCCCCCACACACACACACATGTACACACACACACAGCACATGTACACACACACACAAAGCACATGTCTACCCACACACACACACACAGCAAATGTCTACCAACACACACACACACACAGCACACGTCTACCCACACACGTCTACCCACACACACAGCACTTGTCTACCCACACACACAGTACATGCATACCCACACACAGCACATGAGCACACACACATAGCACATGCATGCCTACACAGCACGTCTTTCCACACACAGCACGTCTACCAAATGCACACACACACACAGCGCACATATACCCACACACACAGCACATATATACCCACACACAGTTCATGTATACCCATACACAGCACATGTATACCTCCACACACAGTACATGTAAACCTACACACACACACAGCACATGCATACTCCGACACACACAGCACATGCATACTCCGACACACACACAGCACATGCATACACACACAGCACATGTATACTTCGACACACACACAGTATATGTATACCCACACACATGTATACTTCGACACACAGCTCATGTATACTTCGCCACACACAGTACATGCATACCCAGACACAGCACATGCATACCCAAACACACAGCACATGCATACACACATAGCACATGCATGCCTACACAGCATGTCTACCAAACGCACACACAGCACGTCTACCAACACACAACACGTCTACCAACACACACAGCACATATCTACCAACACACACCCACCCACACAGACAGCACGTCTACCCACACAGACAGCACGTCTACCAACACACACACAGCACGTCTACCCACACACACACAGCACATGTCTACTGACACACAACACCTCTACACACACACACACACAGCACATGTCTACCAACACACACGGCACATGTCTACCAACACACACGGCACATATCTACCAACACACACGGCACATATCTACCAACACACACCCACCCACACAGACAGCACGTCTACCAACACACACACAGCACGTCTACCCACACACACACAGCACATGTCTACTGACACACAACACGTCTACACACACACACAGCAAATGTCTACCAACACACACACACAGCACGTCTACCAACACACACACACAGCACGTCTACCAACACACACACACAGCACGTCTACCAACACACACACACAGCACGTCTACCAACACACACAGCACATGTCTACCCACACACACACACAGCACACGTCTAACCACACACCCACACAGCACACGTCTACCCACACACACACACAGCACACGTCTACCCACACACACAGCACACGTCTACCCACACACACAGCACACGTCTACCCACACACACAGAGCACGTCTATACACACACACACACACACACACACAGCACGTCTACCCACACACACAGCACACGTCTACCCACACACACAGAACACGTCTATACACACACACACACACAGCACGTCTACCCACACACTGCACACGTCTACCCACACACACAGAACGTCTACCAGCATACACACACAGCACATGTCTATCCACACACAAACACACAGCTCACGTCTACCTACATACACAGCACATGTCAACCCACACAGCACATGTCTACCCACTCACAGCACATGTATACCCACACATACACAGCCCGTGTATACCCACACAGCACATGTACACCCACACACACTCAGCACAAGTATACTCTGACACACAGCACATGTATACCCACATACTCACACACACAGCACATGTATACCCACACACAGCCAGCACATGTATACCCCCACACACAGCTCATGTATAGCCACACACACAGCTCATGTATAGCCACACATACCCACATACTTCACATGTATACCCAAATACATGCAGCACATGTATAACCACATCCATACAGCACATCTATACACACACTCACACATCCATAAAGCACATGTATACCCACATCCTCACACATCCATACAGCACATGTATACCCACATACATACACATACAGCACATGTATACCCACATACACACACATCCAGCACATGTATACCCACATACACACACATCCAGCACATGTATACCCACATACACACACATCCAGCACATGTATACCCACATACACACACATCCAGCACATGTATACCCACATACACACACATCCATACAGCACATGTATACCCACATACACACACACATCCATACAGCACATGTATACCCACATACACACACACATCCATACAGCACATGTATACCCACATCCATACAGCACATGTATACCCACATCCATACAGCACATGTATACCCACATACACACACATCCATACAGCACATGTATACCCACATACACACACACATCCATACAGCACATGTATACCCACATACACACACACATCCATACAGCACATGTATACCCACATACACACACACATCCATACAGCACATGTATACCCACATCCATACAGCACATGTATACCCACATCCACACACATCCATACAGCACATATATACCCACATCCTCACACGTACATACAGCATATGTATACACACATACACACAGCACATATATACACGAATCCTCATAGCACATGTATACATATACATACTCACACATCCATACAGCACATGTATACCCACATACACACACACACACATCCATACAGCACATGTATACCCACATACACACACACATCCATACAGCACATGTATAGCCACATACACACACACATCCATACAGCACATGTATACCCACATACACACACACGTCCATACAGCACATGTATACCCACATCCATACAGCACATGTTTACCCACATCCACACACATCCATACAGCACATATATACACAAATCCTCATAGCACATGTATACATATACATACTCACACATCCATACAGCACATGTATACCCACATACACACACATCCATACAGCACATGTATACCCACATACACACATCCATACAGCACATGTATACCCACATACACACATCCATACAGCACATGTATACCCACATACACACACACACATCCATACAGCACATGTATACCCACATACACACACACATCCATACAGCACATGTATACCCACATCAATACAGCACATGTATACCCACATCCATACAGCACATGTATACCCACATCCATACAGCACATGTATACCCACATCCATACAACACATGTATACCCACATCCATACAGCACATGTATACCCACATCCATACAGCACATGTATACCCACATCCATACAGCACATGTATACCCACATCCATACAGCACATGTTTACCCACATCCACACACATCCATACAGCACATATATACCCACATCCTCACACGTACATACAGCATATGTATACACACATACACACAGCACATATATACACAAATCCTCATAGCACATGTATACATATACATACTCACACATCCATACAGCACATGTATACACACATACATACTCACACATAAATTTCAGGAAGTCTCTACTTCGGCAGAGCTTCTGGAGCTGTTGCACTGCTGTGTGAGCAGCAGGCATGTCAGCTGTCAAGCTGATGTCAGGAGAGGAACTTGGAGGTTTAAACCAACTTGTGATCTGGAGGGGTGTGCAGTTACTGAAGAGTATCCTGCTGCTTCCTGAGCTATAATACAGATGTTATAGGATAGCATTTCAGTAAATAATTATTTGGGACAATGGAGCTGAGCTCTCCCTAGCCACGCATGCCGCAACAAAGAGCTTGGCGTGCTAAATGTGGCACATGAGCCATCGCTGCCCTAGGGTATTTCAAATGGTGGTATTTTAACACTTTCCATGCAGTAATTCTACCACCAGCCTTGGTCAAAGTTTTCTGCAGGATTTTTTGTGTGTTTTTCAGGAGCTGCCGGGACAGTGCCGGCAACTATGCAAATGTCCCACGAATATTGCGATCGCGGGACAGTCCCGGGAAAATGGGCTGTCTCGAGATCGCGGCGGGTCACCTGGTAACATGACGTCACACGGGAGTTGCACGTTTTATGTTTTTTACACATATTAAACTTAAAGTTAGAAAACCGAATGAATTATGTGAAATGGTACCCCAGAAGGACATAAGTAGGAGAATCCATGTTAGGTTTCTGTTATGTTAATAAAATGCTAAACATACAACAAACACCAAATTATATAAGTAAAGTTCGGAGAGCTTGTGAGACCTTCCAGCTCCAGTTTGTCTGATAACCATGTATCATGAAATCACAAAAGGGGAGAAAGAAAGGTAATTTAGGAGTAAGAATGAGAAAAGGAAAAGAGGAAAAGAACAGGAAAGGGAGAAAAGGTAGCTCTAAAGTGTTGCAGAGCCCGTCTCTCAGTATAAAACCCTTTCGATATAGTACCTTGTCCTAACCAGTTGTCAATAGTGGTAGGGTAAACTTATATTTATTGTGTTAACAACATAACAAGAGTTAATTCAGCATTGGAAGAGTTAACTACAGGGGTTAAGGGTTAAACCCCCCTCCCCTATTGGAGGGAGGACTTTGTTTGTCTCTGTCTACCGCATAATCTAATCTACACACAGAGACAGTTAGTCTCTTTACTAAGTAATAAATCTAATGATACCAGATCTTATATGTGTCAAGTCTAGGTTAGAGAAAGAGATGTATAGGAGAATATGACCTAGGGGTCATATCCTGTGTCTGCATCTCTGGAGTTCTTAGTAGGAACAAAGAACAAAAGATATATTACTTTTAGTTAATTATATAAATATAATTTGTAACATGTATGTATTCTATGTCCACACCCCTTTCTTTGTACCCAAAATATGTTACACCAGCGTATGTTACACAAAGCCTTGTTGCTTCTATATAAGTGCTTGTCATTACAATAAACTTCAGAGTTACTTAACGAATGGCCTTTGTGTCAGACTTGAGTTACTCTCCGCACGCATTTGCTGATGTGTTTCCAACTCCCACCACATGAATCCAAATCAGAGTGATACACTGCCGTATACCAGAGACTTGCTGATAGAGACCTCAGACGAATTGGTCCCTTTCAAATAGGATACAGCAAATAAGTAAATAGAACATGTTGTCCTAGACCAACACTCGGGGCTGCAATATTACCGTTCTACAGTTATCCTACCTTAAGAGACTATAAATGGTCTGAAATCCTATATAAATAGTATAATAAAAACATTTATTGTGCAGTAAGTAGTTGGTAGAAAAGCACTGCAGATATCATTAAGTATATACAATACAGGATTAATAACATTAGATTTAAAGGGTTGGGAAAGGAAAGAGAAGAAGGGCAATAGGATAAAGAATACAAAAGGCAAGGTAGGAATAACTCAAGGGAGAGATACTCATAGCACAAGATAGCACTACACAAAGGGGGCTTCGGCTCCACCTATGGTGGAACATTTTAGGGGCGTTCCACACAACTCTTGATGTGTGGAAACAAAACAAGTGAGAAAATGAGAACCACGTATAGAAAAAATTTGTAAAAATAGGGTAATCGTTTATCATTCGACCCCCAGTGCCCAGGGAGGCAACCAGTAAAAAGTAAAAAATCAACCGTCAAAAATAGAGAAAAGACACTGTGTTTCAGGCTCAATTCCACGTTGTCAGGAATAGAATCCTGCTGTCAAGTGTCCCAAGTTGCCGAGAGCATCCAGTGCTAAAACTGCCCAATGCTTGGAAGGGCTGAGGGGTCTGCTGGGTCCACAGTCACTGGATGCGAGTCGTTTAGTTCGGCCTCAACTTGGGACAAGCCCAGCACCTGCAGAAAGATCAGTGCTTCAACCAAATCTTCTAATGCGAGGGATTTGTTATCTTTATCGACTTGCAGAGCATGGGATTGCTTCCATCTGTACTTGACACCCAATCCACGTAGATGAGTGGTGAGAGAGGAAAGCAATCTCCTCCAGAAAACAGTCACTGTCAGGAGGTTTTCATAAGTGAATAGCGGTATGCCCTCATAGATCACATTTCCAAGCTTGTGGCATGCAGACAGAAATCTGAGTTTATCAGACAGTGCTTGGAACTTCATAACATCATCCCTGGGGGCCTCTTTCGGTGCACAAGAGGCCTTCTTCACCCGGAATGCATTTGAGACCAGCTGGTCAGAAGAGTTCGACGAGTGGATGATGTGGGCAACCAGTTCATTAGAGTAGTTACGTAGGATGGTGGGCCCAACCACCTTTGGCACCAATCTGATTCTCACATTAGATTGATGCAGTCTGCCTTCCATGTTGGTCATTTGTTTCTGCAGGGAGTATACTTGATGCGTCAATGAATCATTGCGTCCTTTACAATCTGAGAGTTGTTGTTTGAGGTTGTTTAACGGTAGTATCAACCGCATTCATCCTCTGCTGCATAGGTTTGGGGGCAAATGTATGTATTTGGATTGAAAATTGGCTAAAAGATAGAAGAGGGTTGTTGTAAATGGAAAAGCCTCAAATTGTTTTAGTCCCTCTTCTTTTTAATTTGTTTATTCGTGATCTCCCACGTTGTGCGTGCTGATGACACTAAATTAGGTAATATAATACGGACTAATCTTGATTTTTTTCTTTACAGAAAGATTTGGACAGAGTGGAGAACTGGGCATTTAAGTGGCACATGAGGTTCAATATAGACAAATGTAAAGTTATGCATTGTGGGAAAAATAATAAGGCAACATATACTTTAATACTATAAATGGTATTTCCCTGAGAAAAACTACCAATGAAAAGGATTTAGGAATAATTGTAGATAACAAACTTGGCAACAGTGCCCAATGCCAGTTAGCAGCTGCAAGGGCCAATAAGATATTGGCATGTATAAAACGAGGTATAGATTCTCTGGAGGAGGAGATCATCTTGCCTCTTTACAAATCAATGGTAAGACCTCACCTTGAATATGCAAGTTGCATAAGCAGTGATCTATGGAAAGGAAGGCGTTAATAGCTCTTAGAAGAGCCTTTGTAGTACTGTAATACATTACAGTACAAAAAATGCGAGGACAGGGAGGCAGATATTTGTAAAATATTGATCTGACCAGGCAGTGGGGATGCTCATGTGAGCAAAATAATGGAATTTCCAATTTTGCTTCAAAAAGAGAAAAAAATCCGATTTGGCTTAAAAAAAAAAAAAAAAAACGTAGTCAGATTGTTTTCCTGGATAAACTATGGTAGTGGAAGAATGTTTCCTTATGTTTGGTTTATAGATCTTGTTTGTTTTTTTTAACACACATCCACAACTTTTTACAAAGGCATCTCTTGTGTTTAATAGCACAACCTCAAAGCAGGAACAATTTTTTTTTTTTTTACGTTTGTATTGACGGATACTTGATCACACAGCCTTTTGAGGGTGGCCTTTCAAGAAATCATGTCCATTTAGTCCGAATATCGTGTATTCGGACACAAACAGCAGATTTCTATTGGTCTATGGCCCGATAGGTTCCTACTCTATAGCCTTCCTTAATGTATATGGCCCAGCCATCCCAGATGTTGACTTCTGATCTGACCTTTCTCTTTTCCTAGACTCACACGAGAAACTGATTATTGGAGGGGACTATAATGCAACGACTTGTCCTAGCATAGACAGAACTTCCACATATTTTCACTCCGACCCCTCAGACAGACACATCTGATTTTATAACGTCGCATAATCTTGTAGACATTTGGAGGCTGCAACACCCTTCTACCCGCGGTTATGCCTTCTTTTCACATCCACACCTTAGCTATTCCAGAATTGATTTATTTGGTTTATCCAATGTCTGCCCCTCATCTCCGATTCCACAATCCACTCTATTACATAGTCCGAACACGCAGACATTACCCTCAGTCTTGTTCTTCCCAATCTCACAAAACCTTGGACGTGGAAACTCAAAAACTCATTACTACACAACCCCTTGAAAGTCACCACACTAAAAAGTCACATCTCAGAATACTTTACCTTGAATAAGAACTCTGTGACAGACACAGCGATCCTTTGGGCTGCACATAAAATGGCAATCCGTGGACACATAATTTACATTAGGTAAAGGCGTAGTACCGTGTTAGCAAGGGAATAACAGGAAACAAGTAGGGTTAAAATGATACCATTTATTGGCTAACAGAGTTTGGTTGCAAGCTTTTAAGACCAAGATGCTAGGTCCCTAAATTCCTAATTACAAAACATAGTACATCCAGCTTTAAAAAAAGGCAAGCAAAACATTGGGTAATGAAGAATGTTCGCAGCAGTAAATCAGTCAGTTCTACAGAGATGGTGTCAAATGTTTGTAGTATGAGATAAGTCCACTACAGCAAAACAGAGCTTGTAAAAAGACTATTGTCGTCTACTCAGGGTTGGTGGAGCACAGAGCAGGCAACACTGACGAGCAAAAGGGATAGGCAAAAGAATGGTCGAGAGGCAGTCCAAAGGTCAAGGCAGGCAGATAAAGGATCAAAAACAAGGAAGGAGGCCAAGGTCCTGGAGTCACAGAGGATAGGGTCAACGATGAGGATAGCCAAGGGTCAAACCAGGTAGATAACAATTAGTAGAAGCGAGGATGAAGGAGACTGAGGAAGTACACCAACTAGCTTAACAAGTAAGCAAGGAGTGAAGCAAACAGTGGGGTTTAAATAGTCACTGACCTCCCTGAGTCCCTCCTCCTAACAACAAGTTTCCACCTCCTCCATAAACTATACAGAGGAGGAGGAGGGCTTGGAGAACACACCACTCCTCCTCTGTCTGGTTCTAAAGCACCTGCCTTGTGACCTCCGTAAGACACGCCCTCTTTTTGTTTTTGGAACACGCGTACTAAACAAGTGCGGTGTATCCACAACTTGAGGCCGGGGATGCGGCCTACCCCGCGGCCATAAGGTCACGCCGCGAGCGGGCTCCTGTATCCCAGATGCACCCTGGAAGTGGACCCTCGGTGCAGGGTAAGTGAAGGACCCTGGGCCCGACAGACTACCCCCGTTATGAGCGACCTCTGGGCCAGAGCAGGAGAAGGTCTACCAGGATGAGCATGATGGAATGCTCTGATCCTGGCAGGTGCATGTATGTTAGAAAGGGGTTCCCAGGTGTGCTCTTCAGGACCAAAACCTTTCCATAGTATGAGGTACTCAAGGCGGCAACGACATAGTCAAGAGTCTATAATCTTATCAACTTCGTATTCATTGGAGCAGACTACAGAAACAGGGGGAGAGGACTCTTGTTTTCTCTGTGGATCAGGGTCTGGAATCCACTTTTTCAGAAGAGAGACGTGAAAAACTGGATGGATACGCCAAACATCTGGTAGTTGTAGATGAACAGCAACTGAACCAACAAGCTTTGTGATGGGGAACGGACCAATGTATTTAGGACTCAATTTTTTGGATGGACCAGGTAATTTGATGTGCTTGGAGGATAACCACACCTTGTTGCCTACTTGGAAGGAAGGTTGAGGTTATCTTCGTTTATCTGCATACCTCTTGTCATCCTGCTGTGCCTTGAACAGATTCCTCTTAAGGGGTAGCTGAAGGTGGAAAGCAGGATCGTAGCCATAGTTGGCGTGGAACGGAGACATACCTATGGAGCGCTGGAGGTGGTTATTGTAAGCAAACTCAGCTAGGGGTAATAGTTGAAGCCAGTCATCTTGTAGATGGGAAATGTAACAACGGAGGTACTGCTCCAATGTCTGGTTGGTTCTTTTGGTTTGGCTGTTGGTTTGAGGGTGGTGTGCTGAAGAGAGAAGCCGCTTGATTTGTAGACCTTTGCACAGGGCAGACCAGAAGTGAGAGGTACATTTTTTGGATAAATTGGTTGATGGTTTTGATAGCTGTAGGTAGACTACTGCGGGGACGAAATGGGCCATTTTGGTGAGCCTATCTACCACCACCATGATGGTGTTATGTTGTTGAGAGGGTGGTAAATCCACTATGAAATCAACTGTGATGTCATCCCAAGGATGAGTAGGAATTGGTAAAGGTTGTAGGAGTCCAACGGGTTTAGAATAGGTACTCTTCGAAAGTGCACATACATCACAGGAATGGACATACTGGAGGACCTCCTTTCTTAGAGTGGGCCGCCAAAATGTTCTGTTTGGCCAGAAGGAGGGTTTTTGTTTGAAACCACCATGGCCGGCCAGAGGGTGGTCATGTAGAGATTGGAGGACAGAGTGTCTGGCTGGTTTGGGGATGTAAATTAAACCATCCTTAAAAAAGAGGTCTTGTTTAGGTTGAAGTGAGGCGGTCACAAAATCGTGGGACGCCTGTTGACTGTATTTTCGGAGTTCAGTGAGAAGAGGAGTTCGAAGGGCAAGGTAGTGTCCTGGATGTAAGATAGTGTCTTCTGTAGAAAATGTGTTGGTGGGAGACTCATACATGTGAGAGCATCTGCTTTTCCGTTCTTAGATCCGGGACGGTAGAGGATATGGAGGGAAAAACGAATGAAGAACAGTGCCCATCTCACTTGTCGAGGACACAAACATTTGGCTTTTTGTAGGTATTCGAGATTACGGTGGTCCGTATATACGGTCACCGGATGTAAGGCCCCCTCCAATAAGTGATGCCCTTCTTCAAGCGCTGATTTAATAGACAGTAGTTCCTTATCTCCTAAACTGTAGTTGACCTCAGCGGGAGATATCCCGCTAAGGCCGTATCAGAGGTGTCAACCTTGACGTAAAAGGCCTTCTTAACATCCAGTAGGATAAGCACAGGTGCGGTGGTGAATTTGCTCTTAAGGGTGGAGAATGCTTCTTGAGCAAAAGGAGACCACCGGAAAGCAGTTTGTTTACTGGTTAGGTGAGTGATTGGTTGAACGATCTTGGAAAAGTTCTATATGAATCTCCTGTAAAAGTTGGCGAAGCCAACAAAGCACTGTATGGCCTTTACAGATGTGGGAACCGGCCACTGAAGAATGGATGGGATTTTCTTTGGATCCATTTCCATGTGGCCTGACGTGAGGATGTATCCCAGAAATTCGACTTTGGTAGATTTAAATATACATTTCTCCAATTTTGCATATAGGTGGTTTTGCTGGAAGCGAGTGGGATACGTGCTTCCTTTGTTCGGACAGAGATGATGAGTAGATTAAAATGTCGTCGAGGTAGATCACTACAAACAGATCGAGCATGTCACAGAAGATGTCGTTTAAAAAATGCTGGTAAGTGGCAGGGGCATTGCAGAGCCCAAAAGGCATAACTTTATACTCGAAATGTCCATATCTGGTACGAAAGGCTGTTCTCCAGTCATGTCCCTTGAGAATTTGTACCAAATTGTAAGCCCCTAGAAAATCTAATTTGGAGAAGATCTGGGCATTACGAAGATGATCCATTAATTCTGGTATAAGTGGAAGTGGGTATTTGTTTTTCACTGTAACGTTGTTTAACTCTCTATAGTCTACGCAGGGTCGAAATCCCCCATCTTTCTTACTGCCAAAAAAGATGCCTGCTCCAGCAGGTGAGGTGGAAGGTTGGATGAACCCCTTACATAGAATCTCCTCCAGGTACTCATTTAGAGCTTTAAATTCAGGCTCAGACAGTGGATAAATACGACCGAACGGAATTGCCGCTCCAGGGAGCAAATCGATGGGGCAGTCGTACGGTCGACGGGGAGGTAAACATTCTCTTTCTTATCGAATATGTGGTGGAATTGTCTATAGGGAGAAGGAATCTCAAGGTCTCTGATTATTCAAGGAACCACTGAAATACGAGCTGGTTGGAGGCATTGTCATTTGCAGGTGGTGGAGGAAAAGGACACATTCCCGGATCACCACTGGATCACAGGATCATGTTTTCTGAGTCAGGGGAGTCCCAGGATGAGGGGAAACAAAGGAGATTGTACTAGATTGAATGTAATAACTTTGTGGTGGGTAGGACCAATTCTGAGAATAACGGGTATCGTTACTTTGGTAACAGGGCCTGAGATAATAGGACTTCCGTCAACAAGTTGGATGGGTAGAGGAGGTATCTTGGGTTGTGTAGGAATTCTTAAAGACCGTGCCACAGTAATGTCCAGGAAACAGTCACTAGCTCCAGAATCAATGATCGCTGATTGGAAGATGGTTTTAGCACCCCACTGTAGGGAAACAGGGAGAGATAGGTGAGGAGCGGTACCACCCAGAAGCAGAGGAGCAGGTAAGGAGTGTGTCTTACCTCGTGACGTGAGTATGGGACATGCAGAGACAGCATGATCAGATTTCCCACAATACATGCACAGGTTGTCTTGTCTTCTTCTGGTCTTCTCGGCATCAGATAATGGACCCCGTGCCATTCCTATTTGCATAGGTTGTTCAGTAGTTTGAGTTGGCATGGGTGGCAGAGGAGGTAGCGAGGAGGTACAAACTGGTGCCTGGAATGGTCCAGCTAGAGCTGCGAGTTCCATCTTACGTTCACAAAGCCTTTGGTCTATCTGGGTCACTAGGTGTATAAGAGCTTCCAGTGCTTCAGTACTGGCCAGTTAGTCCTTCAGTGACTCAGAGATACCCTGCCGAAACTGATGAATGAGTGCAGGTTCATTCCATTCTGTTTCAATGGAAATTCTCCTGAAATCTGCAATATACTCCTCCACAGGGCGACGACCTAGCTTCAGAGTCCTGAGGGTAGATTCAGCAGAAGATTTATTGTGGGGGTCTGCATATAAAACATCCATTGCCTAACGGAATTGGATACATGAATTCAGAGTCGGGTGCTGTACCTGAAAGAGGTGATGGGCCCAAGCCATGGGACCCCCAGCAAGGAGGGAGATGGTGGTGCGTACTTTAACTAAGTTCTAGGTTCTAGGCTTAAGCACAAACAGCAACTCACAGGAGGTTACAAATGCTTGATATGTTTTACAGTCTCCATTGAAGCATTCAGGCAATTTAACTGCAGGTTCAGGAGTGGCTGCAGCCCCCTCCTCCATGTGTGGAAAAATTGGAACCAGGGGTACAGCCACTGGCGGTGGAGGAGGCGGACCAACTTGAAGCCTGGTCTTGAAGGTTCACTTGATGTTCTTGGAGACGGTGAACAGTTTGAGTGAGCACTGTAATTTGTTGCGTCAGAGCGGTAATGGCTTCAGCCATTCCTGTGGGCTCCATATGGCTTACTTGTTCTGTCGTGTACTCAGGGTTGGTGGAGCATAGGGCAGGCAACCCTGACGGGCAAAAGGGATAGACAGAAGAATGGTCGAGAGGCAGTCCAAAGTTCAAGGCAGGCAGCTAAAGGATCAAAAACGAGGAAGTCCAAAGTCCAGGGGTCACAGATGATAGGGTCAACGATGAGGATAGAAAAGGGTCAAACCAGGTAGATAACAATTAGTAGAAGTAGTAGGATGAAGGAGAATGAGGAAGTACACCAATTAGCTCAACAAGTAAGCAAGGAGTGAATCAAACGGGGGATTTAAATAGTCACTGACCTCCCTGAGTCCCTCCTCCCAACACCAAGTCTCCACCTCCTCCATATACTATACAGATGAGGAGGAGTGCGTGGGGAACACACCTCTGTCTGGTTCTACAGGACTTGCCTTGTGACGCAACGCCAACCAGAGGTAAGACACGCCCCCTGGTTGTTGTTGGAACACGCGTGCTAGACAAGAGCGGTGTATCCACAACTTGAGGCCGGGGATGCGGCCTACCCCGTGGCCGTAAGGTCGAGCTGCGACCGGGCCCCTGTCCCAGATGGAGCCCTGGAAGTGGACCCTCGGTGCAGGGTAAGTGAAGGACCATGGGCCCGACAGGTTATATCTGGAGATGAATTCACTGTGTCTATTAAGGACAGTGATATTATTAATTATTATTTTTCTCTCCTCAGTACCCAAAGCTTTACATCCTGTATACTGTGTCCTTGTTGAAAGAAATGTTCTCCAACAGGTGTATCAGTTATTTTTTTCTGATTAATAGTATGTCTGTGGGAATCAAACCATTGTGCAATGCTTGTAATGTTTCCCCTACATACATTTATCATTTACATTAGCCCCAATAACAAAAGAGAAAAGGCATGCTGAAATTGCAAAGGCAACTCCATGACTTAGAAACGAAGAACAAAGCCAACCCATCTAAATCACTTACGGACCAATTAACAATGATTAGAAAGGGCTTTCACCGTCTTATGCTGGTGGACACAGCGAAATCACTTCGACCAAAAGAACATACTATGAGTAGTCTAATAAAGTTGACAAACTCCTCGGCTCTTTGCTGAAAGCCAAATATGCCTTGAAACAAATCCCCAGTATCACTACGACAAAAGGCACCATTTCTACTAACCCTCAAGACATAGCCCAAAAATTTAATGAATATTATACCAAACTTTACAACCATTCTCCGGAAAAATCTGTTAAATTCCTCTCACGCACAGGTGGTAATGGGATACCTAAACAACCTAGACCTACCTAAACTCTCAGAAGCCGACAGTGACTTAATAGATGGCCCACTCCTAGCCGAGGAGATAATTGAAATGATCAAGTCTATGAAAGCCAACAAAGCCCCTGATAAACTTATCCTATATATGGTACCAATTTTAACGCAGTTATGGAAGGCTGATACTTTACACAGGACATGTAGGATGAAAATATTAAACTAAAACACAAACCAGGAAAGGCAACAGACCTAGTGACAAACTGCAGGCTGATATCCCTCCTCAATTCTCATTATAAACTACTCACCAAAATCCTGGCCAACCAACTGAACCGTATGCTGACAAAACTTATCCACCCTGACCAAGTGGGTTTAATCCCTCACCGACAAACACTCAACAACACCCGGATAAACGTGGACAGCGACTCAGAAACTCTCAGTTTCTATCATTAGATGCAGAGGAAGCATTTGACATACTGAATTGGTAATTCCTTAGCCTGACTTTAGAGTAGGGCTTGACAAACTTGAGTTTTAGGAGCCAGACAATGGCACATACACACAATCACACACAGTCAGTGACATATATACACACACACAGTCACATATATGCACGCACGCACACACAGTGTCACATTTATACACACACACAGTGTCACATTTATATACATAGTCACATTTATATACACACACACAGTCACATTTATACACACACACAGTCACATTTATACACACACACAGTCACACTTATACACACACACAGTCACATTTATACACACAGTCAGTTACATATGCATTGCACACATATATACATATGAACACACAAAAGGCAGCAGTTTTTTTGTTTTCTTAAAGATAAAAAAGTTCACTTATTTATATGTCCCCTCCTCCCTGCTGCTACATCTAATTGCTGGGAAGGAAACATGGATCAGCTCACAGCATATGATGTCCGAATCAAAACTGAAAACAGCCATTAAACCAAAAAGCATACACCAATCCAAAAATAGCCTCAATCATCCCCATAGACTTCTATGGAATGATAGAGGCTTATTTCGGGAGAAATTCGGCTACTAGGGTCCCTAAAAATACATGGTGGGAAAGGTTAGTAACCCCGAGCTTCCCCCCACACACACTATTAAACCCCATAACACATATCATGAATTGACTGCCCTGTGAATAAAATTATTATTATTTTTTAATTCCGCCATCGCAGAATTTAAAAAAATAAATAAAATCGGATCCATAATGATCTGAGAGCAGGGATTTCATTTGAAGAGAAAGAGACATCTGATTGGTTGGCTGATTGTCAGATGCCTCAGCTAATCACATGCCTTCAATCTCAGCTTTCCCATTAGCTGGTTGTTGAAAAAAACCTAGAAGAACTTGGCCCTTTTGGCATTTATTTAAAATAAATGATAGGCCCCCTTTGGGGTCTGGCACTGCCTGAGGGCCGCAGACCCCATATAAATAAAACAATATAATTGTTTTGGGGGATAACCGATGGTGAGGGACAGATGCATAAAAAAATGCCTGCTTTGAGAGTGGGGATAACATTTTCAGAAGAAAGTGGCATGTGATCACCTTCAATCCCAGTTTCCCCATTGGCTGTCAGCAACATAAGAGCATTTTCAATTGTTCAGCATTGATTTATTTTAAAGTAAATTATATAGGATGATGAAAATAATTGTTTCTGAACCCCTTCTTATGCCGATGAAAACAATATATAAATCTAAGTGGGCGCAGTGAAAATGAGAACGTTGATAATTACAGCTAATTAGCGGAGTTGAATAGCCCTTATGTTTTTTGTAAAATGTTCGCTTCCAGAAGTAGCTTTTTTTGCAGTTGGTCAAACCCTGTTGTACCCACTTAATGTTTCTTATTTCCCATAATGGCCGAGCATAAATGGGAGCTGTAGTCCCCCCAACAACTGGGGTTTCATTGCAACTTAGTCTTCCTTTTATAAAAATCGACAACCTTTGGAACTTTAGATGTCGTAGAATAGACTTATAGGCAGGACCGGATTAAGGCATGGGCTTCAGGGGCTGCAGCCCAGGGGCCTTGGCAAAATAGGGGCCCTGAGGGCTGCAGTACAAAGCCCTTGCATTAATCCGGCAGTTTACAAAAAAAGCAGCTTGCTGCAAAAGAGCTAGTTGGGGAGATCAGAAGATCTCCCCTCGCCTGCTCCCTGTCAGCAAACAGGCAGCATGGAATCTGTGAGATGGCCAGGCGTACAAACAAGTTTCTATGCTGCCTGTTTCACTTGTCTGTGCGCCTGAGCAGCACCCAAACTGCTATTGTTTTTAAATGTTATCTGTATATAATTAAATGTAACAGTCACTTTAAATATTGATGCACCTTGGGGTATAAAATAGAGTGGATATTTGATGTTCACTTGAGCCTATGATTAAGCACCCTGCACAGACGCGAAACGCGTAAGGTGTATTTTGTTTCACAACCTTGGAAGATTGTAGCCCTCAGATGATGTGCCTCACCATGTAAGTTGTTAAATAAACTTTACTTGCATTTAACATTATCCATAGTGTTCTACATTTTTTGCTTTAATACCAACAAAATAATTGCGGAACCCGACGGATGCTATATAATTTTTATAGGTACGGTTGGTGTTGTTAATTATACTCTGGCATGTGTATAGTTCCCTAACTTTAGGCAACATCTGTTTTTGAAAAAAATGATTTCCAACATTTTTAAGACTGTCCAGGGAAGATTGATAATTGGAGGAGATATGAACTTTGTGCTGGACTCTGAACAAGATATCGTCAGAGAAACTAAAAATACTTTTATAAATTATAGAAGCGAAAAATTAGCGAGTCGATGTTCCAAATTTCTTTTCTCTCAAGGATTATTTGATGCTTGGAGAATCCAGCATGAAAACGAAAAAAAGATTGCACCCATCATTCCACTGCCAATAACATGTACTCCCCCATAGACAGGTTTTTGATAAATGAACAAAATATACCATATTTAATTTCGTCCGATATTTTAGACATTAATTGGTCAGACCATGCACCCATTACGAGGCATCTAGAAGAGTCTTCCCGATTAAACCCAAACCATGGCGTCTTAGTAACTACTTAAATCACTGGTTTAGAAAACTGAATGCTTGCTGAAGAAGTAATTAAAAATTATTTTATAGAAAATTCAGACCCAAATTTACTTCATACTTCATTGTGGAATGCCCATAAAGCAGTACTAAGAGGACATTTTATACAAAGGAATTCCTATCTGAAGACAATTAGAACAAAACAAGAATTAGAAACAAGATTGATATAAATTGAATCAGACTAATAAAATGAGTCTTTGGCTTAAAAAATCTCTGAAGTAAAAAATAAAATTAACACCTTCCAATTGGAATACACAGCCTTGATGCTAAAGAGATTGAAACAAATTTTGTATTAATAAAAAGTGACAAGGCATCTACATTATTAGCCTCTAAATTGCGACATAAATTATCTCAATCCAGAATTGAACATCTTATAAATGATGAAGGTGAAAAATACCCTATTAAAATAAGTAATACTTTTGCTGAATATTACAAAAAAATATATAATTTTGGCATTAAATCCTAATATTGTTCAGCCCACAACAGAAATGAATAAGTCATTCTGGATAAAGTCCCTTTAAAAATCACAGCAGAAAAATTAAATATTCTAAATTATCCCATATCACAAATAGAAATATTAAATGCTATAAGTACAATACCTACTGGTAAAGCTCTGGGACCTGATGGTTTCACCATGATTTATTATAGGACATATATAGGATATATCCCCTCTGCTATATTGACACCATACTTAAGATTATTTCATATATTTTGGATTACAGGTGTAGTGCCGGAGGAGGGCTTATGTGCACAAATAATAACACTATCCAAACCTGGTAAAAATCCTCCAACTTATCAAAATTTTCATCCAATATCTCTGATCAATGATGACACAAAAATGTACTTCAAAATATTGGCAAATAGACTATCTCTAGTTCTTCCATCACTAATTGACTCTGATCAGGTACAGTTTTGTTTTAAATTGTCAGGCCCCAAATAGTACAAGGAGTTCTATAAATTCAATACATCAAATTAAACTAAATCGCACACCTTCTTTGCACTTATCTTTAGATGCGGAGAAGCCGTTTGATAAGATACATTGGGGCTTTTTGACTTATGTCACGATTCAATATTCCAGACCCTTTCATCAGGGCTGTGTTTGCTCTATACTGTTCTCCTACAGCAACAGTCTCTGCAACTGGTTTCGTGTCTGAAAGTTTTGAACTTTCTAATGGGACCAGACAAGGGTGTCCATTGTCACCACTATTATATGTGTTGGCAGTTGAGCCCTTGGCTGAAAGGATTAGAAACTGTGTAGAAATAGAGGGGATTACGGTTAAAGACAAAAAAAAAACCCTATGTCCTCAATTACACCCTTAATGTCTATCTTGCAAGAATTTGGCGAAATCTCCTATTACAAATAAATACCCAAAAAATCTCCGCTTTTTTTACACCATGGTTTGAATTGGATATTTTAAAAACACAGTTTGACTTTGATTGGAGAGACTCTTACATTTCCTATTTAGGTATCAATTTGTGCAAAAACCTGGCTAGGATGCATGAAAACAACTTAGGAAAAGTCTGGTCCGCATCATAGAGAGATGGTGCAATCTAGAAATGTCATGGTTAGGTAGGATCAATTCAGTTAAATTGAATATACTTCCAAAAATATTATATTATATTAGAGCCATAGCACTTACTATTCTGCTACCATCTTTTAGAAAACTTCACTCTACTCTTTTGATAAAAGGGAATTTATAAAGGGAATCAACACAGTGAAGGAAGAAAGTAAATTTAAAAGAAGAAAAACTACCACAACTAGAGGACAGTCTAAAATTAGAAGGGTAATGATTTAAAAGCAATATCAGGAAGTATTACTTTACTGAGAGTGTAGTGGATGTATGGAATAGCCTTCCAACGGAAGTGGTAGAGGTGAACACAGTCAAGGATTTTAAGCATGTGTGGGATAGGCACAAGGATATCCTAGATATAAGATAGGGAACTGGGGACTAATAAAAGTATTTAGAAAATTGGGCAGACTAGATGGATCGAATGGTTCTTCTATGCCGACACATTCTATGTTTCTTTGTTGACATTTATTTGGAATAGGAAACCGGCAAGAAGCAATTTATTCATATAGCAAAAACATAGGGTATGTGGGGGTATGGGTTTGCCAGACTTTGCTCATTATTATCAGGCTACAAATTCAGCTGCTGCATTTCACACATTTATTAAAGAAATAATATGGCTTCCTCCATCTCGGCGACCACGTTACATAAATATGTTTCCATCCACCAAAATTACTATACAATCATGAAACGTATTATATAAAAAAAAATTAGACCCTTTGCAATTTGGTCTAGGGCAACTCTATTATCAGTTTTAATTTATGACATCCCTGACTTAAATTTAGATTACTGTATATCACATTTCATAACACACATTGATCATTTCTTTACATTAAACAAAATTAGCAAATTTGACCAAATGAAAAACAAATTTGATTTGAACATTTCTGATGAAATAATATACAACAAAATAATTAATCTTATTATCGTTAATTGTGGCCTTTCAGGACAGGATCCAAACCAATGTAAACTGGATTAAAAAATAAAAAAATATATACTATTCGGATCCTGCTTGGAAAGGAGCCATTGTGGCCAGGGAACTAAATAAAAAATTTGATTCAATTATAAAATGGGAGGGAGAACTGGGTAAAACATTTAACATCACAGAATGGATTAACTTTGTAAATGCATTGAGGGGAAATAAACAGTGTGTGGCACATTTAGAGTCCCATTATAAAACTTTATACTTTTGGTACCTTACTCCCTCCAGATTACACAAATTGAATTCACCACACACAAATACATGCTGGAGGGGGTGTGGAAAATCTTTGTGTCACATGCTCTGGTCATGCCCTAAAATTAGACCTTATTGCAATTCGATACATAAATTAATTAAAACTGTTGACAATTCAATTGATAATTTAAAACCAGAGCTTTGTCTTGGCAAGCAAATTTACCAAATGATATAATGAAATTATACTAGGCCATATTCTAATTTCTGCAATGTCAATTATCACCTGACACTTGAAAGATATTAAATCACCACACATAAATTAGGTCATACAATACATATTTGAAAATAAACGTTGCAAACTAGCTTTCCGCTTACCGACACCAAAAACTGACATTTTGAAAGAGTGGCTTTTATGGGAAGAAAACATCAGAATCAATTATATTTTTTTTCGTAGTTCGTTCCTGACCGGATGATGATCACTAATATGTTGTATATATTTGATTGTATATAATAATATAGTGTATATAAACTGGATGTCTGTACTTAAAGAGTTTATCCCATTTTACTATTATTTTATATGTGTATTGGATATGGCTTACAAAGTCATTTATTAGTGATTCACGTCACAGAAGCAACTTCATAAGTATATTAATGATATGAAGTACCTCCCTTTAGATAGACCCCTCCTCTGACTATGGCATCCATTTTGATATCTGATCTATGTAGCATTGTAAGAAGTGCATTACTCCTACCAACAGGTGTCACTAGGGAGTGAGTGATGACTCTTTGTTCCACCAGGTAAATCCTGGAGGGGGGGAGGTGATACTGGAGGGGGTGGAGGGGGAGGAGAGAAAACACATGTGGAATGGCCAGAAAGAAACAACATGGTCAGAAGGAAGAGCTCTGAAACTATTTCTAGTTAAAAGTAAAGCTTTCATCTTGGGCTAAGTTTAAGTGCCAAGAAGCTAGGGTTTAGTTTAATGTCTAGTATTGTAACTAAAAGTAGAAAATAACTGGTGCAGAACCTCTTTCAAAATCATTCCTTTATCAACCTGGAATCAAGAGCAATTTTGGACACAGCCATGTGCCTTGCTGAACCTCTCTGAAGTTAAGTACACGTGATATCTAATTAATACAATGCTATATAGAATATAACAGTTGTATGTTTGTAACTTTGTGTGTGATATCCTTTTATATATATTGTTTTTACCGCCAGAGGTATAAATAAAGTATATTATATATATCACAACGTCTTTTGGTGTTCATATTTACATAATTTATCTGTATTCTCGAATCAAAGATTTATTGTTGTACTGTTAGTCTTGTTTGTCTAAATAAATAAATATTTATTATTTAATTAATAATTATTTAGCATACAGCAGGCCACGACCACAACAATTGGCGTAGTCGGCAGGATACAGTAACAATTATTAAAGTGAATACCGTTTTTACTGTGCACTTTGCATAAAGTTACAGATTTGTGTATTTAAGCTCTAGAGCTCTAAACTCATGTGCTTGTGTATTTAAGCTCTAGTGAATAGACCTTGCTTGTGTTTGTTTGTTTATTTCTATATTACAGTACAGTGTTTACTGCATAGACCTTGCTAGTAATACTGTGTAAAGATGTTTGAAACAATCAAACAGAAATCACCAGCTGTAGCAGGGCAGGAAAGATCAAAATATGGGGCAATACCTGTATGGGCAGAATTTGGTAGTTGGAAACCCATTGCTGTGGAATTAATAAAATATGCAGCTCCGGTATATCCTGAAGGTGGTACTGAGCTTGGTGCGCAAGCATTATGGTTAGACCTAGGGGTTTACTCAAAGAGAGAGCATAAAGCAGCTGTCACCACAGGGTGGATAATTGTGCAGGCCCTCAGCCGTGAGGTGCAGAAAAATGAAGCACTTAAGAAAGAGTTGCAGGAAGTGAATGATTCCTTAGTTTTGACCAAGGAATGTATGCGTAGCAATGCATGCCATGTGACTGCCCTAGAAGAGAAATGTACTAAGCTAGTGGTAAGCAAGATAAACCGCAGGCGGTCACAGAGATGTAGAAAGCCAGTGCCTGTAAGCAATGTGCAAGCTATGGTTGCAGACCCCAAATGGGATCCTGCAGAGATTCTTAAGCAATCTGATGATGAGTATGTGTCCTTTTCTGAAGATGATAATGAACTGGACAGGCAACAAGCCCGTCCTGTCATTATACAACAGCAGAAAAGGAGACTACCCTGTGACCAACATAGAGAGCATGGTTTGAGAGCTGGTGCATGTGATGCAATGAAGGAAGTGGTAAAGAGTTACTCACAAACTGAGCTGATGGAGCTAGCCAAGATACATATGCAACAAGTGGGTGAAAATGTGGGAGAGTGGTTGCTACGAATGTATGATGCAGGAGCTGACCATGTGCTGTTGAATGCAAGGGAAGCCATAAGTATGGGGAAGCTGACAATGCATGTGAAGCTCATGCAGGTATTGCAGAGGGTGAGAGAGATTAGGGGGACCTTTTCATTGTTTGACATGGTTCGCCATGCTGTGTTACTAGTTTACCCATCACACTCAGATATTGAGCCGACAGCCCCCTGGGTAACAATGAAAGATGCCATAAATCATGTAAGGATTATGGGTTGTGTTGCAGAATTGACCAAGGATAATTGGGAAGGGCCTGATATGGTGGATTTTACAGATAGCATGCGATCATGGTTTCTGAAGACAGCACCGCTAGATCTGAGATTTCCCCTGTTATCACTGCTCTATGGGATTAAAAACAATGGTAAAATACACCACGTGATCTCCTTATTAGCAGAGATTGAAGCATTAAATACTGAAACCAAACAGAATAAGAATATTTGTACAGCAGGAAAGGCTAGAGTGGAGTTTGCAGAGCAAAAGTCAGAGGGGAATCAGACAAGGCTGACTAGAAGGCAAATGTGGAATGACTTGTTGCAGGCGGGTATCCCTAGAGATGAGATAAATGGCATTCCTACTGCAGAGATGTTTAGAAGGTGGGAGGCAATAGTGAACAGGCCTAGGCAGGTACATACAGTTTCTTACAACCCTTGTAGTAGTAATGGATCCCTGACAAAGACTGCTCCACATTTAAACCAACAAAGAAGTGTACCCATTGAAAAGCCACTCCCACCAAAATGGTGGAGATGGAGTGCAGATTAGGTCCTCATACCCTGGTAAACAGAATAACAGTCCTATGGCCTCCCAATTATTACAAGATGGCAGGTCTCCAGTTCTACATGTGGCAACAGTATCTACTGGAGACCGCTGCCAACAGGCTGGTGTGGGGAGGGATAATGATAGGCAACAGAATGGGGTATGGAGAAGGGGGACAGGAACTGAAGAGAAAACCATTCCCTTTATAGCAGCTCCATCCATTGATATAGTGCCCACAAGCCAGATGTCAGGGGTTAATAATTTAAAACAGGACAGTACGGAAAATGTTAGTGAGGAGTATTTGTTTTCGTGCTTCCCTAGTAAACAGCACTTAAAGGAACATGTAAAACCTGGCGATGTTTCTTCCTCATCCATGCCGGTTTGCTGTGTGCAGAACCGACAGCCTGGAGGACAGAACAGAGATAGATATTTAACCCACTGTCAGCTCTATTAACACGTTTGTCTTGCCTGTTTTAAGTGTCAGATGACTCTGGGTTGGCTGCTGAATACCAGGAGGTGGATTTGGTAGTGCCATCAGTGTGCACTGCAGTTCCGAGTACAGTCAATGCAGATGAAGGGTAAACAGGCATACACGTGGCAAGCTGGGATTGAATTAGGAATGGCCTCTCTTTAATTCTCCTTGCACCAGAGATGAACTGACAAGCTAGCTTTGCCTGGGAGAAGAAATCATGTACATCCAGGTAGTGCATCAAGACAGTCTACAGGGATGTGAGTCATTGTATCCCAAAGACTCCAGTATGTCTAAAGAGCGAAGACAAACTCCCTGCACTGATTGACCCATGTGACAGGCCTGGACAGACATTGGTGTCCAGAAATGAACTGCCTACCTGAGCACAGTGCAAGAACAATAACAGTGGTGGACTATGAAGATACAGACAAAGAAGAAACATCAAGCAAGATTGCCAGTGACAGAGAACATTGTAATTCTCCTGCAGATGCAAACCTGCAAAATGAGTTGCAGAAGAGGAGTGAAAAATGATGAGCAGCTGATTCCACCTGTCATTAAGAGATGGCCACACCAAGTAGCCCTAAAGAAAAAGATGGGCAAACTTGGCAGTTGAACTGTGAAGGCCGAAGACCTAGAGGTGGACTGAATTACTGTAATTTTGAGAACTATCCAGAAGAGTTGTTGTTTTTAGTCCAGCAAGAAGACACTGTTAAAAGAATGCATGGAAGAACCAAAGACAAGAACTTGTTATATATGGACAGTAGCACTTGTGTTATTGGACTACCACTAAGCATATTGTGGTCCCTAGCCTATCACCCTAATGCCTCTAGGTTGATAGAGTGGTGCAAAGAGTTTTCAGGAGAGCCCATTCGAGTACTGTCCCCAGTAGTGATAGATTGTGGGTGGGGAAGGGTTTGCAGCCATTAATCCATTGTACAGCATTGCCAACAAAGATTCTAGTGTGGCATATTGGGATACATAGGATGTTGGTATATGAAACCGATTTCAGGGATTTGTGAGTGTGTGTTCGTGACTGATGTGAAATGTGTGGTTGATGTAATAAATGTAACACTGTTTGCTTTGTGAAAGGGGATCATCAAAATACCAAATGAGTATAGAGCAGGGCTAACAGCATATTAGTAGGATGTTTTTAATGGCGGTTACTATGCAGACAGGAAACATACTATTGTGAATGATTTGTTGTGCAATGATAAGTGTAATGCTTCACCTTGTTTCATGTTTCTCTCCAATAGATTGACGGCCATTTTAAGAGATCCTGATTTTCTATTGTGGATTGTTAAAGAAACTTCAAGCAGCAGGGGATATGGAGTTACACTTCCAGTGACTTTATTGAAATTGATGTCTTGACAGGATCAAGATGGAGGAGTGCCTCGTGTGAGGAGGATTCATTTGGACATTCTGTGGGGATTATTGTTGAGGGTTATATTGTCTTTTTTTTTTTTGTTTATATGTTATGTTTGTGTGTCCAAGGTATCACTGTGAAATGAGTGCCATAGTTGGGGAATTATCTTCTGTAGAGATACATTTATAGATATTGTTGCTATATGATGTGAATCAAGAGGATTGTATTGGATATGGCTTGCAAAGTCATTTATTAGTGATTCACGTCACAGAAGCAACTTCATAAGTATATTAATGACTATGGCATCCATTTTGATATCTGATCTATGTAGCATTGTAAGAAGTGCATTACTCCTACCAACAGGTGTCACTAGGGAGTGAGTGATGACTCTTTGTTCCACCAGGTAAATCCTGGAAGGGGAGGTGATACTGGACAATAGCTGTGGAGGGGGAGGAGAGAAAACACATGTGGAATAGCCAGAAAGAAACAACATGGTCAGAAGGAAGAGCTCTGAAACTATTTCTAGTTAAAAGTAAAGCTTTCATCTTGGGCTAAGTTTAAGTGCCAAGAAGCTAGGGTTTAGTTTAATGTCTAGTATTGTAACTCCTCATCTTCCCTCTACCAGGCAGAAATTAACAGCGCAGAAACAGAATCGACCGGACACGTGAGTGGACGACTAATACTGTATTACACAGCCATTCTACAAAATGCGAGTGGACAAACAAGTTTGCATATCACAGTAATTCTATAAACTCTGTAAGTTAGCCTAAGAATAAGAAGCTTTCTCCCCAAAGAAAGAGGGAAGGTGGAAGGGAGGAAGGAGAAAGGAAAATATAAAGAAACCCCAAGTCTGGTAATTAGAGGGGTCTAGCCGATACAAGGATTGGAACAAGACTTACCCCCACAAAAAAAAGGGGAAAGAGAGAGAGGGAGAGGAGAAGAGGGGCTCTCTAAAACCGAAACCCCTAAAACCTACCAAATCTGTTTATAAGCCACTACTGACCAAATAAAATAAACATGCAAGGAGGAAAAGGAACATTGTAATTCTGCAATAGCCTAAAACACTATACGTAGCAATGAAATTACTACCACCACCCACCCCCACTCGTGCAATATAACGACTGAAGACATTAACCAGTCTAAGAAATTATGAAATTACAGCAGTTTGCAAGAAACAAAGGCTGCCCACACTAGATCAGTAAAAGTTATTTCCTTTTTTTTCTGTTGCAGGGACCAATGAGAATAATGCCATTAAAATTAATGAAATATTCTGTCTCTCTAGTAATGTCATCAGACAATGTGTTGCACTGTTAAGAGATCCTACTGTGTACAAGGCCAAGGTCACTCACAGGCAACTCAACAGACTCAATTTGAGGAAGACAGGAAGTGACTAAATAAAACAAAATGTTATATCATCAGTGTCTATATAATCAGTGCTGCAGCACCTGCAGTAAGCATGCAGAGTAATCACTGGGGAGGGCTTAAGTCAAATATCAAAAATGTGATTTATACAGAATGCCTGCATCAAATCACACAGGGATAAAAGCCTGTGCATAATACAAGCAGTGATCTTTATCTTGCACCAAAGTTTGGGGACTAGACTCTCCCTTTAAGATCAACAATTAACAGGAATATCAACATGTAGCTTGTCAAATGGGTGGGTTTTATGCTGTCTTTAATATGGGGGTGATGTTTGCTGTTACTTGGGCAAATTCATTAAACAAATTAACTGGTCTTGGGGCCACTGCTTCTTTAAAAAGGTTGAAGATGCCGTCAAACCTATCTGGACCTGGAGACTTTTTATTTAAGCTGTCAATTATATCAGATACGTCCTTCAGTATGAATGGTCTCTTTAGTTCCTCCAGAAGTTCTGGAGTTGGACTAGGGAACTTTCTAGCAGCAAAATAGTTTTTGATCTGTCTGATAGTAGCCACATTGGGTTTTGTTTATAAAGTTTTATAAAAGTTATTGAATACTTGTCTGATCTTATCTGTTGACAAGAATATTTTATCATCCTGGACAATTTTAGTAATGTTTCTTTTCTTCCTACTGATTTTTAATCTGCTAGAAAGCAACTTGTCTTCCTTATTTCCTTTATGGTACCATGACGTTTTTAATTTGTTTAACCCCTTGGCGACACAGGACGGACTAGGTCCGTCCTGTGTGCCGAGGCGTTAGTGACACAGGACGGACCTAGTCCGTCCTGTGTCAAAACGAGCACTGAAAGCGGAGTTTTTCCGCTTTCAGTGCTCAAGCCGCATTGTAACGATGCTTCCGTGTGGAAGCATCGTACAATGCTAAAAAAAATGCCCGTCGGCATTTCGATCGCTCCGGAGAGCGATCGAAATGCCGGTTTTAAAGGCACAGTGCCTTTAAAACGCGGGCATTTAAAAAATGAGCATAGGAAGCGAATCTTTCGCTTCCTATGCTCAGAAAGTGTTTCTGATTGCCTCGCAAGTCGAGGCAATCAGGAACACAAAAAAAAAATGCACGATCTTGGTCACTGAGTGACCAAGATGGCGCTGCCCTTCTAAGGGCAAGAGCACAGGAGGCAGGAAGTACCTGCTTCCTGTGCTCTCTGGCTGTCACACGATTGCCTCTTCACAGAGGCAATCAGTGACTGCCAGGCACACTGACAGGCAGTGGGGATGCTCTCCTGAACATCCCCACTGACTGGTCAGATCAATATTAACTCTATATTGATCTGACCAGTTATGATCTGCCTCCCTCTCCTCACATTTTTTTTAGTGAGGGAGAGAGACAGATCAAAGTTACAAAAGTAATTAAAAGTTAAAAAAAACAATAAATACACAACACACAAATAATAAAACAATAAAAAAAAATTTATTAAAGCAATTCCCTGTGTTTAACCCCTTCCCTGCCACTGATCTTGCATAAGCAGTGATCGTGCACATCAGCGCATTTATTTTTGCTGTTTGTGCATTTTTTAGGGGTTAATTTTTTTTGTACTGTAATTTATTACAGTACTAAAAAGGCTCTTCTAAGAGTTATTAACCCCTTATTTGCCGTCGATCACTGCTTACGCAATGATATTGACGCCAAAGCAATTTTTATCTGTCTGCATATTTTTTTTTTATTTTTGTTTTACACATACCCGCTAGGGGATTACATGTAAAGTAAAAATATTTGAGGTTTTTTTTTTTAAGCTGCCTGAGCGCATAGCGATCAGTAACAGCGAATTAGTGGCAAAGGCGGTTTGGTGATTTCTCAATTAAGCTCACCATTCGCCCTGGTCAGATCAAAATGAATCGGATCAATATTCACAAATATTGATCTGCCTCCCTCTCCTCACTTACATTTTTGTGACGGAAAGAGACAGATCAGTATTAGTGATATAAAATAAAATTTTATAAAATTGGCAGGTTTTATGAAAGTCTTTCACTGTGTATTAACCCCTTCCCTGCCATTCATCACTGTGTAAGCAGTAATCTTGCACAGCAACAGTATGTTTTGCTGTCTGCACTGTTTTATGGATTAATTTCTTTGTACTGTAATGTATTACAGTACTAGATAGGCTCTTCTAAGAGCTATTAACCCCTTCTTTGCTCGAGATCACTGCTTACGCACTGATTCTGAGGCCGCGGACTCAGGGTTCGATTTTGACCCTATTCAGCTTTCTGATACATCATCTAGCGATGTATCGGTGGCTGCTGAGCCCTTGCCACAAGTAGTGATGGGGGTCTACAGATAAAAAAATATATGGTTTGGTGGGGGTAAATTTCATTGGCTGGCTTCAAAGATATATCCCATAAAGGACACGGACGCAGGTTGACTACATGTCAAAATTCCAAGTTGGAATTTTGAGATGCGCATCTCACAAATGTTGCCTTCTAGCCAAAAACAAACCAACAAACCTATGCATGGGTGCTATCCCTGTACTCGGGAGATGTTGCTGAAAACATATTGGGTTGTTGTTTGGCAGTGACATATACCAGAATCTGTGAATTCATGCCTGAAGTACAATGCATGTGGAAAAAAAACTCCCAAAAAAGTACTACCACAAACTTTTACAAAGGCTGGTGGTAGAATTAGTACCTATACAGTATTAAAATACCACCATTTGAAATACCTTAGGATGTCTATTTTCCAAAAATATATGGTTTGATGGGGTAAAATTCATTGGACGGCTACAAAAATGTTCCAAATGGAACATGGGCGCAGGCTGACTACATGTCAAAATTTCAGGTTGGAATTGCGCACCCCCTAAATGTGGAATTTTAGACCCAATACAAACCAACAAACCTATGCATGGGGGGTATCCCTGTACTCAGGAGATGTTGCTGAACACATATTGAGGTGTTGGTTGGCAGTGGCAAATACCAGAATCTGAAAATTCCTGCCTGAACTACAATGTGTGTGGGGAAAAAATTACATCCCATCCCTTTGACATAGGTTGGTGGTAGAATTAGCACTTGGAAAGTGTTAAAATACCACAATTTTAAATACCCTAGGATGTCTAGTTTTCCAAAATATATGGTTTTATGGGGTAAAATACTTTGACAGGCTTCAAAAGTGTCCCAAATGGAACATGGGCGCAGGCTGACTACATGTCAAAATTCCAAGTTGGAAATGCACCCCCCCCTAAACGTGGCCTTTTAGCCCCCAAATAATCTAACTAACCTACACATGGGTGGTATCCCTGTACTCAGGAGATGTTTCTGAACACATATTAAGGTGTTGTTTGGCACTGACACATAATAGGATCTGTGAATTCATGCCCGATGTACAATGAATGTGAAAAACAAATTACTATCCATAACATTGACATAGGCTGGTGGTAGAATTAGTGCATGAAAAGTGTTAAAATACTACCATTTGAAATACCCTAGGGTGTCTAGTTTTCAAAAATATATGGTTTTATGGGGTAGAATACACTTTTTGGCTTCAAAAATGTCCCAAATGGGACATGGGCGCAGGTTTTCTGCACGTCAGAATTCCAAGTTGGAAAACCAAAAAGCGCACCTCTCAAATGTGGCCTTTTAACCCCCAAATAACCTAACCAACCTATACATGGGTGGTATCCCTGTACTCAGGAGATGTTGCTGAACACATATTGAGGTGTTGTTTGGCACTGACATATAACAGGATCTGTGAATTCATGCCCAAAGTACTATGTATGTGAAAAAAAATTACTATCCATAACATTGACATAGGCTGGTAGTATAATTAGTGCATGGAAAGTGTTAAAATACTACCATTTGAAATACCCTAGGGTGTCTAGTTTTCAAAAATATATGGTTTTGTGGGATAGAATACACTTTTTGGCTTCAAAAATGTCCCAAATGGGACATGGGCGCAGGTTTTCTGCACGTCAGAATTCCAAGTTGGAAAACCAAAAAGAGCACCTCTCAAATGTGGCCTTTTAACCCCCAAATAACCTAACCAACCTATACATGGGTGGTATCCCTGTACTCAGGAGATGTTGCTGAACACATATTGAGGTGTTGTTTGGCACTGACATATAACAGGATCTGTGAATTCATGCCCAAAGTACAATGTATGTGAAAAAAAATTACAACCCAAAACATTGACATAGGCTGGTAGTATAATTAGTGCATGGAAAGTGTTAAAATACTACCATTTGAAATACCCTAGGATGTCTAGTTTAAAAAAATATATGGTTTTGTGGGGTAGAATACACTTTCTGGCTTCAAAAATGTCCCAAATGGGACATGGGCACAAGTTTTCTGCATGTCAGAATTCCAAGTTGGAAAACCAAAATGCGCACCCCCTAAATGTGGCCTTTTAGCCCCAAAACAAACCAACAAACCTATGCATGGGTGGTATCCCTGTACTCAGGAGATGTTGCTGAACACATATTGAGGTGTTATTTGGAAATACCCCTTCACATTTTAAGGTAATGTTTACCTAAATTGCAATATATGTGAAAAATTAAAAAAAAAGATTTTTTGCTGCAAACTTTGGCATAGATTGGTGGTAAAATGGCTACATGAAATGTGTCAAAATACCCCAAGTTAAATGCCCTGAGTTGTCTAGTTTTCAAAAATATGTACATGTTGGGGGTCATTCATGGATTTAGTACAGAAATCAGTGTATCAATGTCACTATCGCTAATTTTGAAAGAAGGGATTTTAAAATAGCTTTGCACCACTTATAGTTCTGGCCCTGTAACATGAATAAAAAAGCACAAAAACATAAAAACATGGGCTATTTCTGAACTCAGGACATATATTAGAAACTTTTTAGCAGTGTTTTTTTGTTGTCTCTTGTACATGAGTATACGATTTTTCAAATAAAAGTCATAAAAAAATAATTTTTTCAATTTTTTTGCCATATTTTATTATTTTTTTTACATCAAATTATATGCTATTATCAAAATAATGGTATCAAAAGAAAGCCCTTCTTATGACGATAAAAACGATATATAGTTTGTGCGGGTACACTAAATGAGACAGAAATAAATTACAGCAAAACACAAACTGCTCAGAAATGTTAAAACAGCCCATGTCACCAAGCGTCGGACAAGCCGAAAAAGTCATGTCACTAAGGGGTTAAGGCTTTATTGGCACTCTTTAAGAGTATGTTTATTTTTTCCTCAGTTTCCCGGATATGCCTAGCACCCTCCCTAGATGGCGTGGCCTTATTTGCTCTGGTCAGGGCGTAAATTTTAATACAAAGATCGGACAGTTTTAGGCCACTTTGGCGTTTTTCCTGTGCCCCAAGCTTCATCAGATAGCCCCTGACTACACACTCATAAGCAGGGCCGGCCCAAGACATTGTGATGCCTGGCCGAAGAATTAAATGCGGAGTTTGTTCACATAGCTTTATATAAAATATTTTAAATAGTTTTATTAAATAGCAAAACAGTTTGAAATGGACAGACAACAATAAATATGCTAGGATTTTGTCACTCAATATGCCAGGATTTAACCCCTTAATATGCCAGATTTAGCCATTTAATATGCCAGATTTAGCCATTTAATATGCTAGGATTTAGCCACTCAATATGCCAGGATTTAACCCCTCAATATGCCAGATTTAGCCATTTAATATGCCAGATTTAGCCATTTAATATGCCAGATTTAGCCACTCAATATGCCAGATTTAGCCACTCAATATGCCAGATTTAGCAATTTAATATGACAGATTTAGCCATTTAATATGCTAGGATTTAACCCCTCAATATGCCAGATTTAGCCATTTAATATGCTAGGATTTAGTCACTCAATATGCAAGGATTTAACCCCTCAATATGCCAGGATTTAACCCCTCAATATGCCAGGATTTAACCCCTCAATATGCCAGGATTTAACCCCTCAATATGCCAGATTTAGCCATTTAAGATGCCAGATTTAGCCATTTAATATGCTAGGATTTTGTTACTCAATATGCCAGATTAAGCAATTTAATATGCCAGATTTATCCATTTAATATGCTAGGATTTAGCCATTTAATATGCTAGGATTTAACCCCTCAATATGCCAGATTTAGCCATTTAATATGCCATATTTAGCCATTTAATATGCTAGGATTTTGTCGCTCAATATGCCAGATTTAGCCATTTAATATGCCAGATTTAGCCATTTTATATGCTAGGATTTTGTCACTCAATATGCCAGATTTAGCCATTTATTATGCCAGGATTTAGCCATTTAATATGCCAGATGTAGCCATTTAATATGCCAGATTTAGCCATTTAATATGCCAGATTTAGCCATTTAATATGCCAGGACTTTGCTCGTTTTACACCACCCCCTTTCCCAGTACTTACCTCCTCGATGCTCCGTGCAGTCTATTCTGGTCCCCTCCTGCACGGAGGAGGGAAGCTCAGCCACCGGGGATGACATAACTTCATATCCAGTGTGAAGGATTTTTTTTTTTTTTTTACCTTTTTTGATGCAGCTGTCGGCTGCTGTCCGCATGTATGGGCAGCGACGGGGAGGCAGCGTTTCAGCCGATGAGTGGCTGAAATATCGTCTATTGAGGCGGCAATGTGCCGCCTTTGCAAAAATGCCGCCTGGGGCAGTTGCCCCACTCTGCCCCATTGTAGGGCCGGCCCTGCTCATAAGTACACCATAGGACCGAGTTAGATATTAATTCTCTCTGAAATATTGCTCTGTTGCTTTTTAAAATGTTTCCTGTTTTCTATTTTGGCCAGTAAATTAATGTTTAATCTCCAGTTTGCTATTAGTTTTGAGAATGAGTCTAAGATCCATTATAATTACATTGTGGCCAGATTCCCTAATCCTAACTTGGTTTACTCTGTTCAGTATTCGGGAGTACGCACAGAAGGTTCTCGAAAAAGCATGTATAATCTTTTTCTGTGGTGTTAAGTACGCGCCATGTGTCATAAAGGCCATTTCTGTTGAGTTGATTCTGAAATCTGCTGGCATTATTAATTACGTTTCTATCTTTGGTTGCCCGTCATTGTTTTTTTTATTTAAGTCGGGGTCCAAAACGCAGTTAAAAAGTCTCCCAACCATATAGTTGATCCCTGTTTAACTTTTTCAACCTTAGAGTAAATCTTCACAATATATCCAATATTCTCCTACTAGTATATACCATCGGGATCGCATTCACAGTATGTTTAAAGTTGGTGTTTATGTTGTCAGAAAAAAAAACGCTACCCCCCTTTTTTTACAGTTTGGGACGGATGCTGTAAAGACTGTTGGAAATCGTTTTGACTTAGAGGGAATTTGTTTATTATAAATCCAGTGTGTCTCTTGGACAGCGCACACGTTGATTCCTTCTTTTATTAAAAACTGTAGTAAAACCATTCCGACCATTCCGCAGTAGAACTTGAGTTGGAGGTAGTAAAAGAACAGAGGCAGATCCCAAGCTGGAGATTAAACGAGAGACTGCTGCATGATGAGACAAATGTAGAATTTCTATCCTCACTATTTAAGCTATACTTTAAGGAAAATGTTACAGCGGACATCTCCAGCTCTATTATCTGGTGCGCTTTTAAAAGTGTAGCTAGAGGTTATTTGATAAAATTAAATAGTGAAATAAATAAAACACAAGGTGCATCAATTAACCAACTTAACCTGGAATTATATAAATTAAATAGGAATAATAAACTTGCCCCTACCAGGGAACTAGCCCTACTTATAGACCAGACCAAAGATAAAATCAATGCTTTACTAATGGCAAGAGTGAATTTTATTTTGATGAGATTCAACCAAAAGTGGTATCAAAAAAGTAACAGAGCGGACAAAATGTTGACTAATAAATTAAGAAACAAAAAAGCCAAAGCCAGGGTTACAAAGATTATATGGGAGGGGGCAAGTAATACCAGTCCAAGGGACATAGGCAACGCATTCAATAATTTCTACTCGCAGTTATATACGCTCCCTGAATCACCTCCAGAAAATGAGATTGATCAATATTTAGGTAATATAACTTTACCCTCCTTGACGCCAGAGCAATTAATGGAACTTAATCAACCTTTTAAATTAGAGGAGACGATCCAGGCGATAAACCATATGAAATTAAACAAGGCTCCTGGTCCTGATGGATTTTCAAACATATTTTACAAAAAATTTAAAGCGGATATATCTCAACATCTCACAAATACTTTTAATGAAATTAGAGATAGGGGTAAGATGCCCTCAGAAATGCTTCAAGCGGCAGTATCACCAATACTGAAGCCTTTAAAAGACCCATCAGACCCAGCAAACTACCGACCTATATCATTAATAAACTCTGACACAAAGATCTACTCTACAATAATAGCAAATCGACTTAAGTCAATAATACCACTGATTATCCATCAGGACCAGGTGGGCTTCGTAGCCGGCCGCTCGGCTAATAGTAACACAAGGAGATTGATAGATTTGTTGGGATATGTGGGTGAGAGGGGGACTCCCCAGCTGATCCTGTCACTTGACGCTGAGAAAGCGTTTGACAGGGTCAGCTGGGGATTCATGAGCCGAACCCTGGATGGATTTGGCCTTGTTGGACCAATAAAGGAGGCAATCATGGCTTTATATCATGGCCCAACAGCTAGAACGATGGGTCCTGGCATCTCCGCGGATTGGTTTGCGATAAAAAATGGCACACGACAGGGCTGCCCCTTGGCCCCAATTCTCTATATTCTAACCTTAGAGGTCCTTGCAATAAAAATCAGAGATAACACTCAGATTAGGGGTACGCGGTGGGACAACGAGACTTTAAAATATGTTTATATGCTGATGACATTATTTTGACCCTGGCAGACCCTGAGAGCTCCCTGGAAGCCCTTATGACAGAAATAGAATCGTACGGCAAGGCCTCCAACTATAAATTAAACCTCAGAAAATCACAAGCAATGCCTCTAAATCTTGATGTAATAGCGATAAACCAACTAAAGGCGATATACCCCTTTGTTTGGACCACAATAGGATTCGAGTACTTAGGTATATTTATTACACCAAAAGTTGAAGACCTAATGGCCACAAATTTTGATAGACTATACAAATATTCTAATGAAAAACTATCCAGGGACTGGAGGACCAATGGAATATCATGGCTCGGTAGAGTAAATGTCATAAAGTCTTACCTTTTGCCTAAATGGACATATTTGTTTCGGATGGCCCACCTTAGGATCCCTATCACAAAACTGAGAATGTTGCAGAGACTTCTTTTGAGATATATCTGGGACCACAAGCGCCCAAGAATTGCAATGTCCCATATATTAAAACATTCTGATAGAGGCGGTCTCTCAGTGCCAAACGTTGTTAAATACTATCAGGCGACACAATTGCTACATCTGCGGAGATGGCAGGACCCCTTAGCTAAAATGGAGCCGTGGTACTATGCCGAGTTGGCTGAGCTTAACGTAGAGGAAATCCCACTGGCTCTTTGGGCCAATACGGAGTTCACAAAACAATTAATTCAAAAGATAAAAACTCCGCACATAAGGGACTTAATGTTGGACTGGCTGGTATTCAAAAAAAATAATAAGTTGGCAGATAAAGTCCTACCCTTCTGTCCTATAAAAACTCTAGAATTAAATATGGAAAATCTAAATCTGAATAGGTGGAAAGGGAAAATAATCCTAATAGCAGATCTGCTGGAAAATCGGAGCCTTAAACCCTTCCCACAGATTCAGCGGGAATCACAGATTCCAGCTAGCGAAATCTTTAACTATCTTCGGATAAAAAATTATTTTATGCACCATTTGATAACAGATAGTGAAGATATTCACTTAGCTAAAATAATTACATTTATAGCTCCCAGTGTGAAAGGCATATCTACTTCTCGATGTCTTGACATTATAAATCTCAAGGATAAAGAAACAAAACCGAAAGCATGGACAAATTGGGAGAGAGACATAGGGGTAGTTAATGCAGAAGAAATCTGGGCCACCACAATAAAAGAAGTAAAAAAATCAATTCATTGTATAAATATAGTAGAGCTACACTATAAAATCCTACATCAATGGCACCTGGTCCCAAAAATAATGAATAAAATTAATTCTATGAATTCTAGCCAATGTTGGCGTTGTAACACCGACATAGGAACGTCCAGACATATATGGTGGGACTGTACGATACTAAAACCCCTATGGGAGGAAATTTTTAAAATCTTATCAGAAATTATTGGAAATTACATAGAGCCAGATATGGCATTGGCACTGCTACATTTTAATCTATCTAATTTCACATTCAATAAGAAATACATAATTATTCAGATCTTGATGGCTACAAAAACAATAATATCGAGATACTGGAAGCAAAATCTAAGGCCCCCAAAGTCCCAAATATTAGCCCAATTGGAATATCAATATAATATGGAAAGAGGTATATCGTTCCAAAATAACAACAACAAAAAATTTGAGGAAAAATGGCTTCCCTGGATCAATTGGGTTAAAAAATACAACAACATCTAGAAAATATGGGGGAGGGAATAACAGAGGAGAGGTAAAGAAGGGGAAAAGAAGGAAAACAGAAATCCGTAGGTGGGATTTTGCAGTACGAATCTCCCCGAAATTATGTTTACCCCTGAGGCTTTTTAAACATTACCTATAAGATATTACATCTTCACAACTGGGTCCAATAGTCACCCCCCCCCCCCCCCCCCCAATGTCCACTGGAAGAAAAAAAAAAAAAAAATAATTAGATAAATGTGGAAATCTAGGCTCCTCGATATATGTTAGTAAGTCCTGTTATGTTAGTAAGTCTTGCGTGGTTTATTGCATATAATAGTCTTAATATCTATCTAAGTCTAAAAAGCTTATAATGTATATGTAATGTTATATGTAATGATCTTGGGCAGAATGACTATATATGCATTGTACGTAATGTCTTTTATGTTTAAAAAAAATAAAAGGATTAAAAGTGAAAAAAAAATAAAAAATAAAAACTGTAGTAAAATGGACCTTTTTTTGTGGTGAGTTCATACCCCGGACAACTAAAAATGCAGATTTTAACCATTACCGTTTATCAGATACTGTGCTCTCACCCTCCTCAGGTTCACTGTACAAATAAACGCATATCTCACGACTGTGCCCTTATAACACTTAAAACTGACAACATGTAAAAAATGCTTGCATCACATTCCCATTTTCTGGGTGCAAACTTCATGGAAATGTACCCTTTCTCACGAAACTTTAATGCCAAGTACTTGGCATCAAGGAGCTATGATGCCCAAGGACGGGAGAACCCAAAAAACGATTGTAACGGAACTCCCCGTACTCCGACCGAGTACCTTCTGTTGATGGACGCTTCCTAGCTTGCGCCAAGGACCACAAGCACCGCACCGAGGACCACAACCACCGCAGACTCCACAACCGCCGTAGCTTAACTGGAGTCTCGCCGTCTTCTGTCCACCCTGAATTAGCTTCTGTCCTCCAGGACCATGTGGAGAGCGTATCAGGAACAAGCTCTTAAAAGAGCTAAGTGATTAAAGCTCAAGGGAGTATGCAGAACATAGCAATCCCCAGTGTGAGTATAGCTGTCCCCTCCAATCATGAGATAGGACTACATGTTTAGGGTCAAGAAGATCTCTGGATTTTAATCAAACACTCTGCTTTTATGCCCATTTTACACACATAGGACCACCCACAGGGTTTTGAAGAACAACCAATCAATGCGTACAATACACTCAAACACTCCCAGCAATTACAGCAAAATCCCCCCCTCTACCTGTGATACAATTATCAACACACAATAGACTAACTTAATTATCACAGGCAGAAAATATACAGTTTTTACACAATATTAATAACTCTCAAAGTATGCATCACATTCACATAAAACACACATTTTCAGAATCAGCATACTTTAAACATGAACATAACTAAAAATCAGACAATTCCACCCAGTAGTTCAAAAGTTAGTTGGAAGTCCTTTATGACCGACCGCAAGCACATTTTCCTAGTCTGGGGACTCTGGGGACACCGTCTTAAAGGGGCATTGTTCAGATTTTCACCATGCCCCAAAAATGTGGTTAAAGGGCCAGCACCAGTCCCATAAAAGTCCATAAGCCCCAATACAGCTTCTTAAAGGGCCATACACAGTCCAATACAAGTCCATAGGCCCAAACAGCATTTTTAAACGGCCATACACCCCAGGGCCATAGTCACAGGGGAGGAGGCTGGCAAGCAGGCCTCTCCAGGACCAAGTGGCGAAGGGCACTTCATCACAACTATAATGCATCCCCAACCATTGTGGTAGAACCAAATAACATTCCCTATTTCATGAGGGTAGAGAGGGGGAGAATAGAAGGGGAAAAGAATTCAAACTGTGTTGTGTATATATAGTTTTCCTGGTATCTAATATTTCTCCAAAGACATCCCAGGGCACCTTAATTTTTATAGGTGCTACACAAAAGAAAAAGGCAAAAGAGAATAAAAAACAACAGGAAGAAAAAACATATTGTGAACTCTTCAAAATTCCATCAGTAGTAGTAAATATTTTAACCCACTACTTAATACTCAATTTGGTCTAGGATTCCACGACTTATGGGCACTTTTTAGAATCGAGTTTACGTCATGTAGAATACTTTCCTGTGGTCAAATCAAGACCTATCCCTTATAGGAGTACTAACCAATAGTATAAACCCAGGAATATTATCTAACTATATATCGAGGAGAAGGAGAGAACAACAAGATAAAGTTTTTTTTTTAAATGTGTATTCCGCAAAATGACATCTTTAACAGTAGCAAAATCTTCTTCTCTCTTCCCCTCTCTCTTCTTATCCAGCCACCACTCATTAACCACTTCAAAGTAGCAAACCATGGTTTAAAAAGCACTGTTACACAACCTTTAGGAATCAGAAAATGTCCAATACTTCTTGTAGCAAGGTCAGAGACTTCCTCTTCTTTTCTCTATTTCTGTTTAACATGCCAACAGGTCATGTAAGCCGTAACATAATTATCTAAATATATGGGAGGAGAAGGGGAGAGAGAGAGAAAAAAAAGAAAAACAAAAGATAAACTGAGTGAAATGGGGCATAGTGTTAAGAATAAGTGATGTGTTGTGATCGTGATTGTGCCTGGTGTGTATTTGGTGCTTTACAGTGGTGAAGAGAGAGAAAATAAAAAAGCAAGGGGTGACTTAAATGGGGTGGTAAATGGTGCATGTTGTGTTGTGGTCTTGATAGTGTGCTGTGGGTGAAAGGGGATAAAAAAAAGGCGGAGTAACTAAAGTGGGATGGTGAATAGTGTTAAAGGTGCGTATGTATTGTGATCTTGGTCGAGGTTTGAAATTATAATTTAGTTCTGTGTGTTAAAGTGCTGTACTGTGTCTCGAGAAGGGAAAAGAAGGAATAAAAAGAGGGGAGGTGACTAAAGTCGAATTGCGAATAGTGTTAAAAGTAGGTGTGTGTTGTGATCTTGTCAAGTCCGCATTTGGTACATTACTTATGACCTCTTGATTGCCACTAGCCACTTTAGCTTGCTTAAATTCATTAGGAGGGATCTATTGCCCCCAACATTCGGGTTATTGCCACAGAAGGGGGAGAGGGGGGGGGGAATACAATTCCCATCTGTCTCCCCAGAACCCTCCCCCCCCCCCCAAAAAAAAAATCTCACTCCTGTTTGCCAAGATTTTGTTTGATCCATACATCAAGTTTTTTCTGGTAAGTTAAATGTCAGAGTACTCGTATTGTGCATAAGGATCACCTTAACTGGCAACCCCCATCGATATTTAATATATTTTTTTCTCAAAATTTGGGTTACCATTGCAAAGCAGCATCTCTTAGAGCAAGTATGCTAAGACAAATCGGGCAGAATTTTAATTCCTATAAATGGTTCTTTCAGTGGTTTTTCTCTGGCTGCTCTGACAATGGCCTCCTTAATTCTATATGTATAACAGCAGATAAGAACATCTCTTGGAATATTATCTGGTAGTGTGTTCTATGACAACTGTCCCAGTAGTACATATATCCATCCAGAGGGACTCCTAGTGACTTAAACATTTCAGCCAGGAACTTCTTTCTCCAGGAGTTCACTGACCACTGTTTCTGGTATCCCTCTAAATCGTAAATTCCTACGTTGTGATCGATCTTACAGATCTGCTAAAAAACAGTGATACCAGCACTCAAGTCACAACCTTAGCGGCACTTAAAGCAGTGTATCCATAAATCACACACATATAAAATAAACACAAAAAGAGAATACAAAAGTGGGCTGTAAGGTATACTGAAGTAAAAATATTAGACAACTTATAGTGAATATGATGAAGTGATAAAAATGAAGCAGGGAAGACTTTTATGCTCCCCCTGAGGAGACGCACTCACAGACTTTTTGCTCCAAGTTAGCAATTTTGTTTTCTTTCAACGAGACAATAATTTCTTCAATGTTTTCAATCTTCTCTTCATTAACTTTAGTTTGTTTATCAACTTTACCAATCTCTTCTTTTAGGGATAAGATGGTCTTCAGGATTTCATTTTTTATTTTAGTAAACTGCATTTCCAGCAGTTAATGATTAACTTCATTAGTTACAAGGTTTTGAATCTGTGTCTCTACTTTGTCATGTACCGGTTCCTCCTCACCTGAGTTTCTGCTGCTTCTCACTTCTTCCCTTAAGGGGCTCTCCAAATACGCTTGTGTGGATTGTGGCAAAAAGAAAGTCTCTTTTTTACCTTTTGTTCTTTTTTCTCTCTCTTTGTTAGCCGTTTCTGTTCCTTTAATTCCACCTCCCGCCATTTTGGCCCTCACACCCCAACTTATCTTCCAAGAATAGTATTGAGCGTTAGAGCTTGATCTGCAGATATTAAGCAGTGAGGCCCCAACTTGAAAGGTTTTATTAGTGGGGATTTCCATAATCCCAAACCTTCTTATGCATAAATTCTCCTATAGTCAGATCTGATATAGTGGACCCACTTTTACTGCCTAATCTTTTCTGCTTGGACTATGAATCCCAGCAGTTCTCACCTAGTGAGTTTTGGTATAGTATAGGGAATGATTGTTCTGCTAATGTCTTTATGGCAGTAACCCCTGCTACATCAGCTCAATGTTTAGGATCTTAGGCTTTGTATTAATTGGAGCAATCTTGTGTCTCTGCTATACCGTCTTGGGTTACAAGATTTGTAGGTATATTCATCTGTAAGCTCTCACTGCGTCTAAATAGTAACACTGTAACTATCCACCTGGATTCGAACCCTGACTCCTGTGGTTCCTGTTCCCTGCTCCTGTTCCAGACGCCACCTGCTGGTTCTGTTTCCTCATGTAGCAGTGGTGGCTATCTCTCTGACTTTGTCTTCTTGTTTGCCTACCGCCCAGGTGTAGGTCCTTGTAGTAATGAGCCCTGGAGCTATATAAACCCCATCCTCCCAGCAATCAGGGCTGGAACATTATTTTCTGCTAGCTTGTGTTTTTGATTCCTGTTCATCATGTTCCTGACCATCCCTGTTTTCTCCAGTCCCTTGACCTCGGCTTGATTCTGACCATTCTGATTTCTACAGTCCCTTGACCTCGGCTTGATTCTAACCATTCTGATTTCTACAGTCCTTTGACCTCGGCTTGTTCCTAGACCCTGCTTTGTCCCTGCCTGGCTATGACTCGTGGGAAACCAAACAAGGCCTCTGCATGTGGGCATTCAAAGCCTGGGGCTCCACCCCAGGTGGAGAGTGCTCACCCTGCGCAGGGCCTTGAATCGCCCACTACCCCTGCACCGCGACTCCAGACCTCATCGGCACAGCCGACCGTGACACAATGTACCAGCCACACTATGGAGTCCGCAAGGGCCTATGCCACAACACTTTTGATAGAACAGGTGGGGACTTTATCAAAGTATATTCAGACGCTGCAGAAAAGTTTGTCTCTGCTCCAGGAAGAGGTTCGTCTCTTGAGGTCAGCCTTTACTAATAGCCAGTCTCCCAATATGAAAAAACTGTCCAGGGTGAATTCGGCACCAGAGCTGTGCTCTCTGAAACCAGTCACTGGAATAAATACCCATAAGCCTGCCAGTGACTCTGGTCTGCATCTGAGGCCTATACCTGCTCTCTCTTCACTGAGCGTGACACAGCCTTCACCAGTGAAGAATTCAGCGAGGGGTCCCCTCACAGCCCCGGAATGGTCCTGGCGTAGGAACAACAACCTATGTTTTTATTGTGGGAGATCTGGGCATTATATCAGCTATTGCCCTATTCGACCTTTAAAACCAGAGAAAATGAGAAAAGCATCAGGGCTGTTAACTAAGCCTGCGTCCGCTCCTGGGAGCCTAAGTAAATATCTGTCCAGTAGGCCTGTGTCCTCCAGTATGGAATGCTTACCTGACAGCTCCATTGAAGAAACGTTTGAAGATTTCTATCATGCTGGCTCACCTAACATCTCTGTTCCTACCAATGTTATCGGGACTGTCATTGCCACTCCTCAGCGGAGAAATGCCTCATTTATTTCTGCCTGTCAAGAACCTATGCCATCCCTGCATAAAGCTAATGCTTTGATCTCTGCACCCAAGATTTATGATTTTCCCTTTGGTCCAGACTTCTCATCTGATGAAGAGCTCATTACCTGGCAGACCAAGCAACAGAAGTGCCCCTCAGCAGCTACTTCTAAAATGAGAAAGAAAAACAAGAGAAGGGTTTAAATTCCAAATTAGGTGCTCGGTGCTCACCCCTAGAGAGGGGGGTAGTGTAACTATCCACCTGGATTCGAACCCTGACTCCTGTGGTTCCTGTTCCCTGCTCCTGTTCCAGACGCCACCTGCTGGTTCTGTTTCCTCATGTAGCAGTGGTGGCTATCTCTCTGACTTTGTCTTCTTGTTTGCCTAGCGCCCAGGTGTAGGTCCTTGTAGTAATGAGCCCTGGAGCTATATAAACCCCATCCTCCCAGCAATCAGGGCTGGTACATTATTTTCTGCTAGCTTGTGTTTTTGATTCCTGTTCATCGTGTTCCTGACCATCCCTGTTTTCTCCAGTCCCTTGACCTCGGCTTGATTCTGACCATTCTGATTTCTCCAGTCCCTTGACCTCGGCTTGATTCTGACCATTCTGATTTCTCCAGTCCCTTGACCTCGGCTTGATTCTGACCATTCTGATTTCTACAGTCCCTTGACCTCGGCTTGATTCTGACCATTCTGATTTCTACAGTCCTTTGACCTCGGCTTGTTCCTAGACCCTGCTTTGTCCCTGCCTGGCTATGACTCGTGGGAAACCAAACAAGGCCTCTGCATGTGGGCATTCAAAGCCTGGGGCTCCACCCCAGGTGGAGAGTACTCACCCTGCGCAGGGCCTTGAATCGCCCACTACCCCTGCACCGCGACTCCAGACCTCATCGGCACAGCCGACCGTGACAAACACTTCAACTTTAATTGTACATGTTCAGTCTTATTTATCTGCTTAAGCTTCTTCAATTTGTATTTTTTTTTATTTTTTTTTTTTGGTAAATATCTTTATTATTTTTTTAGTTATTATTTAAAAACAATTCAAAAAAACCCAATATTTGGGGAAAAAACAAAAAACATACATGTCAAATAATAGGAATACATAATAGGGCACCCGTCGCAGCGGGGCACATCAATATGGATAAACATACAATAAATTCGGTCTACAAGTTTCAATGATATGTTTTACATCCCCTCAGAAATGTACATCCAAATTTATCATATACAATAAAACAAAAACAAAACGAAAAAAAAAAAAAAAGAAAGGGGGGGGGGGGAATAAATAAATAAAAACCCAGAACAGAAAAAAGAAATCTAAACTTTACCGGGCACTGGTAGCAAGAAAACTGGAATGTGGATCAGTCAACAATATTTTCCCCAGTAGTGGGGCGCGTGTCCCTCATGAGTATCTGTCTAATCTCTGGGCTATCTAGGAAACTCAGCCAGTAATACCAAGTCTGGTGGTATTTGGTGCGTTGGACCTCAGAGAACATGGCTATCTCTTCTAGGGTCCTAAGCCTCTCTACTTGCAGTATCCAGTCCTTAAAGGACGGGGGCAGAGGGTCTTTCCAGTGCAGTGGGATGAGGGTCTTTGCCGCATTAATCAGGTGTCGTACAACAGATTTCTTATAGCTCTTTATTGACCCCCCAATTTGGTGAATAAGATATGGACCTGGCAGGAATGGGAGAGGTTCATCAGTAAAATTGTGTATAGTGTCATGGATTTGTTTCCAAAAAGGCGCTATGCGTTTACACTCCCACCAAATATGTAGTACCGTGCCCTTCTCTGCCCCGCAGCGCCAGCATTTCTCCGAAACATCAGGAAACATGGAACACAGGCGTGTAGGTGTATAGTACCAGTGGGTAAGGAGTTTGTAAGAGTTTTCCTGAATTTTGGTACTTATGGAGCATTTGTGCGTAAGCCAGGGCTTGACAAATGTATCCGAGGTTTAGGAGCCAGCTAAAATATCTAGGAGCCAGACAACAGCACATAAACACACGCAGTCACAGACAGACACACAGTCAGTCAGTCACATATATACACACACAGACACATAGTCCATCACATATACATACAGAATAAAGGATAATTTATTCTAATTTGGAGTACCAGGGTGAAAATCCTCTCCGTGCACCCTCCACTTCTGAGTGCGAAACCCGCTACACCTTGTTTTAATACATATACATACACACATACACACACAGTCAGTCACATACATACACACACAGTCAGACACATAAAGTCAGTCACATACATACACACACAGTCAGACACATATATACACACAAACACATCCAGTCAGGCACATATATACACACAAACACATCCAGTCAGGCACATATATACACACAAACACATCCAGTCAGGCACATATATACACACACACACACAAACACATCCAGTCAGGCACATATATACACACACACACAAACACATCCAGTCAGACACATATATACACACACACACAAACACATCCAGTCAGGCACATATATACACACACACACAAACACATCCAGTCAGACACATATATACACACAAACACATCCAGTCAGACACATATATACACACAAACACATCCAGTCAGACACATATATACACACAAACACATCCAGTCAGACACATATACACACACACACAAACACATCCAGTCAGACACATATACACAAACACATCCAGACACATATATACACACACACACAAACACATCCAGACACATATATACACACACATACACATCTAAACACAAATATACACACACACATACATCTAGACACAGATATATACACAAACACATCTAGACACATATATATATATACACACACATACACATCCAGTCACACACATATATACACACATACACATCCAGTCACACACATATATATACAAACATATACAAGGCAGCTGGTTTTTTTTTTTTTTAAAGTCAGACACATATAGGCACACACATGCACATCCAGTCACACACATATTTACACACACAAACACATCCAGTCACACACATATATATACACACACACACACACACACGGCAGCATGGTTTTTTTTTTAATAGAAAAAAAAAAAAGCTCACCTATCAATGTCCCCCCTCCTTGCTATAACACATCAATGCAGGGAGGGGGTTGCGTTCCAGCCTCAAAGCAGGGAGGGGGGTGGGGGCGCGTGTTCTAGCCCAGTGGCAGAGAGCAGCTTTGCTTTCCTGCTGAGCTCCCCGGTGATCATATCGGTGCGCGAGGGGGCGGAGCAGGAAGTCTCTGCAGCCGGTGCACTCACTCTGCTCCCTCGCGCACCGCTAGATTAAAGAGAAGAAGAAAAAAAAAAATCCTATTGCCAAGGCACCATGCGGGGCTCACGATACCTGGGCGCCAGGTCTGATTTCCTGGTCGCCATGGCGACCTGGCGCCCGGGGTTTGTCGAGCCCTGGCGTAAGCGTATGTATTTTCTCCCATTCTGCCGTATCCAGTGATATCTGGAGGGCTTCTTCCCAAAGACCCTGAAACCTCAGAGGGAATTGGTCGTGTACCTGCAATATAAGCTTATATAAACTCGAGATTCCATGGCGTGGTAGATCAGTGCCCGAACATAAACGTTCAAACGGGGTAAGATCTCTAGTGATTGCGTGTTTTCTCCCTATTGCTTGGAAGAAACTGGACAACTGGTGATATTGGAGGTACTCTAGTGGTGTGGGTGTCTGTTCCTCTAGAATGTCGTGTATGGGTCTCAGTTTTGGGCCAGATAGGAACATCGAGATTGGTGCCCGGTCTGAAGGGAAAGTAGTCAGAAACCGACCCTTCTGGCACCCCGGGGGAAAATCAGGATTATTTCGAATGGGTGTGAGGGGTGAGGGATATGTTGTCAGATCAAATTTGGCATGCATGGAGTGTAGGGTTTGGATAGTGGCGGAAATAAAGGGGTGATCTCTCGTCGAGGGATTCCAGTGGCGTTTAGGAAGCCATAAAAGGTGTTGGATAGGGCCGGCACTGAAAACCGCTTCCACCTCAATCCATTTCTTGTGTGGTGGGCGGTAGGCCCATTCCATGGCACTCAGAAGATGACATGCCTGGTAGTATAGGCGAGGGCAGGGCAATCCCTGTCAGGAGGGATTCATTCAATCTCCAGGTCGAGGAGGTGGAACGTGGGAGAGTGGAGGAAATTGTCAAACTAAGGGGAGCATGATCCGACCAAGTAATCAAACCATAGCTGGCTTTGGAAAGTTTAGGTAAATGATAATATGGCATAAAAAAATAGTCTATTCGGGTGTACGTCTGTGCTGGATTAGAAAAAAAACGGTAATCTCTGTCACTGGGGTGTAAGGCCCTCCAACAGTCGGTTAATTGATATTCGTCCAGGATAGATTTAATTTTTTTCAACACAAATGGTGCAGTACAAGAATGGCCTACCGAGGTGTCTACCTGAGGTTCCAGTGCAACATTCAGATCTCCCCCCAAGATTAGGATGCCTTCTTGAAAGTCTTGTAGGATAGACATTATTTTCCTAAAACTATGGTGTTGGCGGGAGTTGGGTAGGTATACATTGGCAAAAGTGTAGAGGGTATCTGCAATGGTGCCCTTAACAAAAACAAATCTCCCTTGTTCGTCTATTATATTCCCCTTCTCCACTAAGGGTGTGTGTTTACTGAACAGTATAGCAGTGCCTTTAGATTTGGACTCGGGATTATTGCTAAAAAAGCCTATTGGGTAAGCTGGTGTGGCGAGTCTGGGCTGGGATGTGGATAAGAAATGTGTTTCTTGCAGGTACACGACCGAAGCCCTATGGAAATGGAGATCCCTCATCAGGTGAGATCTTTTCTCCGGTATGTTCAGCCCTTTCACATTGTATGACAAAAATGTGATCTCACGTGTTATGTTGGAGGAAGCACCTCCTTGAACACTCCTGTCCCCCACATGGGACCAAGCAGCCCTGGGAAGCCCCATCCCACTGCACCAGTTGAGTCCCAAAATATCTGTGCTCACTAATTAAAGAAACGGAAAAGAAAAGGAAATGGTATTGGGAGAAAAAAAAAAAAAAGAAGGGGGGGGGTTGGTTGGGGTCAAAAGGAAATAAAGAAACCAAAAAACACACTACAATTCAAACATGTAATAAATCAAAAACAATAACACCTGGAGCGTTTATTGGAACGTTAATCTGGACTCCCCGGAAAGTCCAATAGTGGGCTCCCGGGGGGGCCCTCTGATCACGCCAATAAATATGCACGCCCACGGTGAGAGGCAAATGTCAGCCGTCGAGATCTAGGCCCAGAAAAGACCCTAGATCTATCTAGTATCTAAAACCACTTTGTGAAATACAATAACAATAATGAAACAAATCCAATGTTATCAGAGAAGAGTTTCTCCTCCCAAACTTGCGTATGGAGCAACAACAACAAAAATCAACCAGGGTAAGAAAACATGAAAAACCTTTAGAGCCGATCTTTAGGTAATTAGAAGGTTGGGTAACTTTAATTGGGATGTGTTAAAGGCCTCTATTAATCTCCCGTGTGGAAGAGAAATGCCTTTAATTGTTATAATAACTGATGGATATCAACTTATAGATGTCGATTCAATATTCACGGGGGCACGACTCAGGTCCGGTGTTATGGGGGATAATGTACATACACCCCAGAACTCAATTAGATGTCCTTTATACAACTAAGTTAGGTATCTGGTGCCCCTTTATGTAAGTTTTCTCTTGTAATTTCAGTTCTCCGTGAAAATTGGGGACATCACTAGACTCCGTGTTGGGGGGGATTATGTATATCCGGGCAAATACTTAACCCGATCAGTTCTGTCTGATATCTTTTGTGCCACTAAGTTAGGTATCTGGCGTTTCCTTATGTAGGCACTCTATTGCAATTTAATTCTATCATCAATGAAAAATGGGGATATGACCTAGACCCATTGTCAAGGTTAATTATGGGTATCTGGACAAATATTCAACACATTCCATACATTCAAATGTCCTTTATACAACTAAGTTAGATATCGGGTGACCCCTTATGTAAGTTTTCTATTACAATTTTAGTTCAATTATCATTGAAAATTAGGGACTAGACCCAGATCCACTGTTATGGGGAGTTGTGTATATTCAGACAAATATTCAACACTTTCAGTTCAGTCAGGTGTCTGTTATACAACTAAGTTAGGTATCTGTTATCCCCTCACATAAATTCAATGTTGTCCCCCAAATTGGTTTTTTTTTTTTTTTTTTTTTGTGTGTGTATGTTTTAGTTGTTCCCCTCCCCTTGCAAAAATACAGAAACATAAACACAACCCTATGATACTTAAGTTAGGCGATCCTCTGTCTGTCTTCTATCGGGGGTCTCCGTTCCTGAACTTTAAAGATTAAAGTCGCTGAAAGTCACACAGACTCGATTAATGTTGGGCTTTTGTTCGTGAAATCGCCAAAGCGTCTCTCCCAAACCTTCTCTACTGCTCCAAGATCTCTTTTACATAAGGGGAACGATTTGCCCTTTTTATTCCTCTCTGTCACGGGCCAGGTCTCGGGACTCTTCACACCTTGTGCGCGGAAGAGGTCTTGGCTGTTGTCGCCTGTCACCTCCGCGCGGTCGCTGATGCATCGGCCTGGAGGGAGCATTATCCAACTGTGGCAGGTCAGGTAAGTCCCAATTCGGGATATCCATGTCCGGGAGCTCCAAGGCTTCCAGGAAACCGGGTAAGTCAGCATGGTATCGAAGTATCTGTATGTTATTGTCACGTCTGACTTTTAGGCTAAACGGGTAGCCCCAGCTATACCGTATGCCTTGGCGTCGTAATTCCATTGTTAGAGGCCGCAGGAGCCGTCTGGTCTGTAGAGTGATATCTGAGATATCTTGATGGAACGAAAGCTCATGGCCTTCATAGGACCACTGGGGGACTTCCCTTGCTCTCTTCAAAATGGCTTCCTTAAGGTGGAAGTCCACCACTTGGCATATGAGGTCTCGTGGGGGCATTGTAGAAGGTCCTCTGGGCCCTATGTGCCCGATCCATCTGTACAGATGAGGCTGGGTGTCTCCCCAGGAGGGAATTGAAGATCAACGTTAGTACACGTGGAACGTCTTCCGCCTCTTCTGTGCGTGATTCAGGTAGGCCCCTGACCCTTAGATTGTGTCTCCTACTGCGATTGTCTAAGTCCTCGATTCGCCTTCTGTGCTCAATAAGATGACGGGAATGCAGTGAGGTTGTGGCAGCGACAGTCGTCAGACGGGACTGATGTAATGACAGCTCTTGTTCTGTTTTACTGACCCTCTGATCTAGTCCAGCAATGTCCGACCTCAGTGTCGCGATTTCTTCTTTCACCGTTTGTTTCAGCTCTACTATCAGGGTGCTGAAATCTGCCTTCCAGGGGGCTGAAGAAAACAGTTGCTGTAGCAGCTCCTGGTCAGTGTGGGTTGTGGAAGTGCCCGGTAGCGAGGTAATTTCAGCGTTATCCTCCTCCGTCATTATCGAGCTAGCAGGGGATGGCGCCTCGTGGGCCTCAGATGCCTGAGTGGCGAGGTCTCTTGGAGTGTGAAAATACTCCCTCAACGAGGCTGTAACGTGGGTGCCTTTGATCCTCGGAGTGTCAGGCTCATTCCCGGTTCTTTTATTTCTCCCCATGACGGCTTTTGCTGTTCTTATGCTTCAAATAGCTTGGGAGGGAAACGGAGCTCTCTGTTCAAGCAGCCATTTCTCTCTGCCCTTGTTCTTGTTTCCCAATTTGTATTTTATGAATATATTCATATGGTTGTCAGAGGCCCCTTATAATGCCACCTCCAGATTTATTTAGCCCTTAACTCAGGTATACATTCAATTGCTGCCCAAACCTGCAGACTACAGAGCAGAGGCACGTTTGAGAGTGGTTGTCCCCATTAGCAGCTTCCCTCTTCCAGCCAAATGGCAGCTCGCAGGTTTGACGTAAGTCTGCCAGCCTGTCCTCCGTCTCTCTCTGGACACGGTACTCACTCTGTGTGGTTTACGCCTTCCGCAGTCTCTCAATTTCTGGCTCAGTCCGTTGTGGCTCTGCCGTTGGGTATCAGCAGCTCCTTCATGCCGCAAGCATGAGCGCGTCACATCCTTGCTCCACCCCAAATTGAGGCAAAGAAATAATTTAATTCTGAACACCAATAAGATTGGAGAAGCCTTCAAACAATTCTATGAGTCCCTATATAACCTGCCAGCAACACAGCTGGACAACAAGATAGATGAATACTATGCAGACCTGGATGTGCCTTCAATTTCAAGGGAGCAGTAAGAATCTAAATCTAGTAAGCTAAATCTCTAAAGAAAATTAGAATTGGGTACGACCCCGGGACCTGACGGGTTCACCAATGTCTTTTATAAGACCTTCGATACAAATATAATTAAAGATCTAACGAGGAACTTTAACGAATTTGGAATCAATAAGAGAATCTCAAAAGAATTAAAACAGGTACATAATGTCCCAATCCCAAAACAGGGCAAAGATATGGAAATTGTTTCAAATTATAGACAGATTGCCCTTTTGAATGGGGACATACAATTATATGCATCACTGATAGCAGAGCGCTTGAAACAAATAATACCTGAACTAATTCATTTAGATAGGGCCAGCTTTGTGCCAGGATGCACCTCTATAAATAATATCAGGAGGTTGGTAGATTCCGTGGACCTGGCACAACAGCGAGCTACACCCTTGTTGACCCTGTTGTTGAGGGAGACGCTACAAAAATTTGGTCTGGAAGGCAACATACTTAAGAGCATTATGGCACTGTTTGTAAAAACCTCGGCACAGGTGTGTGGCTATGGGTTCACATCTAATTGGTTCTATGTTACAAATGGGGTAAGGTAGGGATGCCCTATCCCCCATTCTGTACATAATGTGTATTAAGCCTCTTGCCATTGCTATCAGATCAAATGACAGGATTAAAAGTCTTAAGACTATTAAAGGGGAACTAAAAATCATGATGTATGCAGATGATGCAGTGCTTACCCTACAACACCCGAGTCTAGCCCAGAACTAATTGAGGTGATTGCTAGGTATTCCAGGGTCTCGGGATATAAGATAAATTGGGATAAATCCATGGCCCTGTCAAGCAATATAACGTCTGAAGAAAAACAACTTTTGTCTAACAGGGGAGGTATTGGATGGGCCAAGAATTAGGTTACCCATCTGGGAATTAAAATAGCTGTAGAGTACTCAAGGATAACAGAAATAAATCCCCTTGCAGTCCTGAGACCCTGGTTAGACTTGGCACAGTCCTTAATCACAAAATGTATTTGGCAAGGGAAACGTCCCCATATACAAGCAGAAACAACACACAGAGTTTTGGGAGTCCCCAAGGTCAAAGAGTGCAATAGGATGAGCATGTTATCCCAGGTATTAATGAGATGTAAATATGATTCCATCACTGAAGGGTGGTATAAAATTAAGCAAGATTTGGTAGAAGCAAACAACTTCCTCACCTATTTTGGCAAACAAAGGGATTAGACAGGGGTCCTCAGAAAAAGAGTATGATGTCTACGGTCCTCACTGCTCTTCTAAGACACTGGGCGAAATTTAGAAAAGAAAGTGGAATTCATAATAGGATATTACGTGGTTGTACACTAGAGACAATAGAGGAGAATGTCCCATATTTAGAGTTAAAGAGCTGGACAGACTGGGGTATAGAGAAGGTAGGTGATATCTATGAAGGGGAAAACCTAATGCCCTTTGAGCAGCTTACACAGATTAATATACTCCCTTTTTTCTTTTCTTACGTCAGTGTTAAGGGGTACATTACTAAACATGTACACACTGGGGGTTCTAAGGTAATTCAAGATCTAGAGAGTCTCTGGGAACAAAAAAGGATACAAACAGTAAATGTACCCAGCTGATTAGCTTAACCAATATGGAGGTCAGGATGCCTGCAATAAACAAATGGGAGAATGACCTAAATGTTAGGATAGATCCCATGGTCTGGCTCAGCACAAAAACCACAACAAAATCAATCCACTGCCTAAACTTGCTTGAAACCTACTACAAGGTTCTGAACTGCTGGTATCTGGTTGGAACCGCTCAACCCGGCAGACTCTGGGCCTGACTCGCATCCACCAATATATGTTTGTATGTATATGTTCAGTGGGTTCTGCTTGATAACCAAACTTACATCAGGAACCCATACATACGCATATGTGTTTTGTATGGGTTGTTTTAGTATATCAATGTCACAAATTTTTATAAATGAAAATAAAACAGATATAATAAAACATTTAAAAAAAAAACATGCCAGTCCGCACCTGCAAGGGCTGATAAGATATTGGCATGTATAAAACGAGTTATTGATTCACAGGAAGAGGATGTCATCTTGCCTCTTTACAAGTCAATGTTAAGACTGCACCTTGAAGAGAGACTTAAAAATTTTCATTTATATATGTTAGAAAAAAGGTGTCTCAGAGGGGATATGATAACATTATATAAATATGTGCTCTCCAATATAAAGAGCTCTCTAGTGAGCTGTACAAAGAAAAAGAGGTCACCCCCTAAGACTGGAAGAGCAAAGATTTAATAGACAGCAAAGGAAGGGATTATTTACGGTAAGGACAATAAAGTTATGGAACTCACTGCCAAGCGAGGTGGTACTATCAATTACAATAGGTGGTGCTATCTACTACAGAGCCCCATTATTTATGGCTCACCGCGGAGTCCAATAAATTATGCCACACACAAAGGCACCCCTTAATTATGCCACACACAAGCACCCCATAGTTAAGCCACACATAAGCGCCCCATAATATGCCACACAAAAGAGCCCCAATAAATATGCCACACATGGGACCGCCATTAACTCTGCGACACACAGGAGCCCCACGAGGTGACAATTGTACACTTCTAAAACAATACATATCTAAACACACAGACATATCTCTCTCTCTCTATTTATATATATATAACTAGTTACATTTATACTTATTTGAATTTTTTAATATTATATTCAACTATTTTCATATGTAATAAAAATGCTATTGAAAAATTTAATTTCTTGTTTTTATTTCCTTCCTCTGCACCCACATTCCACCTAAAGGACTTAACACAGCACCATACAGTACCCACAGAACTTGCCATGCACCTATATTGCACCCACAGCACTTGGCTTGCACTCATATTGCACCTATACGATTTGGCATGCCACAGTGTCAATGCCCCACAGAACATAAAGTGTAATTTTGTCCCACAGAACTAGCCAGTGTCACTTTCCTAATAGGAGATGTTATTTTGCCCCACAGACCATGCCACAGCATCACTTTGACAATTAAAATAAACCAGTTTTCCCATTAATATGCCAGTGTTTCAGATTGAATTCAATGGAGATTAGCGGAGGGTGTGCATCTTGACGTAGGGACGCAAGGTTGCGCTTTGCGGGGTGGCTGGAGACGGACAGATGGACGCGGTTGGATACTACTCAGCTGGCTCTCCCTACGGCCTAGGATATACCTGCATGGGCGGATTAATAGCGGGGGGCTCCTCTATACGGCACAGTCAGCCACCGTTTGTCTAAAGGAAAAAACAGAATCTAGGTATTTCTAGCTGCTAAAGTTATAAAGTATAAGATTATTAAGAGCTGCGGACTGGTTCTTTTAAAAGACTGTACAACTTGGGCCCACTTTAAGCACCTACAGGACAATAAATGTTGGTAGAAGTGCTTGAATCCTTTACTTAGTGGACATACAGCATTTTAACCTTTCCTCCCTATGAAAGTCTATCAGTCAAATTGAAAATCTAAAATAGGCTAAGAAAATTGGAAGAAAGCATTGGATTTGCAGTGATAAATGAGACTGAATTAGACTTGCAGGGATATTTGTGAGGGAAGTAAGGAGGGAGGGGACTAAAACTGAACCCCATTCAGAGCATATACAGGTGAAATTAAGACATCAGACCTGTAGTATTATCCTATCTGCTTTTTATCTGCCTCAAAAAGAGGGCTAGAGAATCAAGTAGATAATACATCCAGATAAACACCAGAGCACTACAGGACCTGGCATTATAAATATCTTCTGCCATAGTATTGGTGGAGAAAGAGGGTTTCTGCCTTTTGAAGACTGGAACAACAACAAACAGGATACAAGACTGGAAAAGAGGCTTTCAACCTTTTTTTCCCCCACAAACAGATAGGGGAGGATTCCCCAGAATGGCTGCAGAAACAGGGAGCCCAAATATTCAGAGGGAAAACATAATACAGCAAACTAGTGCTGAGGATGAAGACCCACAGCGAATTACGCAATCAAACCTGGAACAGATACTAAACCTACATCTAGAAAAAATAAAAATAGAGTTCAGCAGGATAACAGAAGAAATACATGTTAATTCGGCAGATATTAAAAAGGAGGTAAATCAAATAGGAGAAAGACTGACAGTCTCTGAAGAAAGACTAGAATTGGTATTATATCAACTTACTACACAGCAAGAAAAAAAACAAGAGATCTGGAAATGAAAATTACGAAGTTAGAGTTGAAGATGGGAGAAATGGAAGATAGAAAACAATCTCGAGACATATATCAAAGAAATCTTTGTATCTTTGGGGCTCCAACCTAACAAAACTACTAATTTCCTGGAGAGATGCTATAGGACTTTCAAGTCAGCAACGGTTCCTGATCACCTTCCTAGAGACGTCATCCTGTGCTGCCATTCATTTGTATATAGATCTCAGATTTTCAAGGAGATGGCAGCAAAAGGCTTAAAGGGTACTCGATATGAACACATTAAGATTTTCCAGGTCCCCCATAATTATGCCACACAAAAGAGTCCCTTAATTATGCCAAACATGGGGCCCAATAAATATGCCACAGACAAGCGCCCCATAATTATGCACACATGGGACCGCCATTAATTATGCAACACACAGGAGCCCCACGAGGTGACAATTGTACAATTCTAAAACAATACATATCTATACATACAGACATTTCTCTCTATATATATATCAGCCAATTTGCCCAATTATATGCAAGTATCATTTTGTCATTAATAAGCCACAGCCAATTTGCCCATTAATATTCCAGTATTATTGTGCCATTCAGATGCCATTACCATTGTGCCATTCAGATGCTAGTATTATTGTGCCATTCATGCCAGGAATATTGTGCGATTCAGATACCAGTAATATTGTGCCATTCAGATGCCAGTAATATTGTGCCATTCAGATGCCAGTAATATTGTGCCATTCAGATGCCAGTAATATTGTGCCATTCAGATGCCAGTAATATTGTGCCATTCAGATGCCAGTAATATTGTGCCATTCAGATGCCAGTAATATTATGCCATTCAGATGCCAGTAATATTATGCCATTCAGATGCCAGTAATATTGTGCCATTCAGATGCCAGTAATATTGTGCCATTCAGATACCAGCAATATTGTGCCATACAGAGCTTAGTACCGTATTTGCTCGAATATAAGACGAGGTTTTTTTCAGAGCAAATGCTCTGAAAAGTCCCCCTAGTCTTACATTCGAGGTCTTCTTATAATCTGACCTCAAATTGAGGTCAGATTATAAGACATGGATCCAGGTCCCCAGCAGAGCTGCAGGGGACCTGGATCCCCCTCTCTAGCAGCAGGGGATGTCTGCGCAACGAGCGCAGACTCCCCTGCTTCCGCCCGGCACGACCGCCGGGGCTTCTGTGAAGAAGCCGGGAACTTCCGCTTTCGTCACAGAAGTCCCGGCGAGCGTGCCGGGCGGCAGCAGGGGAGTCTGCGCTCGTCGCGCAGACATCCTCTGCTGCCCCACTAGCCACCAGGTAAAAGCGGGCAGCTGGGGGATGTCTGCACTATACGTGCAGATATCCTCCATGCTGCCCGACACCTCCGTCTATTATGACGGACCAGCTGTCCGTCATAATAGACGGAGGTGTCGGGCAGCATGGAGGATATCTGCACGTATCGTGCAGACATCCCCCAGCTACCCCCACTAGCCACCAGGGAAAGGGGGGAGATTAGAGAGAGAGAGAGAGAGAGGGGGGAAGATAGAGAGAGAGAGAGAGGGGGGAAGATAGAGAGAGAGAGAGAGAGAGAGGGGGGAAGATAGAGAGAGAGAGAGAGAGAGAGGGGGGAAGATAGAGAGAGAGAGAGAGAGAGAGAGAGGGGGGAAGATAGAGAGAGAGAGAGAGAGAGAGGGGGGGAAGAGAGAGAGAGAGAGAGAGAGAGAGAGGGGGGGGAGAGAGAGAGAGAGAGGGGGGAAGAGAGAGAGAGAGAGGGGTGAAGAGAGAGAGAGAGAGGGGGGAAGAGAGAGAGAGAGAGAGGGGGGAAGAGAGAGAGAGAGAGAGGGGGGAAGATAGAGAGAGAGAGAGAGGGGGGGGGAGAGAGAGAGGGGGGGGGAATATAGAGAGAGAGAGGGGGGGGGGAATATAGAGAGAGAGAGAGGGGGGGGAATATAGAGAGAGAGAGAGAGAGAGGGGGGAAGATAGAGAGAGAGAGAGAGGGGGGGGGAGAGAGAGAGGGGGGGAGAGAGAGAGGGGGGGGAGAGAGAGAGAGGGGGGAGATAGAGAGAGAGAGAGGGGGGGAGAGAGAGAGGGGGGGGAGAGAGAGAGGGGGGGAGAGAGAGAGAGGGGGGGAGAGAGAGAGAGGGGGGGAGAGAGAGAGAGAGGGGGGGAGAGAGAGAGGGGGGGGGAGAGAGAGGGGGGGGAGAGAGAGGGGAGATAGAGAGAGAGAGAGAGGGGAGGGAGGGGGGAGAGAGAGAGACTAGGGGAGGGAGGGGGGAGATAGAGAGAGACTACGCTGGGGGGGGAGAGAGGCCGCAAGGAAATAAAAACAAGAAATGCATTTGTATAATATCAATTTTTTATTACATATTAAAAAGCAATTTACATATATACAAGTTAAACTTTTTTTTTTCCTATAGGGTAGTCTTATATTCAGGCTTTTAGTTTTTTTTCCTAAAGGAATATACAAAGTTTGGGGGGTCGTCTTATAATCAGGGTCGTCTTATAATCGAGCAAATACGGTAATATTGTGCCATTAAGAGGCCAGTAATATTGTGCCATTCAGATGCCAGTAATATTGTGCCATTCAGATGCCAGTAATATTGTGTCATTCAGATGCCAGTAATATTGTGCCATTCAGATGCCAGTAATATTGTGCCATTCAGATGCCAGTAATATTGTGCCATTCAGATGCCAGTAATATTATGCCATTCAGAGCCCAGTAATATTGTGCCATTCAGATGCCAGTAATATTGTGCTATTCAGATGCCAGTAATATTGTGCCATTCAGATACCAGCAATATTGTGCCATACAGAGCTTAGTAATATTGTGCCATTAAGAGCCGAGTAATATTGTGCCATTCAGATGCCAGTAATATTGTGCCATTCAGATGCCAGTAATATTGTGTCATTCAGATGCCAGTAATATTGTGCCATTCAGATGCCAGTAATATTGTGCCATTCAGAGCCCAGTAATATTATGCCATTCAGAGCCCAGTAATATTGTGCCATTCAGATGCCAGTAATATTGTGCCATTCAGATGCCAGTAATATTGTGCCATTCAGATACCAGCAATATTGTGCCATACAGAGCTTAGTAATATTGTGCCATTAAGAGCCCAGTAATATTGTGCCATTCAGATGCCAGTAATATTGTGCCATTCAGATGCCAGTAATATTGTGTCATTCGGATGCCAGTAATATTGTGCCATTCAGATGCCAGTAATATTGTGCCATTCAGAGCCCAGTAATATTGTGCCATTCAGATGCCAGTAATATTGTGCCATTCAGATGCCAGTAATATTGTGCCATTCAGAACCCAGTAATATTATGCCATTCAGATACCAGTAATATTGTGCCATTCAGAACCCAGTAATATTGTGCCATTCAGAGCTTAGTAATATTGTGCCATTCAGATGCCAGTTATATTGTGCCATTCAGAGCCCAGTAATATTATTCCATTCAGATGCCAGTAATATTGCGCCATTCAGACACCAGTAATATTGTGCCATTCAGATACCAGTAATATTATGCCATCCAGAGCCCAGTAATATTGTGCCATCCAGAGCCCAATAATATTATGCCATCCAGATGCCAGTAATATTGTGCCATTCAGAGCCCAGTAATACTGTGCCATTCAGATGCCAGTAATATTGTGCCATTCAGATGCCAGTAATATTGTGCCATTCAGATGCCAGTAATATTGTGCCATTCAGATACCAGCAATATTGTGCCATACAGAGCTTAGTAATATTGTGCCATTAAGAGCCCAGTAATATTGTGCCATTCAGATGCCAGTAATATTTTGCCATTCAGAGCCTAGTAATATTATGCCATTCAGATGCCAGTAATATTGTGCCATTCAGAGCCCAGTAATACTGTGCCATTCAGATGCCAGTAATATTGTGCCATTCAGATGCCAGTAATACTGTGCCATTCAGATGCCAGTAATATTGTGCCATTCAGATGCCAGTAATATTGTGTCGTTCAGATGCCAGTAATATTGTGCCATTCAGATGCCAGTAATATTGTGCCATTCAGAGCCCAGTAATATTATGCCATTCAGAGCCCAGTAATATTGTGCCATTCAGATGCCAGTAATATTGTGCCATTCAGATGCCAGTAATATTGTGTCATTCAGATGCCAGTAATATTGTGCCATTCAGATGCCAGTAATATTGTGCCATTCAGATGCCAGTAATATTGTGCCATTCAGATGCCAGTAATATTGTGCCATTCAGAGCCCAGTAATATTGTGCCATTCAGATGCCAGTAATATTGTGCCATTCAGATGCCAGTAATATTGTGCCATTCAGAACCCAGTAATATTATGCCATTCAGATACCAGTAATATTGTGCCATTCAGAACCCAGTAATATTATGCCATTCACATGCCAGTAATATTGTGCCATTCAGAGCTTAGTAATATTGTGCCATTCAGATGCCAGTTATATTGTGCCATTCAGAGCCCAGTAATATTATTCCATTCAGATGCCAGTAATATTGCGCCATTCAGATACCAGTAATATTGTGCCATTCAGATACCAGTAATATTATGCCATCCAGAGCACAGTAATATTGTGCCATCCAGAGCCCAATAATATTATGCCATCCAGATGCCAGTAATATTGTGCCATTCAGATACCAGTAATATTATGCAATTCAGATGTCAGTAATATTGTGCCATTCAGAGCCCAGTAATACTGTGCCATTCAGATGCCAGTAATATTGTGCCATTCAGATGCCAGTAATATTGTGCCATTCAGATGCCAGTAATATTGTGCCATTCAGATGCCAGTAATATTGTGCCATTCAGATACCAGCAATATTGTGCCATACAGAGCTTAGTAATATTGTGCCATTAAGAGCCCAGTAATATTGTGCCATTCAGATGCCAGTAATATTTTGCCATTCAGAGCCTAGTAATATTATGCCATTCAGATGCCAGTAATATTGTGCCATTTAGATACCAGCAATATTGTGCCATACAGAGCTTAGTAATATTGTGCCATTCAGAGCCCAGTAATACTGTGCCATTCAGATGCCAGTAATATTGTGCCATTCAGATGCCAGTAATATTGTGCCATTCAGATGCCAGTAATATTGTTCCATTCAGATGCCAGTAATATTGTGCCATTCAGATACCAGCAATATTGTGCCATACAGAGCTTAGTAATATTGTGCCATTAAGAGCCCAGTAATACTGTGCCATTCAGATGCCAGTAATATTTTGCCATTCAGATACCAGCAATATTGTGCCATACAGAGCTTAGTAATATTGTGCCATTCAGAGCCCAGTAATATTGTGCCATTCAAAGCCTAGTAATATTGTGCCATTCAGATGCCAGTAATATTTTGCCATTCAGAGTCCAGTAATATTATGCCATCCAGATTCCAGTAATATTGTGCCATTCAGATACCAGTAATATTGTGCCATTCAGAGCCCAGTAATATTATGCCATGCAGATGCAAGTAATATTGTGCCAGAGTCCAGTAATATTATGCCATTCAGATGCCAGTAATTTTGTGCCTTGCAGAGCCCAGTATTATTATGCCATTCAGAGCACAGTAATATTGTGCCATTCAGATACCAGTAATATTATGCCATTCAGAGCCCAGTAATATTGTGCCATTCAGATGCCAGTAATATTGTGCCAGAGTCCAGTAATATTGTGCCATTCAGATACCAGTAATATTGTGCCATTCAGAGCCCAGTAATATTGTGCCATTCAGATACCAGGAATATTGTGCCATTTGGAGCCCAGGAATATTATGCAATTCAGATGCCAGTAATATTGTGCCATTCGGAGCCCAGTAATATTATGCCATTCAGAGCCCAGTAATATTATGCCATTCAGATGCCAGTAATATTGTGCCATTCAGATGCCAGTAATATTGTGCCATTCAGATGCCAGTAATATTGTGCCATTCGGAGCCCAGTAATATTGTGCCATTCAGATACCAGCAATATTGTGCCATACAGAGCTTAGTAATATTGTGCCATTAAGAGCCCAGTAATATTGTGCCATTCAGATGCCAGTAATATTTTGCCATTCAGAGCCTAGTAATATTATGCCATTCAGATGCCAGTAATATTGTGCCATTTAGATACCAGCAATATTGTGCCATACAGAGCTTAGTAATATTGTGCCATTCAGAGCCCAGTAATACTGTGCCATTCAGATGCCAGTAATATTGTGCCATTCAGATGCCAGTAATATTGTGCCATTCAGATGCCAGTAATATTGTGCCATTCAGATGCCAGTAATATTGTGCCATTCAGATACCAGCAATATTGTGCCATACAGAGCTTAGTAATATTGTGCCATTAAGAGCCCAGTAATACTGTGCCATTCAGATGCCAGTAATATTTTGCCATTCAGATACCAGCAATATTGTGCCATACAGAGCTTAGTAATATTGTGCCATTCAGAGCCCAGTAATATTGTGCCATTCAAAGCCTAGTAATATTGTGCCATTCAGATGCCAGTAATATTTTGCCATTCAGAGTCCAGTAATATTATGCCATCCAGATTCCAGTAATATTGTGCCATTCAGATACCAGGAATATTGTGCCATTCAGATACCAGTAATATTGTGCCATTCAGAGCCCAGTAATATTATGCCATGCAGATGCAAGTAATATTGTGCCAGAGTCCAGTAATATTGTGCCATTCAGAGCCCAGTAATATTATGCCATTCAGATGCCAGTAATTTTGTGCCTTGCAGAGCCCAGTATTATTATGCCATTCAGAGCACAGTAATATTGTGCCATTCAGATACCAGTAATATTATGCCATTCAGAGCCCAGTAATATTGTGCCATTCAGATGCCAGTAATATTGCGCCATTCAGATGCCAGTAATATTGTGCCAGAGTCCAGTAATATTGTGCCATTCAGATACCAGTAATATTGTGCCATTCAGAGCCCAGTAATATTGTGCCATTCAGATACCAGGAATATTGTGCCATTTGGAGCCCAGGAATATTATGCAATTCAGATGCCAGTAATATTGTGCCATTCAGATACCAGGAATATTGTGCCATTCGGAGCCCAGTAATATTATGCCATTCAGAGCCCAGTAATATTATGCCATTCAGATGCCAGTAATATTGTGCCATTCAGATGCCAGTAATATTGTGCCATTCAGATGCCAGTAATATTGTGCCATTCAGATGCCCCAGCCAATTTGCCCAGTTCCTATGCTCATTATTCCACCCTCCTCCCATCTTCCCCAGTACTTACCGCCTGACTGCTGCTCCATGTCCCTGGCCGGACGTCTCCGTGCAGTGTTCCCTACTGCAAGGTCGCGGTGATTATTTTTTTTCCGGCGGCCGAATCCAGTGGATGCAGCTGCCAGAAAAAAAAAAAAGTTAAGCAGCACGATGCGGTGCAGGGGGATGCTGGCAGCATGGGTATCACCCCCGCTGGATACTAAATGACTGGATAAAAAAACAGAACTTCCCGACCTCTACAATCAAGGCTTAGACAGTTGAGAACTTCTTCCCGTTTTTTTTAAAGAGAGAAAAGAAGGAAACTCTTGGGGGGTTTGTTTTGTGTTTTTTTTTTCTTTTTCCCCTCTCGGGTGTTTTTTATTTTTTTATTTTTTTCCTTTTTTTTGGTGGGTTGGTATGTTTGTCTGTAGTTCCCAATGGTGTAGTCCCACAAATGTTAAACTGAGTCACTTAAACATAAGTTTTGCATGGGGATGGTTTAGGTGAGTTGGAAACATAGTATAGGTTGAAGAAATGATATTAGGTTAGGGCAAGCACTTTCTAAGCGTGAGGGTAAATATAGATATTAATAATCCTACTCAATCACACGGCGCCACTAGTTCTATACATAGATATGCAGCAGTATGGGGTTATAGTATGGATAATATAGGAGTAAGGGGGGATTGTACGGTTAATTATAGGGTATCTACAAGTTTTAATAGTCTGAGTTTTGGAACTTTATATGGCATAAATTGTCTAGAAATGTTTGTCACAATTATAGGGGATACGATTTTGGCAGGTGGGTATAATATTATATATAAAATATAACTTGCACAGGAAATCAACGAAACACAAAATGTTGGATATGGGGATTTCCTTTTCATTTGCTTTCCCCTCTTCCCCTTATTGATTGATATGGGTTCACAGAAGACTCGATTTTAGCACACTGCACAAGGATGAATATTGTAATGGTTTAAAATAGGATGTGTTTTACCTATCTATATATTTATATATATTCTGTGATACGGGTTCTATAGAATATCTTGATTTAGATAAAAGCAAATTATAGAAATACGGACAATTTAATAGAAAAGAATAAGATATGGGTTTTTTTTCTCTTTTTGTGCGGTTGTTAAATTTTGGGTTATATACCATGGAAGCAGAAGAACCTACTACTTGAAGTTAAGAATATATAAAAGGGATGGGGAAAGAGTAAGGGAGGGAGGGAGAGGGGAGGAAAGGAGGGGAAGGAGATAGGTAGGGAAAAAGGAAACAAAACTGTCACGAACACGGGCTATTGGCTCGGCTGAGACAGTGGAAAGAGTGTGGGAGTGAAAGGGTTAATGACACCAGATCCCTGGTTACCTGTTGCTAGTCCCAGCAACCACTAAATTAACCCCTGCAATACTTTCTACACTATTACCCTAGTACACAATTTGCTGCCACCACCAAGACTTTATATCCAGGCATCTTCGGTTACCCCAAACACAGTACAATATAGTATCACAATCTTACTTTAATGATCAGACACATATATAATTAACCCTCTAGTAACGAGTTCTACCTGAGCTATCCTCAGAAGAGTGAGTTCATATTAGAAAACAAAGACAAGAGCTGATTAAGTAAACATTTAATCTGAAAAAAGACTTCACAGTGCTTGTACAAAAATACAGAAATACAAAGTACAAGTGCAAAACAGTCCATAAAATAAAATAGGAGAAAACACAAGAAATCCTTACATATAATTACAGATATATATAATCCTTGTGGTAGATTCAGATGGTAAAGTTCTCCATCCCGTTGTTAAAAAGAAAAATCTCAATTTGTACAATCCAACATTCTGCTTAAATAGATCCCTGGTTATTTTCTCAGAGACCAGCCCCCCTGGGTGGATCAGAAGGGCTTGGCCTGACAGTTTATGGCCCACTCCATCATACCTGTCCAGGGCACTAGTGTGGATAGTTACCTAGAAACACAATAAGCTTACCAAAACGTGTCATGTACTGTATAACACCATAATTTAGTTAGGATCACATTCCTTATATTTTTAGGAGTATTTAGACACCAAACATGGATGTTTTAACAGTTTGGAAAGTACTCATTCTTGGTTCTCGTGACAGTAACACATTCTGCTGGCCATGTTTGGTACCAAACAAAAGAATACAACATGGACTATCGGTTATATATATATATATATATATACACACACACACACACACACACACACTGGACCCTCACACAATATATACACGTGTTCCCCATATTTCATATTTTCTGGTTGTCCTCTGATTCACCCAATGTCAGAGTACATGCTCCACTACCTTTTACGACCCCAGCTCATGAAGTCCAGCTCTGGTGATGGCTATCTGCTAGTTACACTTTATGGCTTAGGCCTCGTGGTGGATCAAAGCCCACAATAAAGGCTATTCTAGCTTAAGCATAACAAATGATATGAATGCCAACTCATGCTTTGGCATGACAAAAACAAAAAAGAAAAAAAAAATGAGTCCAATAAGCAGCTCTCAAATACATAGGGATATTCCGTGGGAAATACATACCGTATTTATCGGCGTATAACACGCGCCGGCGTATAACACGCACCTAATTTTAAGAAGGAAATTTCAGGGAAAAAAACTTAAGAACTTAAATTAAGAACTTTGAAGCCCAATATGCCATTTTAATATGCAGGATATTGCCCCCAATATGCCATTTAATATGCATGATATTGCCCCCAATATGCCATTTAATATGCAGGATATTGCCCCCAATATGCCATTTAATATGCAGGATATTGCCCCCAATATGCCATTTAATATGCAGGATATTGCCCCCAATATGCCATTTAATATGCAGGATATTGCCCCTAATATGCCATTTTAATATGCCAGATATTGCCCCCAATATGCCATTTAATATGCAGGATATTGCCCCCAATATGCCATTTAATATGAGGGATATTGCCCCCAATATGCCATTTTAATATGCCAGATATTGCCCCAATATGCCATTTAATATGCAGGATATTGCCCCCAATATGCCAGGATATTGCCCCTTAGTATGCTCGTTATGCCACCCTCCTCCCCCAGACCCCAGTACTTCCCTCGTTCCTGCTCTGTCCCCCGGTGCTCTGAAGCTGCGTGGCTGCGAGCTACCCTTCAGCCGCGCGGTCAATAAAGTTTGTTTAAAAAAAACACACTTTATTGACCGCGCGACCGGAGGGAAGCTCACAACGCTTCCCTCACAGCCACGCAGCTTCAGAGCACCGGGGGACAGAGCAGGAACGAGGTAAGTTTTAGATTTGGTTTTTTTTTTCGGCGTATAACACGCACACACCATTTTCCCCCTATTTTCAGGGAGAAAAAGTGCGTGCTATACACCGATAAATACAGTAATTAAATACAATTTCTAGCATTCCAGGGAGATATATGACCTAATATAGAAATGATATGGGGAAAGAAAAAGGAAGCAAAAACGGTTTGCGGAAGGAGCTCACAATCAAAGCAGGTATGTGAAAATAAGCCAGAGTTTAATGCTTACGTAAAACAGGCTAGTACAAAAAAGGAAATGAACCACACAGTGAGAAAGACGCCTTACGCGTTTCGTGCTTCAAAAGCACTTAATCATAGGCTGGTGGGAGAGAGCTCACATGGCTAGTTATAACAGGCAAGCAATTAACTTGATTGCCTATACATCTGTAGCTATCTCCCACCATTCCAAGCAAAAGATTATTTAAATTGAAAACATATGAAAACATTTAAATATACGAACAATGTGCAACATATATAAAACATATATAAATATATACAAAAAATGTGCAACAGAATGGGGAGTCTGAATTCTTGAATTGCTCTAAATATATGCACAGATATAACTACACGTGCACATATATATACATAAAGGGACGGGTAATACATTAAGATATTGATACACTTTCATAAGGAATCAAAAATTGCAGCAAGTGCTATTTATGAAAAAATACATTTACATCATGTTTTGAATTGATTCCCTTAGGAGAGCAAGTTTGAAGTGAAAAAAATCAAAAAGACTTCCCTTTTACACAAAGTTTCAATGGTGTTGCCTTTTCTAGGAGGAATTTTGATCTTCAGGTAAAACATTCACCATCAAGGATTTCTTTAACTGCAATACCAACTTTGTAATTTATTGTGTGACTTGTCAGTTTTGTCAGAAACAATATGTAGGACGTACTATTCGTCCAGTAAAAGAAAGAATTAGGGAGCATTTATCTGACATAGTCAGTACAAAGTCCAACACACCAATTCACAGACATTTTGCACAGTGTTGCAATTCGAATGTTGCAAACTTTAAATATCAGGTTATAGAGAAGATCAAAATTCCTCCTAGAAAAGGCAACACCATTGAAACTTTGTGTAAAAGGGAAGTCTTTTGGATTTTTTCACTTCAAACTTGCACTCCTAAGGGAATCAATTCAAAACATGATGTAAATGTATCTTTTCATAAATAGCACTTGCTGCAATTTTTGATTCCTTATGAAAGTGTATCAATATCTTAATGTATTACCCGTCCCTTTATGTATATATATGTGCACGTGTAGTTATATCTGTGCATATATTTAGAGCAATTCAAGAATTCAGACTCCCCATTCTGTTGCACATTTTTTGTATATATTTATATATGTTTTATATATGTTGCACATTGTTCGTATATTTAAATGTTTTCATATGTTTTCACTTTAAATAATCTTTTGCTTGGAATAGTGGGAGACAGCTACAGATGTATAGGCAATCAAGTTAATTGCTTGCCTGTTATAACTAGCCATGTGAGCTCTCTCCCACCAGCCTATGATTAAGTGCTTTTGAAGCACGAAACGCGTAAAGGCGTCTTTCTCACTGTGTGGTTCATTTCCTTTTTTGTACTAGCCTGTTTTACGTAAGCATTAAACTCTGGCTTATTTTCACATACCTGCTTTGATTGTGAGCTCCTTCCGCAAACTGTTTTTGCTTCCTTTTTTTTTTCCTATTGTACGGGCTGGATGGCCTGGCGTTGAGGGAAGCTCCACTTTGTTATTTCAACAGGCTGAAATCGGAGGGATTACTTTATGTTTGGTTTATCTGACCAGGAGGTTCTCCAGTGCTCTTTTACTATAGAAATGATATGTCCCCATCAGTGCTAACATACTTCAGCAAAGCCAACTGTGAAAGGGTTATGGTTAGCTTAATATATAACTACTGCCTAATCAGCAGCAGTTATTTCCCCAAAGTGAGATGCACTCACATCGGGGGTAGGGTATTGGGGGGGGGGGGGGGAGGTAGGTGTTTTGTATTGTCAATCTTTAATGTTATTTGGCTCTTGGAGGCAATTTATAAAAGCAGGTGTATCAATATCCTCAAACAAAAACCCCAAAACAGGAGTGGTAGGTGCGCTGAGTAAACCCCACCAGCAAAAGATGAAACAAAAGGAAATATGGTAATTGCCTGAAACAGTGGTCATAAATTTGTAAAGTATAGAGGTGGTCTTCAATGTGTTGAAATATATATGAAAAGAAAAAAAGAGACAAAGACCATAGTGTAATCCAGCTTAACAATTGTAAAGTGGTGCAGTGTAAATTATAGCACTCACAAAACTGGCAAATGCTCTTCTATTATTGTTTGGTGCCTCCTATCCTCCTCATCAGATGGTCATAAGTAGTAGGAGAATAATAGGAGATAGAGTAAGTATACTTCAAAGTGCAACATTTTAATATAAAAACAATAGTATCTTACATATCATTTGCAAGGTAAACCGCACAGCAGTTCTCCGTAGAGGGAATCTAGCAGTCTGAAGTCCTACAGTGGTAGGTAAAAATCAACAGGTATCATGATAAAAACAAAATAAAAAGTCTGTGATAAAGCCGAATAAGCAGTATAGGTAGTCACGTTATGCGTTTACATGGCTTCCTCCTGGCGCCAGGATACGGTCTCTGTCTCTTTTTTTCTTTTCATATATATTTCGAGAAATTGAAGACCACCTCTATACTGTACAAATTTATGACCACCGTTTCAAGCAATTACCATATTTCCTTTTGTTTAATCTTTTGCTGGTGGGGTTTACTCAGTGCACCTACCACTCCTGTTTTTGGGTCCAAAGTATTCCCGCTAGTGATAAGTGCCTCTTTACCTCAAAAGAAAAATTGCGGAGTAGCGTTTATGTTCTCTAGGCAACTACAGGTGGAGATAATAAACCAGGAATTAGATCCAGAAGGTCGATTTATTATAATGGTGGCTAAATTAAACGATGTTCTGTACATACTGGTAAATCTGTATGCTCCAAATGGTACCCCAATGCCATTTATTAAAAGAATCCTCGCTAGGACAGAAAGAGTGAAGCATGGCACTCTCATCATTATGGGAGACTTCAACTGTATCCCGGATGTTACATTAGATAGACAGTCCCCCAGACTTAAAACACATGATAATAAGCAAGTTTCAGTAAAAAATGTAAAGAATTAATTAAGGTCATTGCAGTGATGGATTTCTAGAGACTGTTCCATCCAAAAGAGAAAGATTATACATGTTTCTCGAGATCATACTCTGCATATTCAAGGATAGAATTAGGCCTAAAGGTAGTTCAAAACATCAATAAAATTACAATTGTAAATATTACTTGGTCTGACCACAACCCTATAGGGTTGCCACCTTTTCTTTAAAAAAATACCGGCCTTGGTACTGTCTCCATAGACTTAACATTGGCCTGATGCCAAATTTTTACCGGCCTGCCGGTAATAATGGACCTAAAAGGGAAATTGAAGAAGAGATAAAACAAACTTCTAAGCAGTGCAAATAGGGTCTTGCAAGACTTAAAAAGAAGGTGGTACTACCAGGGCAATAAAGCGGAAAAGCTTATGTCAGACGAACTAAAAAAATAAAAAGCCCAGAGATATATTTCTAAAATCTGGAGATGGAGATAAACCAGTACTCAGACCTGAAGAGATAGGAAAGGTATTTAGACAATTCTATCATAAATTATATAACAGCCAAAAAGACATCTCCCATGAAGAAATTACAAAATATCTAAAAAAAACTGAACTTACACAAAATCACAGAACAGAACTTGGCCTTGAATCTCCCATTTAATCAGGCAGAACTTCTGCAATGTATAGATAAATTGAAATCTAAAAAAACCCTGGACTTGATGGTCTTACGAACTGTTTCTGTAAAATAGTAAAAAATAATATAAAGAAAGACTTAATCACTGTGTTTAACGATTTCGGCCGAGGAGAACATATGCCGAAGGAACTCCTCCAAGCTAATATAATCCCGATCCCAAAACAGGATAAAGATCAGCTTAAGGTTCAAAACTACTGCCCGATCGCATTGATTAATGTAGATGTAAAACTGTTCTTTTCACTGATAGCGAGGAGACTGAAAAGTTGTTTTCAAGCCCTGGTCGATCTGGATCAGGCGGGGTTTGTCCCCAGCAAAAATTCTTCAAAAAACATCAGGAGGCTGATGGATATATTCAATGTAGCACACAGCTCTGAAGCCCCCCTCTTGGCCATGTTGTTGGACGCTGAAAAGGCCTTCCACCGGGTCAACTGGGGGTTTCCAGAAATAACTTTGAGGACATTTGGTTTGGAGGGAAATATTATAAAATCTATTATGACCCTTTATTTGGCAAGAGTGGTGGGAAATGGATTCAACTCAGACTGGTTTGAGTTAAGCAATGGAACCAGGCAGGGTTGTCCGTTGTCCCCTCTATTATATATTCTATCCCTAGAGCCCTTAGCAATGGCTATTAGACAGTATCCTCGTATCCAGGGTTTTTATACGTCCCAAGGTCAGTTGAAAATTACTCTCTCTGCAGACGATATCATATTGTCAATAGGGAACCCAGGGAAGTCGGTCGACGCACTAATGAAAATCATAGATGAGTATTCCCTTCTCTCAGGTTATAAATTAAACCAACATAAAACTATTATAATGGGAGTCAATATTACATCAGAGGGAAAAAAAGAGATCTATAATAAGTATGGATTTTCATGGGTGGAGCACTTCATAAATTGCTTAGGCATAAAGATATGCTCCGACCCGGAAAAGACAATGAGTACAAATTTCCTACCATTACTTAAGCAAACAAATAGAAACCTGAGAGACTGGAAACATCTTGAATTCTCATGGCTAGGGAGAATTAATATTATAAGAACTTATATCCTCCCTAAATGGACGTACCTGATGAGGCTGATCCCGCTGAAAATTCCAGATAGTTGGCTTAAACTGCTACAGCTGGCCTTGAATAATTTCATATGGCAAGGGCAAAAACCTAGGATATCGCTAAAACAGTTAGCAACCAAGACGGCAATATACACACATTCGGATAGAGCTAAGAGAGAAAAATGGTATAGAGTAGAGGCAGAGACCAGTTAAAAAGGGATAACTTACAATCGCTATTCTGGCCAGTAGAACCCCAAAAAGTCTCGGATAACACCAAAATTCTTTATGATATTCTAAAAATTTGGGACAAATTTAAAAAAAAATTAAAATAAAAAACCAACTGCTGCCGGCACTATCTTTGGATATATGTTCAAAGCAGGTGGCGGATTTGAGGTTAAATAACTGGCGATCATGCAGGGTTCAACATATAGAAGATTTGTACAGTCAGGGCAAAGTTAAAACTTTTCAAGATATTAAGCAGGAATTCCACATTAACAGCTCGGAACTTTTTACCTATATTAGATTAAAGGGTTTCCTGGACAGATATGTAAATTGTGAAATATCCCCAGATAAAAAAAAGCTGAATTCACTGCTATCTTCGCAGGACCAGAAAAAATTGGTCACTCACATGAGGCAAGTGCTGATAGCCACCAACACTGAGTAAATAAAACTGTTCACTGCCTACACATAGTAGAAACTCAATATAAGCTACTCAATCGTTGGTACTTTGTATCCTCGAGGTTAAAAAAAATGTACCCTCAACAGTCTGATTCCTGCTGGAGGTGCAAAAAGGGAGTAGGAGACTATGTCCACATTTGGTGGGGCTGCACGGCACTAAAAAAAACTCTGGTCTGATATACACCTCTTCATAAAAGACACCATAGGAATTACGCTAGATTTTAAACCAGAGATATTCCTGCTACACCTGGGATTCCCAAAAATGCCTAGGGAAAAATAAATAATAGTTATCAATCTCTTAATAGCAACGAAAATTAATACTCTCTTAATGGCTAGAATAAACTTTACCTTACTAAAACTGAACCAGAAATGGTATCATAAGAGCAATAGGGCAGATAAAATGTTGACCAACAAATTGAAAAATAAGAAAGCTAAAGCTAGGGTCACAAACATTGTAAAGGAAGGGAAAAGTAACACTAGCCCAAAAGATAAAGGTAACGCATTCAATCAATTTTACTCTCAGCTATATGGGCTTTCCGAATCCCCGTCAGAAAGCGACATTGACCAGTACCTACAGAAGATGACTCTCCCCTCTCTGACTCCTGTACAACAAATGGAACTTAATCAGCCATTTAAACCCGAAGAAACGGCTCAGGCGATAAGTCACCTAAAATTAAATAAGGCTCCTGGTCCTGACGGATTTTCTAATATATTTTACAAAAAATGTAGAATACATTTAATTCAATATCTCACAAATACCATTAATGAAATTGGAGAGAATGGATCAATGCCTTTGGAAATGCTCCAGGCAGCAGTCTCTCCTATATTGAAGCCTGCCAAAGATCCTTCAGATCCTGCAAACTACAGGCCCATTTCTTTGATTAATTCTGATACAAAAATCTATTCCACAATAATAGCAACCCGGCTTAAAGATATAGTACCTTCGATAATCCATCAGGACCAGGTAGGTTTCGTGTTGGGTCGCTCAGATAATAGCAGCTCAAGGAGACTGATAGATCTGTTGGGACATATGGGCGAGGTGGGGACTTCCCAGCTGATCCTGTCACTCGATGCCGAGAAGGCATTTGGCCGGGTCAGCTGGGGATTCATGAACCAGACCCTAGAAGGATTTGGATTTGTCGGGTTAATAAAATCCGCAATCTTGGCTTTGTACTCTGGCCCAATGGCCAGAACAGTGGGTCCTGGCATCTCCACTGATTGGTTCGCGACAAAAAATGGCACACGACAAGGCTGTCCCCTTGCTCCAATATTATATATTCTAACCTTTGAAACCTTAGCAATTTGAATTAGAAATAACCCTCAGATTAAAGGAATTACGGTGGGACAATATGATTTTAAGATAAGCCTCAATGGAGATGATATCATTTTGACTTTTTCAGATCCCAAAAATTCCTTAGAGGCCCTTATGATAGAACTTAAGATGTATGGTAAGGTATCTACCGTATTTATCGTGTATAACACGCGCCGGCGTATAACACGCACCTAATTTTAAGAAGGAAATTTCAGGAAAAAAAACTTAAATTTCAAATAAAGAACTTTGAAGCCCAATATGCCATTTTAATATGCCAGGATATTGCCCCCAATATGCCATTTAATATGCCAGGATATTGCCCCCAATATGCCATTTAATATCCCAGGATATTGCCCCCAATATGCCAGGATATTGCCCCCAATATGCCATTTTAATATGCCAGGATATTGCCCCCAATATGCCATTTTAATATGCCAGGATATTGCCCCCAATATGCCATTTAATATGCCATGATATTGCCCCCAATATGCCAGGATATTGCCCCTTAGTATGCTCGTTATGCCACCCTCCTCCCACCCCCCCACCCCCTTCCCCAGACCACAGCACTTACCTCGTTCCTGCTCTGTCCCCCGGTGCTCTGAAGCTGCGTGGCTGTGAGCTCCCCTCCAATCGAGCGGAACAATAAAGTTTGTTTAAAAAAAAACCAAAAAAACACACTTTGTTGACCGCGCGGCTGGAGGGGAGTGCACAACACTTCCCTCACAGCCACGCAGCTTCAGAGCACCGGGGGACAGAGCAGGAACGAGGTAAGTTTTAGATTTTTTTTTTTTTCATTATATCGGCGTATAACACGCACACATCATTTCCCCCCTATTTTCAGGGAGAAAAGGTGCGTGTTATATGCCGATAAATACGGTAATTATAAACTAAACCCAGGGAAATCACAAATCATGCCTATAAATCTCGATATACAAACAATAAATTACATCTGAATATTCCTTTGTTTGGTCTCCTGCAGGATTTGAATACCTTGGAATATTTATTACACCAAATTTTGAAGAATTAATGACCACAAATTTTGATATATTATATAAATATTCCAATGGAAAACTATCAAAAGATTGGAAGGCCTCTGGAATATCATGGTTAGGAAGAGTCAATATCATAAAGTCGTATCTTCTACCCAAGTGGACATATCTGTTTAGAATGGTCCATCTTAGGATCCCCATCGTAAAACTTAGACTATTACAAAAACTTCTTCTGAAAATGTCTGGGACCATAAGAGACCTCGAATTGCTATGTCCCATATTTTAAAACACTCTGATAAAGGAGTCAACTCTGTGGAGAACTGGGCCATATCGATAAAAGAAGCTAAAAAAGCAATTCACTCAATTCACTGTATAAATATAATTGAGTTACACTATAAAATCAATGCACCAGTGGCATTTAGTACCTAAAATCATGAATAAAATTAATCCAATAAACTCCAACCAATGCTGGCGATGTAATAATGACATAGGTACCTCCAGACATATATGGTGGGATTGTGTGACTATAAAGCCCTTGTGGAAAAGGGTTTTTGAGATGATATCCGAAACTATCGAAGATCCTATTGACCCAGACATAGCAATAGGCATATTTCATTTTAAAATTTCAAATTTTCCCTTTAAGAAGAGGTACTTAATCATTCAGGTTTTTCTAGCCACCAAAATTAATTTTATCAAGACATTGGAAACAAGATACAATGCCACCATGGTGTCAAATCATAATCCAATTGGAATCCCAATACAACATGGAAAGAGGCTTATTTCAAAACGATAATAAAAAAATTTAAGAAAAATGGGTACCTTGGCTAGAATGGGCGAATAAGTTTAAAAATACCCCCATTAGGATTCTGAATTAGATCCTGGTCTTCTATTACGAATCCCATCAACATGGCCTGATTTCCTTCTGGACATATCACATCATATCATACTATATCATACTAAATTACATTATATACTATATAAAATGTATCATATTAATACGCCTGGACTGCCTGCTTATTGCCCTCCCCACTTCCCCGGCGGGATTGGGACAGTGAACTGAATAAGCATATCAACCGTGCCTGTCCTCTCGCTCACGCTCCCTATGTTTCTCCTGTTATATTATTATGTATCGTTTTTTAAGTACGTGTTTATGGGATATCATCTCTGTAAAACGAGCCATATAGTATCTATATCCCATCACTGTATTAAGTCTGTTGGAATGTAATGTTTGTCTAATACTAAAAGTGAAAATAATAAATGAAAAAAAAAATAGCAACTAAACTAGATGAAAAAATAGACTTGTCTCCTTCCTGGGATACGATAAAAGTGCAATTGTTGTTCCAACTTAGAATGGAAGCTGGGATCCAAGTGGGACCTAAGAAACAGTGGAATCTAAATTGGGACAATATACTTAAACCTTTCCAGCTCTAAACTAAAGGATACCAATAGGAAGCGAGGAAAAGGATAAGTTGAGAGGATCAATAAGCACTATTTAGCCCCAAGAGCCTTGTTTAGTAGGTTTGTTTGTTAGTCCGTATTTGTCGTTTTCAGAGTTTTTCCTTTTTCCACAAAATACTCTCATGGTGGGGATCGGGAACCTATATACTTTTTTTGTTAGTTTATTAGTTGGGATAGGTGGGTTAGTGTTGTACTAGTTGATTGGGAAAATAATGGGAAAACTTTTTTATTTGTATTTCTTTATAATAATTGTAAATTATTTTTATGTATAGGGTATCAAATGAAAGCACTAACTGTCCTTTAAAAAAACAACATATTACTTGTATGGGTGTGTTAAATGACGGAGAGGAAAATTAAGTTTCAACAACCACATATCAAAAATAGAAATATCGCTCTGGTCATTGGCCCAGATAATCCCTGGTCCTTAAAGGGTTCAAGAAGAATATTGTGTCAGTGGAATAGACAGTGATTGGATCTAAGAGGGTTAGAAGTGGGTTAGCAAGACAGTCTAAAAACAGACGAAGCAATTAACCCCTCAACACTGCGTAGAACCTTCGTCCTTATGAATAAAAGCACCAAAACAGCATTTTTGTGTTCCTGACCCAGATCACAAAAGGTTCTACTCAATATGTGCCAACTTTTTTCTGCACCGAAATGGTGCCTCTGAAGTCCAGAATGATTTGGTGTACAACCAAAATACGAGCTACCAAATATGCCTCAATGTGCTCCCGAATACCAAAATATGCCCGAAACACACCGAACCAAAATGGTAGCCTCAAAATCACCATCATATCTGATGGGAGATTTGAGACACACACAAAAAAAAGCCCCTAAATTCAGAAGAGAAAATTAACTGAAACCAGAGGAGAAGCAGATATCCACATCTTTGCAACAAAATGATACTTTCTGAAAATTGAAAACTACACAAAGCCAATAAGTGACAAGAACACAGTACATGTAGGACTGAATATATAATTGCTGACCCAACTCCAGCTGGACAATTTGTATTGGTATCAAAATGTGTTTTATTAGAAAATGCAAACTGGCAAGAAACTTTGCTCATGGTGAAAAAGCAGAGTTAATCAAAGAATTGTCCAACTGTTACCATCAGGTCATTGGAACCAGAAACACCAGTCAGAAGATGCATCGGATCACCACAAGTGCTCGTCATAATGCAGGACAGATCAAAAGCTGTGGTCAAGAAAAGGTAGGAATCATTACTATACTTATAAATCATGGACCACATGATACATTCCCATGCACACAAACACACCTGTAGTTCACAGGTTACCTGAGTAAACACTTATCTGACAAAGCCACATATCTGACACACATAACTAGTTATGCCTTGCTTTCATATTTCAGGTACTCAGATATCAGAAGACAAGTGCTGAAGATGAAGACAAACAGGTATGGCACAGCAACACTCACCCAGCCTTAATGTGTTTGAGCTGGAGCGGTGCGACCTTGTATTGGACATGGCTTGCGTAGTAATTTATTAGTGATTCATGTCACAGATGCAACTTCATAAGTGCATATTAACCCCTTAACGACAGATGACATACCAGGCACGTCACGGAAACACAAGGACTTAGTGACAGGTGACATGCCTGGCACGTCATGCACTAAATAGAGCAAAGCTATTAAGAGTCGCTTTCTTTACTCTTTCAGTGTTGCTACAATGCATAGAGGCACTGAGCAAAACTAAAAAAAAAGTGCAGGGGAGCGCTATGATCATTCCCCGGAGTGACCGTAGCTGCCATTTAAAAATAGTGGCACCGGCTGCTAACTTTAGCAACACCTAAGATCCTTAAGAAGCAAACTTTCCTTCGCTTCCTAAGCACGTGTGCAGCCGGCGAGACACTTTGCAACACCAAAGCCCCCTTCTGATCCAATGGTGGTCGCTCTCCTGAGTGACCACCATCGGCTCAGCAGAAGGGAGCCCTTCTACTGGCAAGAGCATCGGAAGTGATTTTTATATCCACTTCAGTTGCTGTAGGGGCCGCTAGTAGATGCCTGCACAGAAGATCTGTGTGATCTGTGTGTAGGCATGTATGATAAGTGCTTTGATGAGCACTTTTCATACAGTCAAAGGCAATATTTGTAAATATCGCCTTTGACAAGTGTTGATCTGCCTCACTCTCCTCACTATAGTTTTAGTGAGGGAGAGAGACAGATCAGACAATGTAATATTTATTTTATTAAAATAAATTAAATATTTAATCAAATATTAACAACCAAGGACTTTTATAAAAAGCCATTTCCAGTGTTTAACCCCTTGCCTGCCATTGATCGCTGTGTACGCAGTCATCTTACACAGCAGCAAATTTTTTAGGGGTTATTTTGTCTACTGTAATTTACTACAGTATAACAAAGGGTCTTTTAAGAGCTATTAACCCCTTGCTTGCTTAAGATCAGTGCTTAAGCAGCGATCTGGCGAAAAAGCAGCAATCTTGCTGCAGAAGCATTTTTTAAAACTTTTTTATCACACACGCTATGGGTTAATTATACCCTCTAGGGGATTACATTTAACGTAAACATTATTTTTCAGCTGTCTGAGCGCATATATAGCGATCAGTAACAGCTGATTAATGACAAAGGCATCTGATCTGGATGAGCATCACCAGTCACCTGGTCAGCTCAATATTTGTAAATCTGTCTCCCTCTCCTCACTTGAGTTTTAGTGAGGGAGATAGACAGAGCTGTATAATGTAAGTTTTTAATTATAATACCGTATTTGCTCGATTTTAAGACGACCCTGATTATAAGACGACCCCCCAAACTTTGTATATTCCTTTAGGAAAATAACTAAAAGCCTGAATATAAGACTACGCTATAGGAAAAAAAGTTTAATTTGTATATTTGTCAATTGCTTTTAAACATTTAATAAAAAAATGTATATTATACAAATGCTGTATTTCTTGTTTTTATTTCCTTTTATGTGCCAATGCAGTCTCTCTCCCCCCCAGCGTTGTCTCTCTCTCCCTCCCCCTAAACTTCTCTCTCTCTCTCTCTCTCTCCACCTCCCTCGTCTCTATCCCCCCGTCTCTCTCTATCCCCCTCCACTTTTCTCTCTTCCCCCTCCCTCCCCTTCTCTGTGTCTCCCCCCCTCCCTCCCCTTGTCTGTGTGTATCCCCCCTCTCTCCCCTTGTCTGTGTATGTCTCCCCCCTCCCTCCCTCTCCTTGTCTGTGTGTCTTCCACCCCCCCCCCCCCCCCCCCACCTTGTTTCTTTCCCTGGTGGCTAGTGGGGGCAGCCTTGGATGTCTGCACGATATTAAGCATCTATTTAACATCTATTAAGCATTAACTAGATATTTAACACATTACAACAGTAACATTATAACATTTCTTATTACCTCCTGAGAGACTGAAGTTAGGAGGACAGCATAGGCGTGCGCAGCCTACTGCATTAGGGTGTGCACCCTAAAGCACAAACACACACGCCGCACACGTGTGTGTGTATAGATATATAGATAGATATATATCTATCTATATATCTATACACACACATACACAAATGCACTCTGCATACTTACATACAGACCCGCATTCATATAATTATCAATATAAACAAACATTTAAAAACTGTATTAAAACTTTTTTTTTTATTAATTAAGCATTTAGCAATGTAAACAAACATTTCACATTTTTTATGCAGGTGTGTGTCTATTTAATTCTCAATCTCAGAACTATAAATAATATAGCCGGACCTCAAACTCGAAATCAAACCTGCAGCCTCAGAAATCAATCAATCAAATTTAAACTTACTTAAAGTTTACCAGCCAGCCGGCCGCCCCAGAACCCCTCCTGGGAAAAAACGATGTGCCTGTGCTCCGCTCTGCACCCTCTCCTCTGGCACTGCGGCTGGGCCTCACCCTTGCGTTGCCGTGACTCCGCCTCTGCGTGACTCCGCCTCTGCGTGACGTCACGGAACGCGTGTACGCGAACCCGTACCTTACAGGGGAGGTCTGAGGGAGGAGAAAGTCCGTCCTTCACTAAGCGGCGCTTCCGCTCGCATAGTGAAGGATCGGATTAGGAGACAAACTCGGGCGGCAGACGGCAGTGCAGCACGGAGGTGAGCAGGGCCGTCTTTAATAGTGATTGGACCCTGGGCAAGCATTTGCTTGGGCCCCCTGGACCCTGCCCCCTCCCCTGCATGCAATCCCGCCATCCATCGCAATGTTACCCCCCCCCCCACACACACACACACACATATGCCATAATTGTTGTGCCATTCAGATGCCAGTAATATTGTAACTTTCGGATGCCAGTAATATTGTGCCAGTCAGAGCCCAGTAATATTGTGCCAGTCAGAGCCTAGTAATATTGTGCCAGTCAGATGCCTGCAATATTGTGCCAGTCAGATACCAGTAATATTGTGCCAGTCAGATACCAATAATATTGTGCCAGTCAGATACCAATAATATTGTGCCTGTCAGAGCCCAGGAATATTGTGCCTGTCAGAGCCCAGGAATATTGTGCCTGTCAGAGCCCAGGAATATGGTGCCTGTCAGATGCCTGTAATATTATGCCAGTCAGATGCCTGTAATAGTGTGCAGTCAGAGGCCAGGAATATGGTGCCTGTCAGATGCCTGTAATATTGTGCCAGTCAGATGCCTGTAATATTGTGCCAGTCAGATGCCTGTAATATTATGCCAGTCAGATGCTTGTAATAGTGTGCCAGTCAGAGGCCAGGAATATTGTGCCAGTCAGAGGCCAGGAATATTGTGCCAGTCAGATGCCTGTAATATTATGCCAGTCAGATGCCTGTAATATTATGCCAGTCAGATGCCTGTAATATTGTGCCAGTCAGATGCCTGTAATATTGTGCCAGCCAGATGCCCAGTAATATTGAACCAGCCAGATGCCCAGTAATATAGTGCCAATCAGATACCCAGTAATATAGTGCCAATCAGATGCCCAGTAATATAGTGCCAATCAGATACCCAGTAATATAGTGCCAATCAGATGCCCAGTAATATAGTGCCAGTCAGATGCCCAGTAATATAGTGCCAGTCAGATACCCAGTAATATAGTGCCAATCAGATACCCAGTAATATAGTGCCAATCAGATGCCCAGTAATATAGTGCCAATCAGATGCCAAGTAATATAGTGCCAGTCAGATACCCAGTAATATAGTGCCAATCAGATGCCCAGTAATATTGTGCCAGTCAGATACCCAGTAATATAGTGCCAATCAGATACCCAGTAATATAGTGCCAATCAGATACCCAGTAATATAGTGCCAATCAGATGCCAATTAATATAGTGCCAGTCAGATACCCAGTAATATAGTGCCAATCAGATGCCCAGTAATATAGTGCCAGTCAGATGCCAAGTAATATAGTGCCAATCAGATACCCAGTAATATAGTGCCAGATACCCAGTAATATAGTGCCAATCAGATACCCAGTAATATAGTGCCAATCAGATGCCCAGTAATATTGTGCCAATCAGATGCCCAGTAATATTGTGCCAATCAGATACCAGGAATATTGTGCCAGCCAGCCCCCCCCCCCCCCCGTACTTACATGAAGCTGCTCCGTGTCCCCCGCCGGATGTCTCCTCCGTGCAGTCTTCCCTCTTGCACGGAGGAGGGAAACAGACACCGGATGTGACGCGACGTCACATCCGGCGTCAGTTTTTTTTTCCGGCCGTCGCATCCATCGGATGCGGCTTGCCGGAAAAAAGCGTTCACAAGCGCAATGCGCTGTGAACGCGGCAGCAGGGGCTGGGGGCCCACGGGACAGCTGCCTTGGGGCCCCCCAGGAGTAAATGGGCCCAGGGCAGCTGCCCCGTTTGCCCCGCGTTAAAGACGGCCCTGGAGGTGAGAGAGCCTCAATTTTGAGGCTTGATTAGGGTGTGCCCAGGCACACCCGGCACACCCCGTGCGCACGCCTATGGAGGACAGGATACAATCTGAACCTGGGGAACACACAATGGGACAATGGCTTGGCCCTCCCAGGATACACATCCTGGCTGACATCCTGAGTGAGCCTGTACTGAGTACCAGCTGAAAACAGGATGCCACTTGTGCCTTCAAAGTGGGTACCCCGAAACCCATCATATATACGGACAGGGTCCATAGTCTATTGGGACCCAAAGCAAGCTGGGTGCTCTGCCAGACCTATGAGTGAAATCTGGGTGCTCTGACAACACCAGCGGGTTCTTGGTATTTCCTGTGTGTGTAACCTTGCTTTCTGGCAAGACATGTTGGTGCATTGGCAAGATCTGTGAGTGCAATCTGGGTGCTTGGCAATTCCTGGGTGCTGTGAGTGCAGTCAGGTACTGTGGGTGCAATGGCAAGGGATGTGTGGATAATAATGAAAGGAGGGCAGGAGAAATGGTGTGTAGTTGGTAGAGGAACTAAATAAAAACTAGGAATGTATTTTGTCAAATAACGTTTTATTACCTGATTAATGATACATTACCACTATCACAGGGGTGGCCCACACAGTGAGCTTTAACACCTAAGGCCGGCCCTGTTTATATTAAACTATATTGACATTAGATACCCAATCAAGAGGGGCATGTACTAAAAAAAAAAACACAAACATTTTATGTGCAAAACAATTTTTGCGCTTTGCTCCTATTGCTATGTACTAAACATTTAACACTTAAATAGTACATACGAGCAAATTGCAAATAAAAACAGGCATAATTGAGAATAAAAACAGGCAATTTTGTGAATATTTTTTCTACCTCTTTTGATAGCACTTGCTAACAGCTGGTGTAATGTTCACACGCAAATAAGAATTATTTTTCACAAAATAGTTGCAAAGCTCTTTAGCATGAGTAAATATATTCACAATTTATTAGTGCAACCAGAAAAATGCACGCTAAATAAAAATAAATGGTTTTACCTACTATTTTTCCCACTACACTTGTTTAGTACATGACTCCCCAAGTATTAAAACCAATATTAATTCTAAATTGACAAAGTATGTCCTTTATAGACAAACAAAAAATAGGTAATATAGAAAATCATTTAAACATAACAGAATTTCGGTGGGCACATACCTCCCACCTTCTCCTTGGCCTTCTTACAGGGACCCCACTCACCTCGCCGTTTTGATCCATCCCCTACATATATAAAAGTACCCTACAGGGTGCCTAGCACTTCTTAGAAAACAATGTAGAAAGGCAAGTGTCAGCATAACTATGACTGAAGAATTTAGGGATGCAGGTAGATTCATCACGATGACAAAATAAATAGTCTATTGATATCCACATTAAAAAAAAAATCATAAAAGCACACCAAATACATAACAATTCAAATGCTTGAAGAGCGAATATTCTTTTTCCCCTTTTAATGAGGAGGAAGGCCACTTTCAATTCCGGGAGTCAGTTACCAATCTTTACCACTAAATAATTACTAAAATGTGGTAGATCTTCATTAGACATCCTCATAGGCGTGCGCACGGGGTGTGCCGGGTGTGCCTGGGCACACCCTAATCCAGGGCCGGCGCCACCAGTAAGGCGACCTAGGCAGCTGCCTAGGGCGCATCTTGGCTGGGGGCGCCGGAACCCTGCTTCCAAAAAAAAAAAAAAAAAATCCTCCTCCTTACTTACCTCGTCGGCGTCGCTGCGTCTCCGGTGCTGGGGCGCCTGTGGCTGAGAGGGAAGCGTTGTGCGCTCCCCTCCAGCCAATGCGCATTCAGTAAAGTTTTTTTTTTTTAAACTTTATTGAAAGCGCATTGGCTGGAGGGGAGCGCACAACGCTTCCCTCTCAGTCACAGGCAGCCCAGCACCGGAGACAGAGCAGCAGCAGCAGCAGCGACGAGGTAAGTAAAGGAAAGAAGGCCTGGCTGGCATATTGGGTGGCTAAGTCCAGGCATATTGCTGGGGAAAGTCCTGGCATATTGCTGGGGAAAGTCCTGGCATATTGCTGGGGACAGTCCTGGCATATTGGGTGTTTAAGTCCTGGCATATTGGGTAGCTAAGTCCAGGCATATTTTGGGGGAAAGTCCTGGCATATTGCTGGGGAAAGTCCTGGCATATTGGGTGTTTAAGTCCTGGCATATTTTGGGGGAAAGTCCTGGCATATTGAGGGGCATAATCCTGTCATATTGGGTGGCATAATCCTGGGATATTGAGGGGCTTAATCCTGGCATATTGAGGGGCATAATCCTGGGATAAAGAGGGGCATAATAATGGGACATTGAGGGGCATAATCCTGGGATATTGAAGGGAATAATCCTGGCATATTGAGGGGCATAATCCTGGGGTATTGAGGGGCATAATCCTGGCATATTGAGCGGCATAATCCTGGGATATTGAGGGGAATAATCCTGGCATATTGTGGGGCATAATCCTGGGATATTGAGGGGAATAATCCTGGCATATTGAGGGGAATAATCCTGGGATATTGAGGGGAATAATCCTGGTATATTGTGGGCATAATCCTGGGATATTGAGGGGAATAATCCTGGCATATTGGGTGGCTAAATCCTGGCATATTGCGGAGCATAATCCTGGGGTATTGAGGGGAATAATCCTGGCATATTGGGTGGCTAAATCCTGGCATATTGCGGAGCATAATCCTGGGGTATTGAGGGGAATAATCCTGGCATATTGGGTGGCTAAATCCTGGCATATTGCGGAGCATAATCCTGGGGTATTGAGGGGAATAATCCTGGCATATTGGGTGGCTAAATCCTGGCATATTGCGGAGCATAATCCTGGGGTATTGAGGGGAATAATCCTGGCATATTGGGTGGCTAAATCCTGGCATATTGCGGAGCATAATCCTGGGGTATTGAGGGGAATAATCCTGGCATATTGAGACTTAAGTTATGTTACTTATTCTCCACCATTCTTAATAGGGGGCTTTATTGCAACATGTAACTCTGTTAACTCTCTTTTAATTTAAATGCTGAGAAAGGGGTGGAACATGTGATGTCATGATATGGGAAAATAATATGATAATGGGGGGGGGGGGGGGGACGCCGTGTGCGGCGTGTGTGTTTGTGCTTTAGGGTGCACACCCTAATGCAATAGGCTGCGCACGCCTATGGACATCCTCAAAAAGACAAGTAAAAACAGAAGGGTGTGATAAAAATACATTATAAATTCAATTAATTAGGTTGGCATTATGCTGTGATTTAACACCCAAGGACATATTTACACTGAAACCCAGGTCAGCATAATCTGTCTTTCTTGAAGGAACACTAAACAAAACTATGGTTTTGATAGTAAACCGAGAGGAATGATTTAGTGACTGTGAATAAGATTACTAAACCAGCTGGAGGATATCTATTGCATTGGTGAGGAAAGTGTCAAAAATACCCCAACTTAAATACCCTGAGTTGTCTAGTTTTGAAAAATATGTACATGTGGGGGGTGAGTCAGGGATTCATGGCCAATAGTAGTATTATTACTTATTGCCCTGTAACGTGAAGAAAACAAATACATAAAACATGGGCAATTTCTAAACTCAGGACAAATATTAGAATGTACTTAGGGGGCGTGGCCTGCTGGTGCATGGAGTAAGACGTGGTGAGACCGAGCTCCCGGGCCGCAACAGGTGTTTAAAGCTACTATAACTATCTAGCACGGAAGAAGAAAAGATCTTTACTATACTTGAATATGGGAAAGCCTAAAGAACAGCAGGCAACGACCAACAAAGGGAAGAAAAACAGACAAACAGAGTTTTTCACCCCAAGAGCAGGCAGGAGGCCTGAAGCACAAGATGGCGGAGGTATGCCGGACCCGCGAAAAGATGACCCGTCAGACTCAGAAGCGGACGAACAGAGTCAACATGGCATAGAGGGTGAAGACCCATCTCTAAAACTGCTGATCCTGGATTTAAAGAAATCGATCCAATCAGACATGCAGAAATTGTCCAAAGAAATTCGTAAGGACATTAAAGAGATCGGAGAGCGAACAGCTCAATTAGAGACCAAGGTTGAAGAGCTCGCAGGCGCTCACAATAACCTTACCGACGCTCATATCTCACTAGATCTCAAGTACCATCGGATGGAACTGAAGTTGGCAGACCTGGAGGATAGGTCACGCCGAAACAATGTGAAAATCAGGGGAATTTCGGAGGAGATTCCACCGGAGGACCTCGCTAACTACCTGCTAGATTTATTTCACATCATGGCACCAGATCTATCACCACTGGAATTGTCAATAGACAGGGCTCACAGACTGCCGAAGCCCAAGAGGATCTCAGGTAATTTCCCGAGAGACGTGATTGCCAGAATACATTTCTATGAAGCAAAGGAAACGATAATGCGAGCAACTAGAGGGAAGGAAGTGCTACCGGAGAAATATGCTCATCTACAGTTCTTCAGCGACCTGTCCCAGTGGACAATGAATAGACGGAGAGAATTTGGAAGCATCACCAGTGCCTTGAGGGATGCCTCTGTGAAGTATGCGTGGGGATTCCCAACTAAATTGCTAATATTCAAAGATGGAATTACCAAAGTTGTCAACTCACCTGAAGACGGACTGCTCCTGTTGGATCGGTGGGGTATGAACTACACACATCTCAACACATCTCAACTTAGGAAAGTGGCACTGGAATGGTCGGATGGAGGCAAGAGAGGACTTCAAGACAATGACTGATCTGGGAGTGTGATCCATCAGCTTGCCTCCACTCTCTATTCTTGACCACCACAAAAGTTTTTGTTCACCGCAGTTTCCACCGCCAACAAATTCCCCTGCACTGGTTGACTCCTGGCCTGGACATCTACCGGAGAGCACAGCAAGTGTATGAATATCTCAAGTTTTGTGTGTTTGATTATTTAGGCCCAATGTGGTTTGCTGTTAGCGAAGCTGAAATGCCTAGCTTAATGTTTTGCACAATGCTATTTTTTCTCTTAGATCCAGTCTAGCAGATATATGTTATTGAAGTACATTAACCAGGACCCATGAGGCATTAATCCTCATCTAGTTTGTGAATAGATGTGTGTAGCCTTCTTGTGTTTGATTTTGGGAACGTCGGTCAGCACACAGTTTATGCTGCCAGACGCTCCTAAAACTGTCCTGACTACGGTCGTACCAAATGTTTTATAAAGAAAAAAAAAAAAGAAAAAAAAAATATGCGCGTGTATGTGTATGTGTGTACGTATATATGTATTTATATGCATGTGTATGTATATGTATGTGCATGCACGTGCATACAAAGGAGAAGCCTATTGGAAAAGCCACAAAGGGCGAAAAACTTAAGCTTTGTTAAACATAGAGTTATCTCTTAGGGCCAAAAATTATTAATGAAAAGACAAAAGTATGTCGGTACATACAGACAGTGAAGATCTTTCCTTTTTCTTTATGAGAACCTGTATGCGGGCCACGGGACCTAGGTCCAGTGCGTCCGCCCCGTTTATGCCATTATATAGAGGAAGGCCTGGTGGCCTTTGTTTTGGCCTCACCAGGCACTTGGCATACTTATTCTATGTGTACAAGTTTGATGTGTTAAGTCCAAAGGCCTCCTTGGGAGGCCACCCTTGTTTTCCCCATTTTTTCCCTCCCCTTTCTGTTTGTGTATGTTATATAAATGTCCCCCCTTCAGTCGGACCTCATATACCTTTACCAATGCAAACCCACTAAGTCGATGTCACTGAACATAATGTCATTTAATGTCAAAGGCCTTAATACCCCATACAAAAGAAATAGGGCACTTCAGGAAAATTTTAAATATGCGGCCCACGTAGTATGCTATCAGGAAACAAATTACAAGACCAATGCTCATAGACCGTTCCACCCTAAGCTATACACATCGCAATACCATGCTACAACAACTCAAAAAAAGGCAGGAGTCTCTATCCTGATTCACAACAGCGTTGCTTTCACAGAGACTGTATCCATCATTGACCCGAAGGGGAGGTTTATTATTTTGAAAGGTGTGATCAATAACCAGAAGTATACGATTCTCAACTTGTATGTCCCAAACCAGAAACAATCCTCATTCACCAAAACAATGTTAAGAAAGCTAGCTACAGTTCAAGAGGGCAAAGTAGTAGTGTGCGGAGACTTTAATTCGATCACGGACACAGCGTTAGATACTTCTGCCCTTCCCTCTGGCCCGTATAAGCGACATCAACTGAATATGGCCTCTGCAATTCGGCAGACAGTCTCCTCCCACGACTTATACGATGCATGGAGAACAAAACACCCAGATACAAAAGCGTACACATTTCATTCATGTGTTCACAACACATACACCAGAATAGATAAAATTCTGGTTGACAAATATACTTTGCAAAATGTTGAAGAAATCTCAATAGGGCTCATAGAGTGGTCGGACCACGCTCCAGTAGTGCTAAGACTAGCGGAAGATTTCTCAAACAGAGGCAAAGGACTATGGAGATTAAACGAATCTCTTTTATCCACCGGGGATTTCACCGAAAAACTCTGTGCTGCCTTGGAGGAATATTTTGAGTTAAACTCAACAGCTGGTCCAGATATTACAACCGTATGGAATGCCCATAAAGCGGTGGTCAGGGGTTTGTGCATTCAATTTGGTTCTAAAATAAAGAAATTGAGAACTAAAGAACAGACAAGTCTGGAAATCCTCCTAAGATCCACAACGGAAGAAAACCAAAAATCTCCATCTCACAAGTGTAAGAAGGAAATCATGGATATCCAAGCCGAGCTAAAAAAAACTCAAATTAAAACACACGGGGTATATGCTACGTAAACTAAAACAAAAATATTACAGCAAAGGAAACAAAGCAGACTCCCTACTGGCAGCTAAATTGAGAACACGCCATGCAAGCCAAAAGATAGTATATATCTGCTCAATGACAAAGGGGAAAAAATAATGAATCCTGCAGAAATTGGTGAATTGGTTCGCAGAATACTACAGCGGCCTGTATAATCTCAAGGAAGACCCACTCCTGAGCCACCCAACAAGAGAATCAAATCGATGAGTTTCTAGCACCGCTCGACCTACCCAGACTAACAGAGAGCCAATGCTCCACTCTAACCACCCCTATCACGCCCGAGGAAATAGAGAGAGCAATCAACTCACTGCAAATGCACAAAGCACCTGGCCCAGATGGGTTCCCAAATGTGTATTATAAATCTTTCAAATCAGTACTGATACCTCAACTAACTACTCTGTTTAATTTCTGCATGGAATCAGGGAAATTGCCAGCGGAGATGTTGGAAGCGACCATTGTCACTCTACCAAAGCCGGGTAAAACCATGGACAAATGTCCAAATTTCAGACCCATATCGCTGCTCAATTCAGATACTAAGCTGTACGCAAGGATTCTGGCCAACAGAATATCCCCTGTTCTACACACCATTATCCACCCTGATCAAGTGGGATTTATCCCAGGGAGACAAGCCTCAGCCAACACAAGGAAACTAATGGACATTGTCTGTGTGGCTCAAAGAAACCAGGAAAAATGTCTTTTAATGTCGCTTGACGCGGAAAAGGCGTTCGATAGGATCCACTGGCTATACCTGGTAAAAGTCTTGCATAAATTCAATTTTCCATCGAGCTGTGTGAAAGCGATTCAAGCTCTGTACTCTCATCCATCGGCTAGAGTGCTAACATCTGGATTCCTATCAAAGGCCTTCTCCATAACAAACGGAACCCGTCAAGGATGCCCATTATCCCCCACTGTGTTTATCCTTGCTATGGAACCCCTAGCCCACGCGATACGAAACAACACTTACATCAAAGGGTTCAGTAGCAAAACTGAAGAACTCAAAATTGGGCTATTTGCGGATGATGTCATGCTAACTCTCACTGACCCAAACACTTCTCTCCCCAACCTACATGAGCTTTTAACTTCCTTTTCAAAAGCATCTTATTATAGACTGAATGTGGCAAAAACGCAAGTCCTCCCTATCGGATACAATAAACAACTGATCACTAAAATGAAACAAGAATACCAATACGAATGGAGATCCACTGATCTTACGTACTTAGGGACGAGAATCCCAAAACAATTCATACAATGTGTTAAACTGAATTTCTTGCCTATTCTCAAGAGTACGTCAGAGGATATGCTCCGCTGGGCAAATTTAGAGATGTCATGGATGGGTAGAATCAACGCTGTCAAAATGATGGTGTTACCCAAGTATTTGTACCTACTCAGAACACTACCTATTTTTCTTCCTAGCTCCTTTTGCAAAGCGGTCCAGAAGAGCTGGAATGAATTCATCTGGGCAAAAAAACCACCCAGAATAGCGTTGAAACTCCTGCAGATGCCTCAAAGCACAGGAGGACTGGCGGTCCCAAATTTTGCAAATTACTATCTGGCAAATCTGGCCAGCCAAGCCCTACTATCTGGAATGACATCTCCTATAGAACCATGGAGGAAGATGGAGGAAACATACACCCATCCATACTCGTTACCTAATTTAATATGGTCCCCCTCCATACTCCTGCAGAAAACTCACCGAATTCTCCCCTTAACGAAAACAATGCTAGATTCCTGGCACAAACTGAAGAGGAAACTCAACACAAAATATATCCTCACTAAAATTTCTCCACTCAGGGTGTTGTCATATTTCAACCCTAATATAAATCTTAAACAATGGGAAAAGGCTGGTGTGCGTCTCATAGGAGATCTGTATGGGGAAGAGCACCTACTGCCACTACAAAACCTCAAAGAAAAATATGAGATTCCAACAGGGGAATTCCTGACGTATCATACTATAAAAAAGACATTGGAAACATTCCCCCCAGTGGAAGACAAAGTCCCGCTGGCTAAAAGAATTGTATCTATGTGGAACAAAGCCCCTAAAACAAAGAAGTCTCTAACATGCTGCTATGGCATTTTCAATCAGACGTACAGCCTAAAGGAGCTCACATACAGAACACAGTGGGAGAAAGATCTGAAGTATAAATTGACGGATTCACAATGGACACAAGCACTCACTGCAATGAAAGGTACCACTCAGTGTTTGAATCATATCGAGACACACAAGAAAGTTCTGTTCCGCTGGTACCTTGTCCCGGCAAGACTGGCTAAGATATATAGAACTTGCTCGAATCGATGTTGGAGACAATGTGATGAAATTGGCACCATGATCCATATCTGGTGGTCATGCAAGATCATAAAAACTTTTTGGAAGGAAGTTTTCTGTCTGATCAATCAAACCCTAGCTTCAACGTTAGCAACTACTGTGGAATGTGCCCTGTTCCTGATCATCCCAAAGTCGGTTAGACCTCACGAACAACGATTAATCAAACATATACTAATAGCGGCACAAACCGCAATAGCAAGAGCATGGAAGCACCCCTTAGCGCCTAATATACCTGATCTCATCCGTTCCATAAATTTGAATGCAGACTACGAACATATGTCAGCTGTTCAAGCAGGTCAAATTACATCATGGAAAAAAACTTGGTCTTTATGGAAACCCCACTCAGATAATTTTAATCCCTTAGTTTCCCATATTGCGAAAGCGAAAAGGTCCGACTGAAGGTACTACCCTTTCCTCCCTCTCCCTTGTTTTTATTCCCCCCCCCTTTTTTCCCCCATCCTTATGTTTTGGTGTTAGTTTCTTTTTTTTATGTGATTCCTTTGTCTCAAGTCTCCTAACCCTCCCCCCCCCAAAAAAAAAAAAAAAATGTACGATATATACTCGTGATACACATTTTTTTGTCAAAAGTTTATTCATATGTAATGTGATGCAACGAGATGCGTGTCCAACACAAGTATGTTCATATTACAATGTTGTCATGTACATTGATCAAATAAAAAAAAAAAAAAAGAAGAATGTACTTAGCAGATTTATTAGCTTTTGTAGATAAGTATAAGATTTTTCAAATAAGTCAGAAAAACGTTTTTGTTTTCAACCATATTTTGTTTTTTATCTATAAAATGATATGATACGATCCAAATAATGGTATCAACGGAAAGCCCTTCTTATTCCAATAAAAACAATATATAATTTGTGTGGGTACAGTAAAAGGAGAAAGAAAAAATTAAGCTAAACACAAACACCAAGGCTAAGACAAGGTCAAAAACTCATGTCAGTCCTGAATCATTTGCAAAAATTTCAAGAGGGATTCTTGACATTTGGGGTGATCTAAACGTTGCTTTTGTAAATAAAAATGCTCCTTACAGATTCCCAAACCATTGACTGTTAGAGTCATGAACCCGAATACCAGGGGTTACAGTTTCTTCTCGACCCCAAGAGGATTATATACAAGTAAAGACTATATGTTCATGCCCTAATATCTTCCCAAACCACAGCCCATTATAGCTCAATTACGTGGTCAGACCATGACACACTCGCTATTACAAATCACATCAACACTAACCAGACCTACGGCCACAACTTGGAGAATGAACAAGTCCTTTTTGACAAATTTGAAGGTTTTGGAAGACACTGAAACCCTATTGGAATTGGATTACTTTTCCACTAACTCAACTCCAGACATTCCCCCATTGATAGTGTGATTCAATAACACTTTATGAAATTGGGGGCTGAGAAAAAGAAAAGCCAATGCAGCTCAACTAAAACTTCTTTATGACAAAATAGCGGAAGGGGAAAGAACACAAGACAATCTAGACACCCCAGATTTCCAAAAATTGCTGCTTTTACGGAAAGAGTTGACTGATATTAAAAGCCCAAGCCCACAGATCCTTCACCATCATGGTATTCTTGTACTATGACAAGGTGACAAGGCAGGGAAATACCTGGCACGGACATTACACGTGAAACACAAAGAAATTACGGGGTACTCAGCACACAGACTACCCACTTCAATTAGGAAGGAATTTACCAACTACTATTCTCAACTGTACAATTTGACTGTAGATCACTCCCCTCAGAAGCTTGCTGATAAAATAAAGCAGATTACAGAAAATCTATCGACAAACCTACAGAGTAGAGTAACCTAGGCAGAGGCCAAAAATATGGAAACTCCCATCACACTATGGTTAACAGATGCAATCAAACACTCTAAAACTGGAAAATGCCCAGGCCCTGATGTGTGACCACGGTCTTATTACAAGAAAATGTTTGAGATCCCTGCATATGCTCCTGGGTGGTGGACACTTCCATCCACACACTTTGATGGCGAACATCTCTCTTATCCCCAAAGAAGGGAAAAGATCCTGTATTCTGTAGTAGTTTCCGGCCCATTTCTCTACTCAACGTTGACCTCAAACTAATTTCCAAGATCTTGGAATGAAAAGCTACACACACCACACCTACCACAGTCTATAAGTATCCGAACAGCTTTTTTTCACTACTATTCGTTCCATGTTCACAAAGTGTGTTTGGTCCCACAAAACAAGAGAATTAAAGTTCACTACGATGGTCCACTCTAAATCCAGAGGTGGTGCTGGCATGCCTGATCCGCAAACATATCAACAAGGCCTGTCCCCTTCTTAGGGCCTTGGAGTGGTCCCACCACCCTGCCCATAAACAGTGGATTGTCACAGAAGCTCAAGGCTGTGAGATCCCATTGAGTCACCTATTACTGATCTCGAAGAACCACGCTAGCCAGCTAGTCCGAGATCACCCATTTCTCAAGGCTACAATCAAAACGTTTCATTCAACACATACTAAATAAGAGCTATATGTTCCTATAGACAAAATTTGAAGGGACAAAAACTATCACTCTGCTAGACAAATTCCTTTATCATCAGCTGTCCAGTTTCTACAAAACAATTCCGAGGAAACACAAAGTACTCAGGGATCTGATGTAGAACATATTAACTCACAGCACAACTCCCAGAACATGCTATATCCATGCTCTACAAACTCTTGATACAAGTGCATGATGCACTCCCACTGAAATATAAGGGCCTGTGGGAACAAGCACTACATACCATGTTGGAAAACAAAACAAAAGCTCTCACAAACACAAAAATTCAGGAAAACTCCTACAGATTACTGACAAAGTACCAGACTCCTCATACTCTACGCATAACATTCCTCGATCATCCTGATGTATGTTGGAGGTGTAATCTGTCACCGGGCACAGTGCTCCAAATATGGTGGGAATGCCCGTCTGATCCCTGATACAGTGCTCCATGTATGGTGGGAATGCCCATCTGAACCCCTGATATTTGTAAGTTTAAGGACACGCCACCGCTGTTTCAACCAGAAACTTATATGCTTCACATGACGCCACAATCTGTGTTACAATAAAGTTACAAGAAGCCTTTAGATCGTCAACTGATCATTGCAGCGAGGCTACTGATACCAAGACATTGGAAGGATGATATCGATAACAGAGGCAGACGCAGCAATATAAGTATCAGAGGTGTCTCGGAAGAAGTCTAAGCTGCAGATGTACCTGCTGCTGGATGGGGGAACAGGGGCTTTATTGGACAGCACACACAGAGCCTTGAAGAAACATAGAATATGTTGGCAGATAAGAACCATATAGTCCATCTAGTCTGCCCAATTTTCTAAATACTTTTATTAGTCCCCTGTTCCCTACCTTATATCTAGGATAGCCTTGTGCCTATCCCACACATGCTTAAACTTCTTCAGTGTGTTTACCTCTACCACTTCCAGCTGTCCGTCATAATAGACTGCCGTGTCGGGCAGCATGGAGGATGTCTGCATGTATCGTGCAGACATCCCCCGGCTGCCCCCACTAGCCACCAGGGATCGAGTTACAAGGGAGGGGGCAGAGAGACAGGGGGAGGGAGGGGTTCAGAGAAACAGGGGGAGGGGGGGCAGAGCAACAAGGGGAGGGAGGGGGGAAGAGACAGAGACAGAGACAAGGGTAGGGAGGGGGGGGAAAGAGATATAGAGACAAAGGGAGGGAGGGGGGAAGAGACAGAGCAACAAGGGGAGGGAGGGGGGAAGAGACAGACAGGGGGAGGGGGGAGGACAGAGCAACAAGGGGAGGGAGGGGGGTGAAGAGACAGAGCAACAAGAGGAGGGAGGGGGGGAAGAGACAGGGGGAGGGAGGGGGCAGAGAGACAGATCAACAAGGGGAGGGAGGGGGGCACAGAGTACCAAGAGGGGGGGCAGAGAGAAACAAGTGGGGGAAGAGACAGAGGCAAGGGGGGAGTCAAAGGGAGGGGGAGAGAGAGACAACACTAAGGGGGAGAAAGAGACAAAGCTTGGGGCAAGGGAAAGAGAGAGGCAGCATTGGCACATAAAAGGAAATAAAAACAAGAAATGCATTTTTTGATATAATTTTTTATTAAAAAAGCAATTTACATGTGAATATATACAAGTTGAACTTTTTTCCTATAGGGTAGTCTTATATTCAGGCTTTTAGTTTTTTCCTAAAGGAATATCCAAAGTTTGGGGGGTCGTCTTATAATCAGGGTCGTCTTATAATCGAGCAAATACGGTAATCTAATTTTAGAGAAAAAGTCAGTTTTTCCAAGTTGGCTTCTCAACTACTTGCTTTAGAGATAATCCCAGTAGGGAGTTTAGGATATGTGTACTCCTGGCACAAGTAGCTATTTTGGACTTCCATTTCACATCAGGAAGATTAAATTCACCCATGATGATCACTTCCCTCTTCATTGTCATTTTAGCTATTTCCTCAACAAGTAGATTATCTAACTCTGATATTTGTCGAGGGCGCCTATAAATCACACCTACACGAGTTACTGTATGATTACCAAATTCTAACTTAAAATCTAAAGTAGTCAGTTTGGGTTATGCTATGACTCACATTTACAGGGCCACCCCTCCCCCTTTCTTGCCTTCTCTGTCTTTTCTATATAAAGAGTATCCTGGTATTGATATGTTTAAGTCATGCTTTTGATTATACAATGTCTCAGTTACAACCACTACATTATACCATTCTCAGCTGTATTGCCACAAGTTCATGGACCTTTTTCCCTAAACTGCGAGCATTTGTAGACATGACTCTAAGCTTATCATTTTTCAGTGCACTTACTACAGGCACCTTCAGCCCTTCTTTTGGGAAGGCCAAACAAGGACCTCATGCAGCGCCGAGGGATGTCATCCTAAAATACACGAACATAATACGAATGTTCCCCGTCCGTGCTGCTTTACCCCATTGCAGGGGCGGGGGAACATTCGTGCTGCAGCTGATCGTCATTGTTCTATCAGCTGAGTGCTGGGTTGTCAAGTGACGACACCCAGCACTCAGACACGTTAAGAAAGAAAAAAAAACTGTGTGTGTGAGGTGGGTGTATGTGTGAGGTGTGTATGTGAAGTAGGTGTGTGTGTGTGTGTGTGTGTGTGTGTATGTGAATTATGTGAAGTAGTGTGTATGTGAATTATGTGAAGTAGGTGTGTATGTATGTGAAGTAGGTGTGTGTGTGAAGTGGGTAGGGGGAGGTGTGTATTTGTGAAGTAGGTGTGTTTGTGTTTATGAATTGCGTGTATGTTTGCATGATTGTCTGGTTTCTAAAAAATGTTGCTGGCTCCTAAAATCAAATTAAATTTGTCAAGCCCTGTTGTATGCCTCGATATTGGCAGACAGATTGAAACAGGTTCTCAGGTACTCAGGTTGTTATAAACAACGATTAGGCTGGCTTCCTCCCCTCTAAGGAAGGCAAAGACAACCTGCAGAAGGTGCTTAACATAATAGACTGGGTGCAATCTCATAAGATTGAAAGTATGATGTCTCCACGGATGCAGAAAAAGCATTTGACAGAATGAACTGAAATTTTCTCGAATGCTCTATGCATCTTCCTATCCATGGGGTCCAAATCCATGATACTATGTATAAGCTAGCAATGTATGCAGATTATGTGCTGATAATGATCACCCGACCCAATGTCACTATCCCCCACCTGCTAACTGAATTTTATAATTTTGGAAAGCGGTCTTTCTTCAGCATTAACTTTAGTAAATCAGAGGCTATAAACCTCTCCATGTGCACTGACACAATCCGGGAGGTAAAGCCCAGGTGTCCATTCATTTTGAAAGCAAAAGAGTTGAAATATCTAGGCATCAGAGTGACCCCAAACCTGGGTACTTTAGTGCAAGCCAATACAGGCCCACTGCTGGAAGCAATTAAACAAGACTTACTCAGATGGCGCCAGATATTCTTGTAATAGATAGGCAGGATCCATGCGATACGTATGAATATTCTCCCCCGGCAACTGTATATATTTAGGATGATAACCCTCCTGTTCCCCCATTCATTTTTCAGAGCAATAAAAAAAATATTTGGTAGGAGTATTTATAGGATTCCCAAGGAAACCTAGGATTGACAGAGACACTTTAAAGGGCCCAACTGCCCTGGGTGGGATGGGCCTACCAGATTTCTACTTATATCATATAGCCTCTATTCTTTCAGCCCCACCAGAATGGTTCAAAATGAAAAGTGACAAACCGAGGGTGACACTAGAACAAAAGGTATCCCACGCATAACGCATCTAATATGTGTTGGATTCCTACCAAACTATTCCCACTGGAACTGGTAAGACACCTTTTATGGGCCTACTATATAAGATGTGGGACAAATGGGTCTTCGACAAGGACCTTAGCTCCATACCCTCCCCAGTAATGAACCCATTGCACGCAACAATTGACCCTACGACGGAGGGAGTTTAGCGCATGGACACAAGGGGGATACCTCCAGATTAGACAATTCCTGGACAGTAAAATTATGTCAGTTCCCTAAGCTGCAAGACAAACTGGGCCTATATGGAAATGGAACTATATGCGACTTAGGAACCTCATTTTAAATGTATATAAAAAATAAAGTATTTTAAGAGACCCCACTAACATAGAAGATATTTTTAACCCCAAAATCAAGAAAGGATTCTTGGGGAAGATATATTCCACTTTACGGAAAAACACTTACTGCATATCCGACCTACACAGGGAGGTGGGAGACTGAGTTCAAAAAGCCCATCGCAAAAGAGAGCTGGGTGAAGATATGGGGCACCATACACTCGTCGTCGGTTTCCTCACAAGCACTTGACATTGAATATCAGATACTTACAAGGTGTTATCTCACACCTGTTAGGTTACACAAGATATGGCTCAGCTCTTCCCCACTATGCTGGAGGTGTGGTTCTGAACACCATCTCACACATTTGGTGTCTGTGTACGAAACTGGATGAGTCTTGGGACAAGGTACTGGGAATTATTAATTCCGTCTTTGGCACAAACTTACAAAAAACCCAGACTACAAAAATTCTTTCTATATAGATTCATGTGAGGAAACATGAGATGATTATGTTACTGTCTGCCCTAAATGCAGATAAGGGTATAATCTACTGGAAGACCACAACTTCTCCACCACTACAAGCATGGGTTGATAGGTTACACCTTTCTCTCACCTTCACTAAAGTGTCACTAGAGAGAAAAAGGGGACAAATCTGCTCTTCTGGATCTTGTCATGGCCAAGTGGAAGATGGCAATATGTGCGTTGACACACACACAGGTTAGACTATGTTTAGGCATGGGCACACCACTAGAGGTTTTGATTATATGTTATCTGGATTGTTTGTTATGTTGATAATTTATTATATTAATATTATATTAATCTATTATATTTCGCTAAATACTCAGTCTTGTGGTAAGATATGTATTCTACTGCTGTAGTCATTACCAAATTCTTGCTACACTTCTGTGCAATAAGACGGTTAGCGTAACACTAAGTTATGATGCTTACGTATGTATTTGACCAATTGAAATCAATCAAAAAAAATTATATAATCAAAAAATTAAAGGCTGAAAATGTTGGGTCCTTGTTATCTGAAACGGGTGAGATAGAAAGAAAGCGGATATTTCAATAATTAATTCTCCTGTTTTTACCAAGGAAGAACCAATGGACAAGAATGTGCAAGCCACGTTTACAGAACAGTCACAGCAAGCATGTGATTGGTTGACACAAGAAAAAAAGTGTTAAAACAATTAAATGGTGTTAAAATAGACAAAGCCCTGGGGTCAGATGGTATACACCCACAGGTACTTAGGGAGCTAAGACCAGGTCCTGCCAGACTGATTTTTTCATGGATTCTTTTATTTCAGGCATAGTGCCCACAGATTGGCGTAAAGCTGATGTGGTGCCCATATATAAAAAGGGATCAAAATCCCAGCAGGACAATTACAGACCTGTAAGCTTGACATCTGTGGTGGGGAAACTGTTTGAAGGGTTGCAAAGGGAATATATTCAAGATTTCATATTGGGCAGGAATCTCATTACCAGGAGCCAACATGGCTTTGGGAAAGACAGATCTTGTCTAACTAGCTTAATTACATTCTATGAAGAGGGTAGTAAATTTATAGATATGGGTGTCTCAGTGGATGTGATATATTTAGACTTTGCTAAGGCATTTGACACAGTTCGACATAAAAGGTTTGTTTGTGGATTGGCAATTGGTTTAAAGACAGAATGCAAGGGTGGTTGTAAATGGGAAGTTCTCAAAGTGGAGTACCTCAGGGCTCTGTCCTGGTTCCTCTTCTTTTTAATTTGTTTATTGATGGTCTGCCAGAAGGCATATAGAGCCAGGTCTCAGTGTTTGCCAATGACACAAAATTAAGTAGGGTAATACAGTCTGAACTAGATGTATCTGCGCTGCAAGAGGATTTGGACAAAAATATGTACCGTATTTGCTTGAATATAAGACGACCCCCAAACTTTGTATATTCCTTTAGGAAAAAAACTAAAAGACTGAATATAAGACTACCCTATAGGAAAAAAAGTTTAACTTGTATATATTCACATGTAAATTGCATTTTCAGATTTAATAAAAATGATGATATAAAAAAAGCATTTCTTGTTTTTATTTCCTTTCATGTGCCACCCCCCAGACTTGCCCAATGCTGGCTCTACCCCCTCCTCCCTCCCCCCAACGCTGGCTCTCTTCCCCCCTCCGTAGTGCCTTTAAAACGACGGGCATGTAAAACGAGCATAGGAAGCAAATTTAATCGCTTTCTATGCTCTGTAAGTGTTGCTGACTTGCCTCGCAAGTCGAGGCAATCAGCAACACAAAAAAAAAAAACGCACGATGTTGGTCACTGTGTGACCAAGATGGCGATGACCTTCTAAGGGCAAGAGCACAGGATGCAGGAAGTAGCTGCTTCCTGTGCTCTGTGGCTGTCACACGATTGCCTCATCACAGAGGCAATCTGTGACTGCCAGGCAGACTGACAAGGCAGCGGGGATGCTCAGATGAGCATCCCCACTGCCTGGTCAGATCAATATTAACCCAATATTGATCTGACCAATTAGGATCTGCCTCCCTCTCCTCAAATTTGTTTTAGTGATAGAAAGAGACAGAACAAAATAGTAAAAGTAAGTAAAAGCACAATAAAAGAAATAATAAAAATACAATTAAAAACCCCTTCCCTGCCACTGATCTTGTGTAAGCAGTGATCTTGCACATCAGAGCATTTTTTGCTGTTTGTGCATTTTTAAGGGGTTACATTTTTTGTACTGTAATTTATTACAGTACTACAAAGGCTCTTCTAAGAGCTATTAACCCCTTCCTTGCTGTCGATCACTGCTTACTGATATTGACACCAAAGCAATTTTTATCTGTCTGCCTATTTTTATTTTATTTTTTTTACACACCTGATAGGGGGTTACATGTAAAGTTTAAATATTTTTTGTATGAGCGCATAACGATCAGTAACAATGAATTAGTGGCAAAGGCGGTTTGGTGATGGCTCAGATGAGCATCACCAGTCACCCGGTTAGATCAATATTTGTGAATATTGATCTGCCCAATTTGGATCTGCCTCCCTCTCCTCACTTACATTTTTTGTGAGGGAAAGAGACAGATCAGTATTAGTGTTAAAATAACATTTTATAAAATAGTCAGGTTTTAAGAAAGCCATTTCCTGTGTATTAACCCCTTCCCTGCCATTAATCACTGTATAAGCAGTAATCTAAAATACAACAGTATTTTCTGCTGTCTGCACTTTATTAGGGATTCATGTATTTGTACTGTAATGTATTATAGAGCAATTAACCCCTTCTTTGCCATAGATCACTGCTTAGGCACTGATTCTAAGGTCGCTGACTCAGGGTTCGATTTTGACCCTTGTCAGCTTTCTGATACATCATCTAGTGATGTATCGGTGGCTGCTGAGCCCTGGCCACAATGAGTCATGGGTATCTACTTTAAAAAAATATATGGTTTGGTGGGTGCTATATACACGCATTTTATTTATGCTAGTTTGTTGATCTTATACACAGATATCACTTAAATAGCAATATATATTGGTTTATATGTGTGGGGTATATGCAGGTGGCTGGTGGTCTAAGCAACAATGTTTCCAGGTAAACATACTGGCTATTGTTCAAGACTGGACTGTAAACAACATGGAGTCTGACAGTTTGGTCACCTGACCAGGGTTACTATGGGAAAGCTGTACCAACAAGGGCTTCATGTTAAAAGAGATACACAGTTAAAGAGATTTCAGAACTCTCCTGAATCTGCAACAATGGACATCACATAAGGAGTGCTAGGTCTTTCCACCTGAGTTCTCCTGCCAACATAACATCCAAGTATCAGCATTTACCGTATTAGCTCGAATATAAGACAAGGTTTTTTTCAGAGCAAATGCTCTGAAAAATCCTCCTCGTCTTACATTCGTGGTCTTCTTATAATCTGACCTCAAATTGAGGTCAGACTATAAGATATGGATCTAGGTCCCCAGCAGAGCTGCAGGGGACCTGGATCCCCCTCTCTAACAGCAGGGGATGTCTGCGCGATGAGCGCAAACTCCCCTGCTTCCGCCCGGCACGACCGCCAGGGCTTCTATGATGAAGCCGGGTACTTCCGCTTTCGTCACAGAAGTCACGGCGATCGTGCCGGGCGGCAGCAGGGGAGGTCTGCGCTCATCGCGCAGACATCCCCCAGCTACCCCCACTAGCCACCAGGGAACAAAACCAGGTAAGGAGGAGGGGGAGGGGAGAGGACACAAACAGACAAGGGGGGGAGACAGACAAGGGGAGGGACGGGGATAGATAGAGACAAGAGAGAGAAGTTTTGGGGGGAGAGAGAGACAACGCTGGGGGGGAGAGAGGCCGCATTGGCACATAAAATAAAATAAAAACAAGAAATGCATTTGTATAATATACATTTTTTATTAAATATTAAAAAGCACTTTACATATATACAAGTTAAACTTTTTTCCTATAGGGTAGTCTTATAATCAGGCTTTTAGTTTTTTTCCTAAAGGAATGTACAAATTTGGGGGGGTTGTCTTATAATCAGGGTCGTCTTATAATCGAGCAAATACGGTATATTTTATTTTATTTTACTTTCTTTTACTTGAATAGAGTTAACTATTCTTGTTTCTATTAATAGATTGAGTATTTTAGCATTGGTTATTTGTATAACTTAAAGTAGATACTGTTGTAGAGTTATCATTAACTCTAGGGTGTCAAAAATATATCGTTTTGTGGGGTAAAATACACTTTCTAGCTTCAAAAATGTCCCAAATGAGACATGGGCGCAGGTTTTCTGTATGTCAAAATAAGGTGGAAAACCAAAAAGCGCACTTCTCAAACCAAAAAACACGCACACACACACAGAAACACCCACGCACATACATACACACACACACACACACACACACACACAGTCAGGCACACACTCAGTCAGGCACACACATACAGACAAACACATACAGTCAGGCACACACACACACACAAACACACACACATAGTCAGGCACATACACACGCACAGTCAGGCACGCACAGTCAGGCACGCACACACACACACAGGCAGGCACGCACACACAACCACAGGCAGGCACGCACACACAACCACAGGCAGGCACGCACACACAACCACAGGCAGGCACGCACACACAACCACAGGCAGGCACACACACACAGTCAGGCAGGCACACGCACACACACACAGTCAGGCAGGCACACGCACACACACACAGTCAGGCAGGCACACGCACACACACACAGTCAGGCAGGCACACACACACAGTCAGGCAGGCACACACACACAGTCAGGCAGGCACACACACACAGTCAGGCAGGCACACACACACACTGTGAGGCCTGTAGGGAACTGGATAGAGACCTCGATGCAGACACAATAATAAATAAAGAGTACTACACTGAGGGTACGAACCTAATTAGTAATATAGGGTACACAGGAACACTTAACAGTTCAAAATCCCGCAGGAAGGTAATAAGCTTGAGGCCACGGGTAATGGTTAGAATCCAGCAGGGAGAGGGTTAATGCATATAACCATAACACAGCAATTGTAATCCAGCAGGTAGATGATAACAACGTATAAGCACAAACAGTACTGTAATCCAGCAGGTTGATATAAGCGTAAACAGCAACTGTAATCCAGCAGGGAGAGGGTTAAAGCATATAAGCGTAAACAGCAACTGTAATCCAGCAGGTCGATGGTTAAAGCATATAGGTGTAAACAGCAATTTTAATCCAGCAGGTAGATGGTTAAAACATACAAGCATGAACAGTACTGTAATCCAGCAGGTAGATGGTTAAAGCATATGGAATGGTCGAGGTACAAACCGGGTTCAGTGGGACACAGGCAGACAGAGAGGTAATAGGACAGTTCAGGATCAAGGGCACAGGCAGGCAGAGTAGTCAGGATACAATCCAGGGTCAATATAAATCAAACAATATGAGTGGAGTTTAAACGCTGAGCAAGGTACACGAGAATCACCAAGCAAGGATTGCAAGGTGATTCTCCCTTTTGAATCTTCCCGCGTCCGACGTGCACGCAACGGGCGTGACGTCATCGGGGACGCGCCTCCGATTTCATTGGCAGCAGTGTGCGCACTACAGGAGCGGGATTCCAGGTAAATAGAACGGGGTACTCGGGGTATCTACTTCGTGGTAGATCCTGACACACACACACACAAATAGTAAGACATGCACACACACAGTCAGGCAGGCACGCACACACAGACACACACACAGTCAGGCGCACACAGTCAGGCACACACACACAAACACACGCAGTCAGGAGCACACACGCAGTCAGGCGCACACACACACAGTCAGGCGCACACACACACAGTCAGGCGCACACACACACAGTCAGGCACACACACACACAGTCAGGCACACACACAGTCAGGAACACACACAGTCAGGCACACACACAGTCAGGCACGCACGCACATGCAGTCAGGCGCACACACACGCAGTCAGGCACACACAGTCAGGCACATATGCACACAGGGACGCTCATACACAGACACACACACACACAGTCAAGCAAGCGCACGCACAGTCGGGCACACACACAGTCAGGCACACACAAACACACAGTCAGGAACGCACACACAGTCAAGCACACGCACACACAGTCAGGCACGCGCACGCACACACACAGTCAGGCACACACGCACACATGCACACACACACAGTCAAGCACACGAGCACACACAAAGCCCGGCACACACAGCCAGGGGCACACACACACACACAGTGAGGCACACATACACAGTCAGGCACACCCACACAGTCCGGCACGCGCACACACACACAGTCAGGCACCCGCGCACACACACACAGTCAGGCCCGCGCGCACACACACACACAGTCGGGCCCGCGCGCACACACACACACAGTCGGGCCCACGCACACACAGTCGGGCCCAGGCACACACAGTCGGGCCCACGCACACACAGTCGGGCCCACGCACACACAGTCAGGCACACATACATGCACACAGACATACAGTCAAGCACATACATTACATTAACATTTATTTGTACAGCGCACCAATTCTCGAAGCGCTTGGTACAGAGCAAAGAAAGGAATTACATACTAATTTAGACAAACTAGTACAGACTGGTACATGAGGTAGAGAACCCTGCTCGTAAGCTTACAATCTAGAGGGAATGGGGTCCATGACACAATTAAGGGATTGAAGAGGTCAGAGGGATTGAAGTTGTAGTAACAGTAGAGTGGATGGGAGGCATTAGGTGGGATAGGTCAAAGAGGGAGTGTGTGTTCCAGCTAGGTTGGGTAGTAAGCCTCTCTAAAGAGATGAGTTTTGAGGGACTTTTTAAAGTTTGAAAACAAGGGAGAGAGCTGGATGCTCCGGGGAAGGGAGTTCCAGAGAGAGGGGGCAGCTCGGGCGAAATCTTGGAGACGTGAGTTAGAAGTGGTGATGAGATTAGAAGAAAGTGTTAACCCCTGTGAGGAGTGCAAAGGTCGTGCAGGGAAGTAGTGGTTAACAAGGGAGGAAATGTACGTAGGAGCAGAGGAGTGGAGGGTTTTGTAGGTTAATGACAGAATTTTAAATTTTATCCTCGAGCAGACGGGAAGCCAGTGGAGGGCGTTGCAGAGAGGAACCGCCGAATCAGACCGACATGCAAGAAAGATGAGTCTGGCAGCCGCATTTTGGATAGACTGTAGGGGAGCCAGACGAACCAGAGGTAGTCCAGTCAGAAGACCGTTACAGTAGTCCAGGCGAGTGCACTTAAATTTTGTCGGTCTCTTCGCTGAGGAACGGGCGAATGCGTGCAATGTTCCTTAGCTGCAGCCGACAGGATCTGGCCAAGGACTGGATTTGAGGAAGGAAGGAGAGAGCAGAGTCAAAAGTGACCCCAAGACATCGAACACGGTCAGCCGGTACGATCGTAGTATTATCAACGGTGACCGTGAACCCAAGTGCAGGGACAGCGGTTGAGGGAGGGAAGATAATGAGTTCTGTTTTGGACAGGTTAAGTTTCAGGTAGCGATCAGACATCTCACACACACCTACTTTACATTTACACATATATACAAACACCTCACACACACCAACTTTACATATACACATATATCCAAACACCTCACACACACCAACTTTACATATACACATATATCCAAAAACCTCACACACACCTACTTTACATATACCCATATATCCAAACACCTCACACACACTTACTTTACATTTACACATATATACAAACACCCCCCACACACACCTACTTTACATATACACAAATATCCAAACACCTCACACACACCTACTTTACATATACACAAATATACAAATCCCTCACACACACCTACTTTACAATACATACAAACACACACACACCTCACACAGTCTTTTCTTGGGGGTTTCTTCTTGATGTGTCCCCCTCCCTGCTGCTTTACCTCACTGCAGGGGAGGGGGACATTCATGCTGCAGCTGAACTCCGTTGGTCGGCGTGCTGAGTGCCAGGATGTCACGTGACGACACCCGGTACTCAGACATGCGTTGCGCGAGGGGGCGGAGCTTGCAGTCTGTGCCATCAGCACAGACTTTACCCCCTCGCGCTGCGGAAAAATCGGATGGCAGTGGCAAGGGGACCATGAGGCCGACAGCACCCAGGTCTGATTTCCTGGTCGCCATGGCGACCTGGCGCCTGGGGTTTGTCGAGCCCTGCCTTAAGGACAGATGACGTGCCAGGCATGTCACGGCAAATCGAGGACTTGCCGACAGGTGACGTGCCTGGCATGTCATGCACTTAACAGAGTAAAGAAAGCGACCAGCAGGTAGAGGCATTGTGCAACACCCCCAAAAAGTGCAGGGGCGCGCTACAATCACTCCCCGGAGTGATCGTAGCAGCCATTTAAAAATGGCTGCGCCCGCTGCACACGTGCTTAGGAAGCGAATGATCGTTCGCTTCCTAAGCACCTCCGGTGTTGCTAAAGTGCCTCGCCCTAAGCACCTCCGGTGTTGCTAAAGTGCCTCGCCCTAAGCACCTCCGGTGTTGCTAAAGTGCCTCGCCCTAAGCACCTCCGGTGTTGCTAAAGTGCCTCGCTAGCGAGGCACTTAGCAGCACCTTCAGGCTCCCCAGAACCGATGGTGGTCGCTCTCCTGAGCGACCCCATCGGCTCAGTAGAAGGGAACGCTGCCTGTACAGGCAGCGCTTCCCTTCTAATGGCAAGAGCATCGGAAGTGAATGTACGCTTGGTACCTATACTTCCGCCAGGTTGTATAACACTCCAATTTCACTTCCGATGCTCTAGGGGAAGCCAATCAATGCCGGCACAGCAGATCTGTGTGATCTGTGTGCATGCATGTATGGTAAGTGCTCTGATGAGCACTTATCATACAGTCAAAGGCAATATTAGTAAATATTGCCTTTGACAAGTATTGATCTGCCTCCCTCACCTTAGTAGTATTTTAGTAAGGGAGAGAGACAGATCAGATCAAGTAAAAAATAAAATAAAATAATAAAATTAAAAATATTTAAATACAATTTTAGTAACCAAGGGCTTTTATAAAAGCCATTTCTGTTTAACCCCCTTCCCTGCCATTGATCGCTGTGTACGCAGTGATCATACACAGCAGCACATTTTTTGCTGTCTGTGCATTTTTTAGGGGTTAATTTTTTTACTGTAATTGATTACAGTATAAAAAAGGCTCTTTTAAGAGCATTTAACCCCTTGCTGGCTGTAGATCACTGCCTAAGCAGCGATCTGACGCAAATGCAGCAATCTTTCTGCAGAAGCATTTTTACTTTTTCTTAAAACTTTTTTATTACACCCGTCACGGGTTAATTATACCCACTAGGGGATTACGTTCAACGTAAAAAAATTTTTTTTAGCTGTCTGAGCGCATGTATAGCGATCAGTAACAGCTGATAAGTGGCAAAGGCGGGTTGGCGTTTGCTCAGATGAGCATCACCATTCGCCTGGTTAGATCAATATTTGTAAATATTTGATCTGACCCGTGTAGATCTGCCTCCCTCTCACTTGAGTTTTAGTGAGGGAGACAGACAGAGCTGTATAATGTAAGTTTTTAATTATAATATATTTAATAAAATTGAGACCCAAAGGCTTTTATAAAAGCCGTTTCTAGTATTTAACCCCTTCCCTGCAATTGATCGCTGTGTATGCAGTGATCTTACACAGCAGCACATTTTTTGCTGTCTGTGCATTTTTTGGGGGGTTCATTTTTTTTACTGTGATTTATTACAGTATATCAAAGGCTCTTTTAAGAGCTATTAACCCCTTCCTTGCCGTATATCACTTCCTAAGCAGCGCATATGGTCACTTCCTAAGCAGCGCATATGGTCACTGCCTAAGCAGCGCATATGGAGCAATCTGGTCGCAGAAGGATTTTTTTTTGCTATCAGCATTTTTTTTGTCACACTCGCTAGGGGTTAATTATACCCACTAGGGGATTACGTGTATTCCTTTTGAAGACGTCTGAACGCGTGTATAGCGATCAGTAACAGCCGATCAGTGGCAAAGGTGGTTTGGTGATTTCTCAGATGAGCATCACCATTCGTCTGGTTAGATCAATATTGGTAAATATTGTTCTGACCCATATGGATCTGCCTCCCTCTCCTCACTTGAGTTTTAGTGAGGGAAAGAGACGGATCTGTATAATATAATTTTTTAATTGTAATAAATTAAATAAAATGTTTAAAAATTGTGAGTCCCAAGGGCTTTTATAAAAGCCATACCCTTTGTATAGTGTAGCCTGTGTATTAAAACCTTCCCTGCCACTGATCACTGCACAGCAGAACATTTTTTCTTGTCTGTGCATTTTTAGGGGTTCATTTTTTTTGTACAGTACTACAAAGCCTCTTATAAGAGCTATTAACCCCTTCCTTGCTCTACATGTCAAAATTCCAAGTTGGAAAATCAAAAAGCGCACCTCTCAAATGTAGCCTTTAAACCCCCAACAAAGCTGACAAAGCTATGCATGGGTGGTATCCCTGTGCTCGGGAGATGTTGCTGAACATATATTGTCAGTGACACATACCGAAATATGTGTCTAAAGTACAATGTATGTGGGAAAAAATCCACAATAAAATGACTACCACAAACTTTGACAAAGGCTGGTGGTAGAACTGGTGCATGGAAAGTGTTAAAATACAACCATTTAAAATAGCCTAGGGTGTCTACTTTTACAAAATATATACTTTTTTGGGTAAAATACACTTTAAAAAAAAAAGTCCCAAATGCAAAATTCCAAGTTGAAAATGCGCACCTTCAAAATGTGGCCCTTTAGCCCCCAAACAACCCAACAAACCTATGCATGGGTGGTATCCCTGTACTCAGGATATGTTGTTGAACACATATTGGGTTATTGCTTGGCAGTGACACATACCAAAATCTGTGAATTTATGTCTGAATTACAATATTTATGAAAAAAAAAAAAACCACACAAAAAATTACTACCACAAACTTTGACAAAGGCTGGTGGTAGAATTAGTGCATGGAAAGTGTTAAAATACCACCATTTGAGATAGCCGAGGGTGTCTACTTTTAAAAAATATATGGGTTGATGGGGTAAAATACACTAGCTGGCTTCAAATATGTCCCAAATGGGACATGGGTGCAGGCTGTCTGCATGTAAAAATTTCAAGTTGGAAAACAAAAAACTACACCTCACAAATTTGTCATTTTAGTCCCCAAACACCCCAACAAACCTATGCATGGGTGGTATCCCTGTGAAATAGTAGAATCTATTTAGCAGGTTTTTTCGTTCGCTTTTGTCGATGAGGAGAAGATGTTTCAAATAAAAGTCAGGAAATTTGTGTATTTTTTTTTTTTACCATATTATTATTTTTTATAATATTATAAGATATGATCAAAAAGATGGCATCCAAAGATAGCCCTTCTTGTCCCGATAAAAACAATATATAATATGTGTGGGTACAGCAAATGACAAAGAAGAAAATTACAGCTAAAAACAAACAGCACAGAAATGTTAAAAAAGCCATTGTCCAGAAAGGACAAAAATGTTTCAAAGGCTCTGTCCTTAAGGGGTTAAGGAAGAGAAGTAGTGTTGCTTGGACTGAGCGAGAGCAGAGTTGTAGGAGCACAGCATGAATTTGTAATGAAGGAAATCCTCCTTGCAACGTGATTTCCTAAAATGCCGCTCAGACGTGCGAGTACATTTTTGGAGGTATAGTGTTTGCTCAGTGTGCCACGGTTGTTGGTTGGGTCTGCGGGCACGTTTGGCAACAACAGGGGCAATGTTGTCAAGGGCTGAGGTGAGGATACTGTTATGAGTTAGCTGCTTTCTCTGGACATGAGGTTGATTCTAAGGAGGGGAGGGAGGTTTGAAGAGCAGTGGTAAGTAGCGGGACGGTGGAGTTAGATAGCAGTCTTTTGAATTCGGACGGGGGGAGACGTGCAGTAGTCGACTGAGGTATAGTGGGATAGAAGGTAAGAAGGTGGTGGTCAGACAGGGGGAAAGGTGAATGGGAAAAGTTAGAGATGGCACAAGATTTAGTGAATACTAGGTCTAGTGAGTGACCGACAGTGTGGGTTGGAAAGTTGGTCCACTGGGAGAGGCCAAAAGGTAGGGGTGAGGGAAAGGAGTTTTTAAGTAGCAGGAGAGTTGGTTAGGTCAAGTGGAATGTTAAAGTCTCCCAGGATGAGACATGGTACATCAGTGGCAAGAAAGTTGGGGAGCCACGCAGAGAAGTTGTCAAAAAACTGGGAAGCAGGCCCCGCGGGCCAATAGACAACGGCAACACGAAGGGATAGAGGGAAGAAAATACGAATAGCGTGCACTTCGAATGATGAAAATGAAAGGGAAGGGGCTAAGGGTAGTGGCTGAAAGGAACAGTTTGCAGATAGGAGGATGCCAACACCTCCACCCTTTTTGTCCCCAGGTCTCGGGTGTGGCTGAAGCGTAGGTCACCATAAGAGAGATCAGCAGGAGAGACCGTGTCAGATGAGGTAAGCCAGGTTTCAGTAAGTGCAAGGAGTTTAAAGGAGTGAGAAATAAATAGATTGTGTATAGCTGTAAGCTTGTTGCATACAGTGCGTGCATTTAGAAGGCACAACTGAAGAGTGGGTGTTTATAGCAGGGGATAGATATAAGGTTGTCAGTATTGCATTTGGTGTTGGTAGTACGAAGCAGGCGGGGTCTGTGGTAAATGCTGATTTTGTTTCTTGCCAGGGTTAGGAGAGGTTTCATGGATGAAGGAGTAAAAGGCTGAAGAGAGGAGGAGCTGGTAATGACACTAGGAGGTCAGTGCTGTTTGTAGTTTGCTGATTAAGTAGAGCAGGGTATTCACTCTATTGTGAGCTGCAGTGTGATTGTATTGAAAGAAGCTGGGGTGGGTTAAGACACCTACAGCTCAGATAGACAGTGTGTTTAATATAGGTTTTATTTATGAGAGAGTTGATTAGTAAATTGGAACTAACAAAATAACTCTAGGTGTTATCAGTGTATTGTGGTTTGTAGGGAAGTAATTCTCAGGTTGAATTAGTAGCTGATAATTAGAAACTGTGTGTGGGTGGGGCAACTACTAGGTAGAGTAGAATCATGTGTCTGGTGCAATCTATAAAGGAAGATTGACCAGGGGGTGGGTGGGAAGCAATACAGCCTTGGTTACTTGAAGTGAGATGTGTAGAGGAAAAAGCAGGTTTGTGAGGCTGGAAGAGAGAGGAAGGTTAGACTAAGTTTGTGAAAGATGGGGAGGTCATTTAGAGCAAATTTCTACAAATCAGATAAGAGAAAGTTAGAGCATTTGGGGAGAGCAATAAATCCAACAATATACACTAAGGTGTTAAAGGTTATTAGTTAAGTAGAGTTACAAAGAACATTTATACAATACAGATAATACAAAAAGAGTTTAGATGTGGCTAACAGAGGCGTTGCTAGGTTTCCAAAAGATCTGGGGCTATAGCCCATGAGACTTTTTTAGTTTTTTAAATGGAACCATACGGGCACTTACCAATATATGCTCACCGCTCTGAGCTTCATGCCAGTTTTGTAATTTAGGAGCCTTCACAGGGCCGGTCCTTTAATGGGGCAGCTGCCGCAGGCAGCACCCTGGCAGGGGCGGCACTTTGCTGCTCTATGCAGCAGTCTTTTTTTTTTCTTGTGTCCAGGGGAGCTTGATTCAAGGATCTCAGCCAATCAGGTGAGACTTCTTAACTTTCCTGATCGGCTGAGAGTTCCGAAGCCTCCCATGATTAACTAAGACCTCCTTCACACTGAGCTCAAAGCAAAGAGATGCCTGCAGCAGGTAAGTTAAAAACCTGACAATGTGTGAATGAGTGTGTGTATGTCAGTGTGAGTGTGTGCATGTCAGTGTGAGTGAGTGTATGCATGTCAGTGTGAGTGAGTGTATGCATGTCAGTGTGAGTGAGTGTATGCATGTCAGTGTGAGTGAGTGTGTGCATGTCAGTGTGAGTGAGTGTGTGCATGTCAGTGTGAGTATGTGCATGTCAGTGTGAGTGTGTGCATGTCAGTGTGAGTGTGTGCATGTCAGTGTGAGTATGTGCATGTCAGTGTGAGTATGTGCATGTCAGTGTGAGTATGTGCATGTCAGTGTGAGTATGTGCATGTCAGTGTGAGTATGTGCATGTCAGTGTGAGTATGTGCATGTCAGTGTGAGTGTGTGCATGTCAGTGTGAGTGTGTGCATGTCAGTGTGAGTGTGTGCATGTCAGTGTGAGTGTGTGCATGTCAGTGTGAGTGTGTGCATGTCAGTGTGAGCGAGAGTGTGTGCATGTCAGTGTGAGCGTGTTGTGTGTGTGTGTGTGTGTATATATGTATGTAATTGGCTGTGTATGTGGTGTGTGTGTGTATCTTTGTAACTGTCTGTGTGTGCATGTAACTGGCTGTGTATGTGTTGTGTGTGCATGTAACTGGCTGTGTATGTGTTGTGTGTGTATGTAACTGGCTGTGTGTGTTGTGTGTGTATGTAACTGGCTGTGTATGTGTTGTGTGTGTGTATGTAACTGGCTGTGTATGTGTTGTGTGTGTGTATGTAACTGGCTGTGTATGTGTTGTGTGTGTATGCATGTAACTGGCTGTGTATGTGTTGTATGTGAATATGTATGTAACTGGCTGTGCATGTGACGTGTGGGACACATTAAGGAATTATTTTTTTATTTAAAAAAAAAAAGAAAACTTGCTGACTGGTGTGTGTGTGTGTAACTGGCTGTGTATGTGACTGACTGGATGTCTGTGAGGTGTGTGCATGTGATTGTCTCTGTGTATGTATGCTTTTCTGATGTGCCATTGTCTGGCTCCTAAATTTTTTTTTGCTGGCTCCTAAAACTAAATAAAATTTGTCAAGCCCTGATATAAACATAAATCCTTCCTATGCTGTTTGTCAATCCTGTAATAAAACATGTCACACATACACATAACACACATGTGTGACGTTATTTATTACAGGACTGCTAAACAGGATAGGAACGATTTATGAATATATTATATATATATATTATATATATATATATAGTATAAATCATTATGCATATATAGCATAAATCACTTATTTACATCAACCTTTGTGTATTTAAGCTATATATTGTTGGTTTGAGATTCCTTATTACAGGACTGCCAAACAGCATAGGAAGGATTTATGTTTATATATATATATATATATATATATATATATATATATATATATATATATATATATATACACACACATATGTAACATGAATCATTCCTATGCTGTTTGGCAGTCCTGTAATAAGGAACCTCAAACCAACAATATATAGCTTAAATACACAAAGGTGGATGTAAATAAGTGACCCCAACCTTCCCTTCTCTCCACCATACCCAGAGCTTACCTGAATGGGAATAGACCTGTTCTGCATCTCCCACAAGGTGACAGCCTGCAAGGATATCTTCAGAGCTGCTTCACTGTCCCACGTGGAGCTTCCTTCACATCCCTGTCATGATGCTGTGTAAAAGCCCTGCACTGATAGGATGCTCAGTGATGTGTCAGCCAATCAGTGCAGGGCTTTCACACACAGTAATAATGCTGTGTAAAAGCCCTGCACTGATTGGCTGACACATCACTCAGTTTCACACACTGTCTGTGTGATGTCAGGGGGCGGAGCTACACGGAGCTGCAGAGACTCGGGGCTTTGATCATTACATTCGGGGCTTCAGCCCCCTTAGCCCACCCCTAGCGACGCCTCTGGTGGCTAATCAAAACAAGACATACAGTCAAGCACATACACACACAGACATACAGTCAAGCACATACACGCACAGACATACAGTCAGGCACAGACAGGCACATACACGCACAGTCCTACAGTCAGGCACACAAACGCACAGACATACAGTCAGGCACACAAACGCACAGACATACAGTCAGGCACACAAACGCACAGACATACAGTCAGGCACACAAACGCACAGACATACAGTCAGGCACACAAACGCACAGACATACAGTCAGGCACACAAACGCACAGACATACAGTCAGGCACACAAACGCACAGACATACAGTCAGGCACACAAACGCACAGACATACAGTCAGGCACACAAACGCACAGACATACAGTCAGGCACACAAACGCACAGACATACAGTCAGGCACACAAACGCACAGACATACAGTCAGGCACACACACGCACAGACATACAGTCAGGCACACACACGCACAGACATACAGTTAGGCACATACACGCACAGACATACAGTTAGGCACATACACGCACAGACATACAGTTAGGCACATACACGCACAGACATACAGTCAGGCACACACACACATAGGCATACAATCAGGCACATACACATACACACAGTTAGGCGCAGACACAGCCATACAGTAAGGCACATACACTGGAAAATGAAACAGGTAAAGTGTTGCACAAAATATAAATAAGTGTATACTTATCTTGAAAGAAAAATAGCTCAAATCAAAATACATGTAAGAAAAAAAAAAAAAAAATACAATGTGTGATATTGAAACAATGTGATCAGAAATATTTCCCCCAATCGAAATTTACTCACAAAACATAGAGCCTGCAAACTGGCTCAAAGTGTAAAAGCAGGACGGACTCCAAGTCCTATCAGCCTTAGTGATATATGCACAGGAATGCAGTGGAGATGGTTGTCAGAAGATCTCCCCACATTTCGGCCAAGGGTATAAACCACACGATAGTCCGGAAAATAGAGGATAAAAAGACAGGTGTAATATAGACAAACACAATCTTTAATATCCCTCTAGAATCTGAGGCTTACATCTAAAACAAATATAAACAGCAATATGAGCATTTTTCACCAGTCCTCCCGTAGGTAGTCCCAACTGATCCGGTTTTCTATTAGTCTCTAGACGGCTCCAAATGTTCAAACGGAGGTCGACAACGTAGCCTCAAGGAAGCTTCCGGGTACAAATCTTGTGCAACGTCACCCAAAACTCGCACATACACGCACGCACGCACAGACATACAGTCAGGCACATGCACGCACACACACACACACACACAGACATACAGTCAGGCACACACACGCGCACACAGACATACAGTCAGGCACACACACGCGCACACAGACATACAGTCAGGCACACACACGCGCACACAGACATACAGTCAGGCACACACACGCGCACACAGACATACAGTCAGGCACACACACGCACACGCACACATACAGTCAGGCACACACACGCACACACAGACATACAGTCAGGCACATACACACATCCAGGCACATACACACATACATAAAATCACGCACACACACACACAGTAAGGCATGCACACACACAGACATACAGTCAGGCACATACACGCACGCACAGTCAGGCACATACACACACACAGTCAGGCACGCACACACACACACACACACAGTCAGGCACGAACGCACACACACACACACACAGTCAGGCACGAACGCACACACACACTCAGGCACGCACACACACACAGTCAGGCAGGCACACACACACAGTCAGGCAGGCACACACACAGTCAGGCTGGCACACACACACAGTCAGGCTGGCACACACACACAGTCAGGCAGGCACACACACACACAGTCAGACAGGCACACACACACACAGTCAGGCAGGCACACACACACAGTCAGGCAGGCACACACACACAGTCAGGCAGGCACACACACACAGTCAGGCAGGCACACACACACAGTCAGGCAGGCACACACACACAGTCAGGCCCAGTCTTGTGCAAAAATTTGTATTGACAGTTCTATAATCTCTTACTTACCAATGACAATAAAAGCCTTCCTTTCATGGGGGGGAGAGGAGAGACAGACAGGCGTGGCGCGTGGGGAGAGAGACGTGGCGCGTGGGGAGAATAGAGAGACAGGCGTGGCGAGTGGGGAGAATAGAGAGACAGGCGTGGCGAGTGGGGAGAAGAGAGACAGGCGTGGCGAGTGGGGAGAAGAGAGACAGGCGTGGCGAGTGGGGAGAAGAGAGAGACAGGCGTGGTGGGTGGGGAGTCTGAACACTTAAGGCTGGCCTTGCATGGGTCCACCTATGGCGCTGCATGCCACAGTGGAAGGTCTGCATGTCCACTGTGGCACGCAGTCTGGAAGTGGAATTGTACTATTGAGGCTCAATACCATCATATGGTTTACAGCTGGCAATGGTATTTCATGTGAACTGCTATAGATCTAGGCTTGGAGTGAGTCTTTAATGGTTTAAAATAAAACAACTCTGAAGTACCACCTTGTTAATAGGACTTTTTTTTAAATGTGGTAGCCTAAGAACCTGCTAGCATTTAACCCTTAATATCCAAACACAAATTAAAGGTTATACAAGCAGAAAGCCGACACAATGGGGGTTATTTTTTTAAAGCAATGTTAGAGAAAAGTTTAAAAATTGACCTATCACCTTGATTTGAGTTGAGTTGTACTTGTATAAATTATCCCTAATGAGCTAGGTTCAGCATTTTTATTCATCTGGTAAACACACGAGGAACTTAAAACATATATTAAAGTAATAAAAGTACAACACGGTAGAGTTATGTGTGTGCAACATTACAAAATCAGACAAAGAGGGCAAAGTCTTCAGAAGGCCCCGCTATACCTGTTATAGTGATTTTTGTTTTATGCGTCGGACGCAAATTTACGGACCATCACATGCTGCGAATTAACATGAATATTTAACTGTTCCTTTGGTGAAACAACCCATTAAAACGGCATCCAACCATTAATTGAAAGAGCATAATAATAACCTACAGTACAGAATCCAAAGGTCGCCAACCCCTAATGAGGGAAATTATAAAAGATTGCCGGTACTTACAGAAGTAATGATTTCTAGAAGGATTATGAATATCACGATAAGTCGTGTTTCTTATTACAAACGTTTTGTCCAAGCTTTCGATACAGTTCTGGATATCACCTTTCTTGGCACCTGACAGCTCATCTGAAACAATGTAGCATTAGCGATCTGAACATATAACACAGGAGGCGTGAGTTGCACTCACTGGAAGCAGCCGCGAACCGGAAGTTAATCCTTACATGTAAAACAAAGTTTTTTTTCTGAACCCTCAGTTGCATTCGTTTTTCTCTTGTATTTTTATGTTGTTGGAATAAATTCCGCTTTCAAATATAATTTTAGCATAGGCAAATGCAAAAGTCATGTTCAATTACATAGCAACTTTATATTCTAGTAGCTGAGAATATTTGTAGTGTGCAAGTGCATTGCAGAGCTCCAGAGCAATAAAACAGTAATGTATTTGTAAACTGCAGTTAATATATTTGTTTGTAAATAAAATACTATATTTTTATTCTAAATGACTTACCCAGTTACATGAATAGGTAAATATTGACCATAAAATCACCAATGCATTGCTTTTATTATGAATGTAGAGAATAAAAAAGAAAGGAAAATGTATTGTATTGTGTGTGTGTGTTTGTGTCAGGGGCGTATTGTGCCCCTGAGTGACAGGCATGCTGCCAGAGCACGCCTGTTACTCTGAGGCAACGACGTCTCTCGTGTATTTCCGGGGGTTTGTGTGCTGAGAACAGCCAGCAAACAAACCCCCGGAAATACACGAGTTACATCGGAAAGGCGACGCCAGCTACGAATTCTGCAACAGAGTCACTCGCTCTGTTGCCAATTCGACAAGCACATCAGAGATACACAGAAAAAACACAGCTCGGATGCTCCTAGCACATAAGTAGCATCCACCACTGGTTTGTGTGGGTTTTTTTTTATTCCTCTTTAGAAAATAACACAGATATACTTAGAACAAGCATCTTACACAATACCTGCCCTATTATACACGCCTTCTAGGGATTGGCAGAAAGAGAAAAGAAAAGAGTGAGAACAGGCCATTCTGTTTAAATCTAATAAAAAATGTTGCTAATACCGTATTTGCTCGATTATAAGACGAGGTTTTTTTCAGAGCAAATGCTCTGAAAAATCCCCCTCGTCTTATAATCGAGGTCTCTTATAATCTGACCTCAAATTGAGGTCAGATTATAAGACATGGATCCAGGTCCCCAGCAGAGCTGCAGACTCCCCTGCTTCCGCCCGGCACGACCGCCGGGGCTTCTGTGAAGAAGCCGGGTACTTCCGCTTTCGTCACAGAAGTCCCGGCGAGCGTGCCGGGCAGCAGCAGGGGAGATCTGCGCTCATCGCGCAGACTTCCTCTGCTGCCCCACTAGGCACCAGGGACAATCGGGCAGCTGGGGGATGTCTGCACTATACGTGCAGATATCCTCCATGCTGCCCGACACGGCAGACTATTATGACGGACCAGCTGTCCGTCATAATAGACTGCCGTGTCGGGCAGCATGGAGGATGTCTGCAAATATCGTGCAGACATCCCCCGGCTGCCCCCACTAGCCACCAGGGATCAAGGTAAGGGGAAGGGAGGGAGGGGGGCAGAGAGACAGGGGGAGGGAGGGAGGGGGGCAGAGAAACAGGGGGGACAGAGAGACAGGGGGGAGGGAGGGGGGCAGAGACAGAGTCAAGGGGAGGGAAGGGGTTAAGAGACAGAGACAAGGGGAGGGAAGGGGTTAAGAGACAGACAAGGGGAGGGAAGGGGTTAAGAGACAGAGACAAGGGGAGTGAGGGGGTTAAGAGACAGACAAGGGGAGGGGGAGAGAGAGAAAAATGGGGGCAAGGGAAAGAGAAAGGCAGCATTGGCACATAAAAAGAAATAAAAACTAGAAATACATTTTTTGATATCATAATTTTTTATTAAAAAAGCAATTTACATGTGAATATATACAAGTTTAACTTTTTTCCTATAGGGTAGTCTTATATTCAGGCTTTTAGTTTTTTTCCTAAAGGAATATCCAAAGTTTGGGGGGTCGTCTTATAATCAGGGTCGTCTTATAATCGAGCAAATACGGTATTACTCCAACGTAGATTGATGCAAATTTCCAACAATTCCAATTGACTTATCCATTCATTCCATTTATCTTTTTTGTCTCTGATTATAAGCCTGTGCCGCTATTCCCCTCTCCATTCTGCACTGCCACATAATCTGATTTATAACCTTTACTTTAATTATCGGTAGAGAAACCTCCAACTCCTTGTTAAGGTAAGTTTTTCTGCAAAAGGGAGTGGAATAGTCTTAGCTCTGCTTTTACTATCTTCAAATCTAAATGCAACAGCACCAGTTCAGATATTAAATCCAAGTTCAAACCGCCTATTTTATTCATAACCTCAAATATACACTTTCACTATCCCTTTACCATTTTGCAATATCAAAAGATGTGTAAATAATTACCATTCTCCTCAATACCTCCAGCAGTTATTTTGCTGGTTACTCGACATCTTAGCCAAGACACTGGGCATCAAATAACGATTACTGATCTTAAAGTGAATCTCCCTTAAATTCAGACAATTAACTGATTTATTTGTTATAGCTAAGGCCTTCTTCCAATTTATTCTTTAGATGCTTCTTCCAAGTCCCTTTACCATTTTTTAAATAGCTGTTACATAGTTGCCAACATCGGCCATGTTTCCATGGACACATATGTGATCCACATGCTGCAGACAGAGCGTGCAAAGTGCAGCCAGCTGTGTATATATACCAGGGCCGTCTTTAACGCGGGGCAAACTTACTCCTGGGGGGCCCCAAGGCAGCTGTCCCGTGGGCCCCCAGCCCCTTCTTTCCACGTTCACAGCGCATTGCGCTTTTGAACGCTTTTTTCAAGCAAGCCGCATCCGGTGGATGCGACGGCCGAAAAAACAAACAAAAAAAACCTGACGCCGGATGTGACATCGCGTCACATCCAGTGACTGTTTCCCTCCTCCGTGCAAGAGGGAAGACTGCACGGAGGAGACATCCGGCGGGGGACACGGAGCAGTGAATTGTAAGTACTAGGGAGGGGGGGGGGGGGGGGGCTCTGACTGGCCCAATATATTACTGGGCTCTGACTGGCACAATATTCCTGGTATCTGACTGGGCCAATATGACTGGGCTCTGACTGGCCCAATATTGCAGGCCTCTGACTGGCACAATATTGCAGGCATCTGACTGGCACAATATTGAAGGCATCTGACTGGCACATTATTACTGGGCTCTGAATGGCACAATATTGCAGGCATCTGACTGGCCCAATATTGCAGGCATCTTATGAGTGTGCATGTGTATGTGTGTGAGTGGCAGAGTTATGCATGTGTATGTGTGTGAGTGGCAGAGTGAAAGTGGGTGTGAGTGGCAGAGTGTAAGTGGGTGTGAGTGGCAAATTTATGAGTGTGCATGTGTATGTATGTGAGTGGAAGAGTATAAGTGGGTGTGAGTGGCAGCGTCTAAGTAAGTGTTATTAGTGTGCGTGTGTATGTGTGTTAGTGGCAGAGTGTGTGAGAGTATAAGTCTGAGCAGCAGAGTTATTAGTGTGTGTGTGAGTGTAAGCATGAGTGGCAGAGTTATGAGTGTGCGTGTGTGAGTGGCAGAGTGTGTGAGAATGTAAGCGTGAGCAGCAGAGTTATGAGTGTGTGTGTGAGTGGCAGTGTGTAAGTGTGCGAGAGTGAAAGCGTGAGTGGCAGAGTTATGAGTGGCAGAGTGTGAGTGTGAATCCCAGTGAGATTACTAGGAGAAAATGTGACTAATGACTATTATTCATCTTTATATATATAGTCTTTATATTGATGGCAATAAAAGTCCATACACATGGCATTAAACATCCCATGTACGTGGTTATAGTATTAAACCCATACATTATGAATGAATTAGCTGCTCATTATATCATGGGCTTTACTAATGAAAGAGAGAATTGCAGGGAAGTGAGAGGGAAATTTCAAAATTAAGTTGCAAAAATTCTCCCATTCAGTTGAATTCCCATCTCAATTCTCTGCACTTCTCTCTTTAATGAGCTTGGTAGAAGAAGCATACCTTCATACCTCAGCTTATTCTCCCCAGGGCAGAAGGAGCAAACCTTCATACCTCAGCCTATTCTCCCCAGGGTAGAAGGAGCATACCTTCATACCTCAGCCTATTCTCCCCAGGGTAGAAGGAGCATACCATCATACCTCAGCCTATTCTCCCCAGGGTAGAAGGAGCATACCTTCATACCTCAGCCTATTCTTCCCAGGGTAGAAGGAGCATACCTTAATACCTCAGCCTATTCTCCCCAGGGTAGAAGGAGCATACCTTCATACCTCAGCCCAGAGGCGTCGCTAGGGGGGGCTACTGGGGCTGAAGCCCCGGATCTCCCCTCCATAGCCCCAAATGGAGACTCTGACCACGCCCCATAGCACTCGGCCCCGCCTCCTCATGCTCAACTCCGCCCCCTGCATGCTGCACTCTGGTTGATGAGCAGCCCCAGACTCCGCCCCTCGTGCTCAGCTCCATCCCTCGTGCTTAACTCCGCCCCTCAAGATTTGAACGTGAGTGTCTGGCAGAGTGTAAGTGAGAATCTCAGAGTTTTGAGTGTGTATGTATGTGAGTGGCAGAGTTATGAGTGTGCATGTGTATGTAAGTGAGTGGCAGAGTTATGAGTGTGCATGTGTATGTAAGTGAGTGGCAGAGTGAAAGTGGCTGTGAGTGGCAGAGTTATGAGTGTGCATGTGTATGTATGTATGTATGTGAGTGGCAGAATTATGAGTGTGCATGTGTATGTAAGTGAGTGGCAGAGTGAAAGTGGGTGTGAGTGGCAGAGTTATGAGTGTGCATGTGTATGTATGTATGCGAGTGGCAGAATTATGAATGTGCATGTGTATGTAAGTGAGTGGCAGATTTATGAGTGTGCATGTGTATGTATGTGAGTGGCAGAATTATGAGTGGGCATGTGTATGTAAGTGAGTGGCAGAGTCTACTTACATTCTGACACACACACACACACACACACACCTTTGCCACTCACACCCACTTGTGTAAGTGGCCGAGTGTGTACGTGAGTGGTAGAGTATAAGTGTGTGAGGCAGAGTGTGAGTGTTTGGAAGAGTGTAAGCATGTGTGAGTGAGTAAGCGTGAGTGTCAGAGTTATGAGTGTGCATGTGTATGTGTGTGAGTGGCAGAGTGTGTGAGAGTATAAGTGTGAGCAGGAGAGTTATGAGTGTGTGTGAGTGTAAGCATGAGTGGCAGAGTTATGAGTGTGCGTGTGTATGTGTGTGAGTGGCAGAGTGTGTGAGAATGTAAGCGTGAGCAGTAGAGTTATGAGTGTGTGTGTGTGAGAGTGGCAGTGTGTAAGTGTGCGAGAGTGAAAGCGTGAGTGGCAGAGTGTGAGTGTGAATCCCAGTGAGATTACTAGGAGAAAATGTGACTAATGACTATTATTCATATTGAATGTGATAATCAAGTGTGAAACAATGCTATCATCTCATATTATTTTTATTTTCACACTTGATTATCACATTCAATATGAATAATAGTGATTCATCTTTATATATATAGTCTTTATATTGATGGCAATACACATGGCATTAAACATCCCATGTACCTGGTTATAGTATAAAACCCATACATTATGAATGAATGAGCTGCTCATTATATCATGGGCTTTACTAATGAAAGAGAGAATTGCAGGGAAGTGAGAGGGAAATTTCAAAATTAAGGCTAAAGTAGCAGAGTTGAAAAAATTCTCCCATTCAGTTGAATTCCCATCTCAATTCCCTGCACTTCTCTCTTTTATGAGGTATGAAGCACACCTTCATACCTCCGCAGTGCTGTATTTACCGCGAGGCATCCTAGGCGGATGCCTATGGCGGCAAATTTTGGGGGGCCGCCCCCCAGCACTGAAAAAAAAAAAAAAAAATTTCGGCCCTTTAAAAAAAAAAAAAAATAGACCGCGCTTGCAGGCAGAGAGACGGAGGTGAGAATGGATCGGAAGATCCCCCCTCACCATTGCTTTGCCTGCCAGGCTGCACGGGGAGCCGAACAGGCAGCACAGAGAAACCTCCGTGCTGCCTGTTCGGCTCCCCGTGCAGTGTGCCGACACGGAAGTCACGACAGTCACGTGACGGGCGCGCTGACGTCATACGCGCGCCCGGTCACGTGACCTGTCGGCACAATCGCCGGGAAGCCGAACAGGCAGCATGGAGGGACCATGCTGCCTGCCACTAGCCACCAATGAAAGGTAAGTGCTGATGGGAGACTGTGTGTGTGTGTGTGTGTGTGTGTGTGTGTGTGACTGAGTGTGATGGGAGTCAGAGTGTGTGTGTGTGTGTGTGACTGAGTGTGATGGGAGTCAGAGTGTGTGTGATGGGAGACAGTGTGTGTGACTGAGTGTGATGGGAGTCGGAGTGTGCGTGATGGGAGTAGGAGTGTGTGACTGAGTGTGATGGGAGTAGGAGTGTGTGACTGAGTGTGATGGGAGTGTGAGCTTGATGTGAGTCTGAATGATGCGGCATGTCTTAGGTGTGTAACGTGGGTGTGCAGCTTGGGTAGGGGGGTGCCCGGATTTTGTCTGCCTAGGGCACACCTTCATACCTCCACCTATTCTCCCCAGGGTAGAAGGAGCACACCTTCATACCCCAAGTGTGTGTGTGTAAGTGGGATCGTGTGTCTGTGTGTAAGGGTGTGTGTATGTATGTGTGACTGTGCAAGTGCGAGTATATATGGCTGTATGTGTGTGTATTTGTGGCTGTGTATAAGTGTAACTTCGAGTAATGTTGTTTTTTGTGTGCTGTGAGTTTTATTGTGTATTGTGGTACAGTAATGTGCAGCATGAGTGTGTTACTGTGAGTTTTATTGCTGTTGAGACTGTGATACACTCACACACTGAACATTACTGTGAGTTTTATTGCTGTGGAGGTAGTCACAGACAGACAGACAGACAGACACACACATACAGACAGGTACACACATACATTCAGTCACAGTCAGACATGCAGTCAGTCACACACTCATACAGTGGGTCACAGGCAGACATACAGTCTGTCACACACACACAGTCAGTCACATAAACACACAGTCAGTCACACATGCAGTCAGTCATATACGCACACACACACTGTCAGTCACATACACTTCCGCACAAGTCAGCAATTTTGTTGTTGTTTACGATATAAAAAGTGCATCAATCAATATGTCCCCCTCCTGGCTGCTAGCCATTCTAGCCTCGTTTGTGCCCTGCTGTTGTTTCTAGACCAGCTGAGCAAACTCAGCGCTCAGGCACTATAGTGCGGTGCATGTGGGGATGGAGCAGGAGGACCGTGCAGCCAGTGCACACAATGCTCCCTTGCGCTCCGCTGGATAAATAAATAAATAAAATGATCCCAGCGGTGAGGGCACCAGGCAGGGACAACAATAACCAGGCGCCAGGTATAATTTCCTGGTGCCCAGGATTTGTTGAGCCCTGATATATACCCACATATACCTATTGCTCATTGGCACCAGATATATCAGTCTGTATGCCGCCTAAACATGTGAGCTTATTTACTCCACTTCTATCAAATCTGTAATGGGCTCCAGCCCCGGATCTTTTGGACACCTAGCAACGCCCCTGTCTGTCTGTATAGTACTGGCTTGTATGTGTGTGTCTTGTCTGTCTGTATAGTACTGGCTTGTATGTGTGTGTCTTGTCTGTCTGTATAGTACTGGCTTGTATGTGTGTGTCTTGTCTGTCTGTATAGTACTGGCTTGTATGTGTGTGTCTTGTCTGTCTGTATAGTACTGGCTTGTATGTGTGTGTCTTGTCTGTCTGTATAGTACTGGCTTGTATGTGTGTGTCTTGTCTGTCTGTATAGTACTGGCTTGTATGTGTGTGTCTTGTCTGTCTGTATAGTATTGGCTTGTATGTGTGTGTCTTGTCTGTCTGTATAGTACTGGCTTGTATGTGTGTGTCTTGTCTGTCTGTATAGTACTGGCTTGTATGTGTGTGTCTTGTCTGTCTGTATAGTACTGACTTGTATGTGTGTGTCTTGTCTGTCTGTATAGTACTGACTTGTATGTGTGTGTCTTGTCTGTCTGTATAGTACTGACTTGTATGTGTGTGTCTTGTCTGTCTGTATAGTACTGACTTGTATGTGTGTGTCTTGTCTGTCTGTCTAGTACTGACTTGTATGTGTGTGTCTTGTCTGTCTAGTACTGACTTGTATGTGTGTGTCTGTCTGTCTAGTACTGACTTGTATGTGTGTGTCTGTCTGTCTAGTACTGACTTGTATGTGTGTGTGTGTGTCTAGTACTGACTTGTATGTGTGTGTGTCTGTCTGTATAGTACTGACTTGTATGTGTGTGTGTCTGTCTGTATAGTACTGACTGTATGTGTGTGTATGTGTTCTTCTCTGGCTACTAGATTTTTTTGCTAGCTCCTTAAAAGTTAAATATAATTTTAACAATAAATGCATATTTATACATGATTGATATGCTTATGCCAATGAGCAATAGGTATATATAATAGTTATATTATAAGCAATGAGCTATAAAACATAAATTATGTATATGATGCAAATGAACAGTATATGCAATGCTTTACACCAAAATAAATATCTAAATGATTGGGGGTATGTAATAAAGGGTCCAGCAGTTTATAGTTATGCCTCTGCCAGCACTGGATGTTCCTAAGGGTTCATTAACATTAGTACCCACAAGCTGTCTCACACACACTGTCCCACACAGACATACATAACAAGCACACTGTCTCACACAGATATACATAACAAGCACGCTATCTCTCACAGACACACATAACAAGCACGCGGTCTCACACAGACACACATAACAAGCACGCAGTCTCACACAGACACACATAACAAGCACGCAGTCTCACACAGACACACATAACAAGCACGCAGTCTCACACAGACACACATAACAAGCACGCAGTCTCACACAGACACACATAACAAGCACGCAGTCTCACACAGACACACAAAACAAGCACGCAGTCTCACACAGACACATAACAAGCATTCTATCTAACACAGACACATAACAGGCATGCAGTCTCGCACAGACACACACAAGCATGCTATCTAACACAGACACATAACAAGCACACTGTCTCATACAGACACACACACAATCACGCTGTACCACACAATCTCTTACAGACAGACTTTCTCTCACACACAGTTTCTCACCAGTGCTGGTCCATTGAGCAGCCAGGGTCAAGAATTGAAATGCTCTCCCCCACGAGCACACACACACACACACACACACACACCTACATAAAACATAGTCTCACACACAGCAGTGATCCAGCAATGTGTTTTTTAAAATTTTATATTTAAGAAATACAACACCATATAAGTGTATAAATTAAAAATCATTCATTTAAAATAATAAAAATAAAATCAAAGTGAAAACAGTACAGAGAGGGTTAAATAGACTCCCAATTAAAGAATAGCTGCTTGTGCAGCAACAGAATACCTGCTTAAAAAAGATGGCCTGTTAGCGAATAAAAAAAAAATGCAGACAGAACTTAAATATACACAATTTCTAATGATTCAAATGTGCATAATTTAATACGTATAAATAAAAAATAAATTAAAATATACACAAGAATTTGACAAACACAATTAAATAAACACATATCATAAATGTACTAGAAAATACATAAATTACCAACAGACCATCAAAATACATAGATATATAAAACACTATCTATAGACCACTAAAATAGCTGATAAAAATCCAAATAGGGAAAATACCTTACCTGATAACCAAATGGGCTCGCTGGGTGCGATCTGGCCACGGGCCCCAGCACTAGCTGTCACCACAAACTCCAGGGAAACATTGCACATGGTCCCGCGAGGATGAGCCTGGCTCAGGCCGCAAAAACCAAAGATGGCAAGTATAGCCTACAGGGGGTGAGGAGCAGGGCCTTCTTTAATAGTGATTGGACCCTGGGCAAGCATTTGCTTGGGCCCCCTGGACCCTGCCCCCTGCCCCCTCCCCTGCATGCAATCACGCCTTCCATCGCAATGTTACCTCCCCCACACACACACAAAAAAACCCCATAAAAATAAGCACACACACACACAATTGGACTTTTCTTGCAGTGAGTATTTATATTGCATTGTATAAAATGTGTATATTACGTGTATAATTGCAGTGCATAAACTGTATATTTGGATACAAATTTGTATATATGGCTGCAATATGTATACCATCTTACTATGCAACACTGCACTACAACTACTCATTACCTAAATTACAAAAATATACACAGATATTAGAGAGCACTTACATATGTTCATATATATTTATTAATATCTATACACTCTCGCTCTCTCTCACTAGTTGCATTTATACTTATATGAACTTCTTAATATTATATTCAACTATTTTCATATGTAATAAAAATGTTATTGAAGAGCTGCATTTCTTGTTTTTATTCCCTTTTTCTGCACCCACATTGCACCTAAAGTACTTAACACAGCCCCATAAAATAGTCACAGCCAGGGCCGGACTGGGAGAAAAATTCGGCCCGGGCATTTTTTTATCACAGCGGCCCACTAAGAAGAGGGCGGGGCAGAGGAGGTGTGTTTTTTCATCACCAATGACAAACATGCTCCCTCTAAAAGTGAGCATGTTGGTTCAATGCTCTTCCAGGGCAGACCATGCGCAGAGCTCTGCTGAAGAGCTCTAGCATGAGAAAAAAGCCCTGTATTTGTTCTGCACAGTGAAAGCAAATTTAATAACATGCTTGCACTGTGTTTCCTTGCAACTTGTCTCTGGTGTCTCTATAAATGGATACCAGGAGACAAAAATGCCAGGAAAGAGTATTGAGCATGTGTTTGGAGCCTGCTTGTGGGATTGCGTGTGTGTAGAGTGAGCTGATTGTGGTGTGGTATTGTGTAATAAGGTCGGTTTTAGTTGTGTTGTGTTTGTGGTGTAATGTGATGCATATGTGGCTAGGGGCTGTAAAGAATGTGTGTATAGGGGATATAGCAAGTGTGTGCATACAGACTTTAGAGTGTGTGTGTGTGTATATATATATATATATATAGATGTAGTGTGTGTTTGCTTACAAGGAATCTAGTGTGTGTATATATATATATATATATATATATATATGAGTCTAGTGTGTTTGAAGGACCCAGAATGTGTATAGGAGATCTAGTGAGTGTGTGTTTATAACGGTTTCAGAGTGTATATAGGGATCTAGTGTGTGTATGTGTGTAGATGATCCAGAGTTGGGTAAGGGATCTAGTGTGTGTCTGGAATGCAATGTGTTTAGGGGTGCAGTATGTGTGTGAGGGGCCTCTGGTTTAGCACCCCTCCCCATCACAGGTGCTCCATGAAGTGGTGTCCAGCCCTATAAATTGCAGGAGTGTCTCTGTATTATACAATAGGAAGGCCTTTTGGTCCTTGGTAAGTAATACATATAAAGAGATTAAGCCCCATAAGCAACAGTATTTAGTGTTAGGACCCACCAATATTGGAGTACTTTGACGTAGTGGTGGGCTTAGCATCATATGGCCATATATGTGACTAAATCTCCAATTTTGTTATCTTAGTAAGACAGGTGTTTTTAAGTAGCTTTATTGTAACCTATAGCTTTAAGAGTTTTTCTCCTACCTGCTTTGAGGTGAGTGCGCTGATCTTTGGATTTTGTATAAATATTTGGTCTCAGCAGCACCCCTTATAATATATGCTAGTTTAGGTGAGTGCATTCCCTTTTGGATTTGTTTATATATATATAGAAGTATTGTGTATGTCTGTTGTGCAGTGTGTTGGGGGGTTCTGTGTGTATGTGAGGGGTGCAGTATATGTGTGTGAGGGGTATTCCTTAGTAATACCAGTCAGATGGCCATTAAATATGCCACATACAGGAGCCCCATAAATTATGCCACATCAGAGCCCCATTATTTATGCCTCAACTTGGAGCCCAATTAATTATGCCACACACACAGGCGCCCCTTAATTATGCCACACACACAAGTGCCCCTTAATTATGCCACACACACAAGTGCCCCTTAATTATGCCACACACACAAGCGCCCCTTAATTATGCCACACACACAAGCGCCCCTTAATTATGCCACACATGGGGCCCAATAAATATGCCACACATGGGACAGCCGTTAATTATGCAACACACAGGAGCCCCACAAGATGACAATTGTACAATTCAAAAACAATACATATCTATAAACACAGACATCTCTCTATAACTAGTTGGATTTATACTTACTTGAATTATTTAATATTGTATTTAATAAAAATGTTATTGAAAAATTGCATTACTTTATTTTTTTCCCTTTCTCTGCACCCACATTGCACTGAGAGGCATAATATTACTGGCATCTGACTGGCATAATATTACTGGGCATCTGAGAGGCATAATATTACTGGGCATCTGACTGGCATAATATTACTGGGCATCTGACTGGCATAATATTACTGGGCAACTGAGAGGCATAATATTACTGGCATCTGACTGGGCATCTGAGAGGCATAATATTACTGGGCATCTGACTGGCATAATATTACTGGGCATCTGAGAGGCATAATATTACTGGCATCTGAGAGGCATAATATTACTGGGCATCTGACTGGCACAATATTACTGGGCATCTGAGAGGCATAATATTACTGACATCTGACTGGCATAATATTACTGGGCATCTGAGAGGCATAATATTACTGGGCATCTGAATGGCATAATATTACTGGGCATCTGAGAGGCATAATATTACTGGGCATCTGAGAGGCATAATATTACTGGGCATCTGACTGGCATAATATTACTGGGCATCTGAGAGGCATAATATTACTGGGCATCTGAGAGGCATAATATTACTGGGCATCTGAGAGGCATAATATTACTGGGCATCTGACTGGCATAATATTACTGGGCATCTGACTGGCACAATATTACTGGCATCTGACTGGCACAATATTACTGGGCCTCTGACTGGCATAATATTACTGGGCATCTGACTGGCATAATATTACTGGGCATCTGAGAGGCATAATATTACTGGGCATCTGAGAGGCATAATATTACTGGGCATCTGAGAGGCATAATATTACTGGCATCTGACTGGCACAATATTACTGGGCATCTGAATGGCATAATATTACTGGGCATCTGACTGGCACAATATTACTGGGCATCTGACTGGCATAATATTACTGGCATCTGAGAGGCATATTATTACTGGGCATCTGAATGGCATAATATTACTGGGCATCTGACTGGCATAATATTACTGGGCATCTGAGAGGCATAATATTACTGGGCATCTGAGAGGCATAATATTACTGGCATCTGACTGGCACAATATTACTGGGCATCTGAATGGCATAATATTACTGGGCATCTGACTGGCATAATATTACTGGGCATCTGAGAGGCATAATATTACTGGCATCTGACTGGCATAATATTACTGGGCATCTGAGAGGCATAATATTACTGGGCATCTGACTGGCATAATATTACTGGGCATCTGACTGGCATAATATTACTGGGCATCTGAGAGGCATAATATTACTGGCATCTGACTGGCATAATATTACTGGGCATCTGAGAGGCATAATATTACTGGGCATCTGACTGGCATAATATTACTGGGCATCTGACTGGCATAATATTACTGGGCAACTGAGAGGCATAATATTACTGGCATCTGACTGGGCATCTGAGAGGCATAATATTACTGGGCATCTGACTGGCATAATATTACTGGGCATCTGAGAGGCATAATATTACTGGCATCTGAGAGGCATAATATTACTGGGCATCTGACTGGCACAATATTACTGGGCATCTGAGAGGCATAATATTACTGACATCTGACTGGCATAATATTACTGGGCATCTGAGAGGCATAATATTACTGGGCATCTGAATGGCATAATATTACTGGGCATCTGAGAGGCATAATATTACTGGGCATCTGAGAGGCATAATATTACTGGGCATCTGACTGGCATAATATTACTGGGCATCTGAGAGGCATAATATTACTGGGCATCTGAGAGGCATAATATTACTGGGCATCTGAGAGGCATAATATTACTGGGCATCTGACTGGCATAATATTACTGGGCATCTGACTGGCACAATATTACTGGCATCTGACTGGCACAATATTACTGGGCCTCTGACTGGCATAATATTACTGGGCATCTGACTGGCATAATATTACTGGGCATCTGAGAGGCATAATATTACTGGGCATCTGAGAGGCATAATATTACTGGCATCTGACTGGCACAATATTACTGGGCATCTGAATGGCATAATATTACTGGGCATCTGACTGGCACAATATTACTGGGCATCTGACTGGCATAATATTACTGGCATCTGAGAGGCATATTATTACTGGGCATCTGAATGGCATAATATTACTGGGCATCTGACTGGCATAATATTACTGGGCATCTGAGAGGCATAATATTACTGGCATCTGACTGGCACAATATTACTGGGCATCTGAATGGCATAATATTACTGGGCATCTGACTGGCATAATATTACTGGGCATCTGAGAGGCATAATATTACTGGCATCTGACTGGCATAATATTACTGGGCATCTGAGAGGCATAATATTACTGGGCATCTGACTGGCATAATATTACTGGGCATCTGACTGGCATAATATTACTGGGCATCTGAGAGGCATAATATTACTGGCATCTGACTGGCATAATATTACTGGGCATCTGAGAGGCATAATATTACTGGGCATCTGACTGGCACAATATTACTGGGCATCTGAGAGGCATAATATTACTGACATCTGACTGGCATAATATTACTGGGCATCTGAGAGGCATAATATTACTGGGCATCTGAGAGGCATAATATTACTGGGCATCTGAGAGGCATAATATTACTGGCATCTGACTGGCATAATATTACTGGGCATCTGAGAGGCATAATATTACTGGGCATCTGACTGGCATAATATTACTGGGCATCTGACTGGCATAATATTACTGGGCATCTGAGAGGCATAATATTACTGGGCATCTGACTGGCATAATATTACTGGGCATCTGAGAGGCATAATATTCCTGGTATCTGACTGGCACACTATTCCTGGTATCTGACTTGCACACTATTACTGGGCTCTGAGTGGCACAATATTCCTGGTATCTGACTGTCACAGAGGGTCAAAATTCTGGCACATAGAGGGGGAAATCCTGGCATATAGAGGGGCAGAATCCTGGCATATAGAGGGGCAGAATCCTGGCATATAGAGGCAAAATCCTGGCATAGAGGGGCAAAATCCTGACATAGAGGGGCAGGGGCACAGTCCTGTCATATAGAAGGGCAAAATCCTGACATAGAGGGGCAAAATCCTGGCATATAGAGGCAAAATCCTGGCAAATAGAGGGGCAGGGGCAGAGTCTTGTCATATAGAGGGGCAAAATCCTGACATAGAGGGGCAAAAACCTGGCATATAGAGGGTCAAAATCCTGGCATAGAGGGACAAAATCCTGGCATAGAGGGTCAAAATCCTGGCATAGAGGGTCAAAATCCTGGAATAGAGGGACAAAATCCTGGCATAGAGGGGCAAAATCCTGGCACATAGAGGGGAAAATCCTGGCATATAGAGGGGCAAAATCCTGGAATAGAGGTGCAAAATCCTGGAATAGAGGGGCAAAATCCTGGCATATAGAGGGGCAGAATCCTGGCATATAGAGGGGCAGAATCCTGGCATATAGAGGGGGGGGGGGGGAATCCTGGCATATAGAGGGGGGAAATCCTGGCATATAGAGGCAAAATCCTGGCATAGAGGGGCAAAATCCTGGCAAATAGAGGGGCAGGGGCAGAGTCCTGTCATATAGAGGGGCAAAATCCTGGCATAGAGGGGCAAAATCCTGGCATATAGAGGCAAAATCCTGACATAGAGGGGCAGAGTCCTGTCATATAGAGGGGCAAAATCCTGGCATAGAGGGGCAAAATCCTGGCACATAGAGCGGCAAAATCCTGGCACATAGAGGGGCAAAATCTTGGCATAGAGGGTCAAAATCCTGGCATATAGAGGGGCAGGATCCTGGCATATAGAGGGGCAAAATCCTGGCATATAGAGGGGCAGAATCCTGGAATATAGGGGCAAAATCCTGACATAGAGGGGCAAAATCCTGACATAGAAGGGCAAAATCCTGGCATATAGAGGGGCAGAATCCTGGAATAGAGGGGCAAAATCTTGACATAGAGGGGCAAAATCCTGGAATAGAGGTGCAAAATCCTGGCATAGAGGGGCAAAGTTCCCACACTTTTTTTCCCAGGACTTGACCCCTGACTGCACCTACACGATTTGGCATGCCACAGTGTCACTTTGCCCCACAGAACTAGCCAGTGTCACTTTCCACATACTGTAGTACATGTTATTTTGCCCCACAGACCATGCCAGAGCATCACTTTGCCAATTAAAATATGCCAGTATTTAACCCCTCGATATGCCATGATTTAGCCCCCCAATATGCCATTTAATATGCCAGGATATTGCCCCTCCATATGCCATGAGTTTGCCCCCCAATATGCCATTTAATATGCCAGTATTTTGCTCTCAATATGCCAGGATTTTGCCTCCAATATGCCATTTAATATGCCAGGATATTGCCCCCAATATGTCATTTAATATTCCAGGATTTTGCTCTCAATATGCCAGGATTTTGCCCCCAATATGCCATTTAATATTCCAGGATATTGCCCCCAATATGCCAGGATATTGCCCCCAATATGCCATGTAATATGCCAGGATATTGCCCACAATATGCCATGTAATATGCCAGGATATTGCCCCTTAGTATGCTCGTTATGCCACCCTCCTCCCCCCTTCACCAGACCCCAGTACTTATCTCTTTGCTGCTCCGTCTCCCGGTTCTTTGAAGGTCCGTGGCTGTGAGGGAAGCGTTGTGAGCTCCCCTCCAGCCGCGTGGAACAATAAAGTTTGTTTAAAAAAAAAGTTCCAACAAACGTTATTGACCGCGCGGCTGGGGACAGACCAGGAACAAGGTAAGTTTTTGATTTTATTTTTTTTTTTGAATGCAGGGGACGCCACTGCTGGGACCTCCCCTGCCGGCCTCGGCCCATGGCCACCGCGGCCCACCGGGAATTTGCCCGGTGTGCCCGATGGCCAGTCCGGGCCTGGTCACAGCACTTGTCATGCACCTATATTGCATCCACAGCACTTGTCATGCACCTATATTGCATCCACACAATTTTGCATGCTACAGTGTAAATTTGCCCCACAGGACATACCACGGTTTCACTTTGTTCCACTGAACTGCCCATGCAGAAAAGAGCCACATTTTCACTTTCCCCCATAGTACATGTTATTTTTCCCCACAAAACATGCCATAGTCACTTTCCATTGGCAAAATAATACTGGCATATTGATGGGCACCAATATGCCAGTATTATTTTGCCATTTATATGCCAGTATTATTTCTGCCATTAATATGCCACAGACATTTTTCCCATTAATATGCCAGTATTATTGTTCCATTCAGATACCAGCAATATTGTACAATTAAGATGCCCCAGCCAATTTGCCCATTAAGATACCAGTATTATTGTACCATTCAGATGCCATAATTGTTGTGCCATTAAGATGCCAGTAATATTGTGCCATTCAGATGCCAGTAATATTGTGCCATTCATATATATATACTATCAGTTCAGTTAATACGGGGGGGTCACTGGTATAAAGAAGGGGGTAAATTAATTTGGGGGGCTCTGGTATATAGAAGGGGGTCAGTTAATATGGGGGCTCTGCCACATAGAAGGGGGTCAGTTAATATGGGGGCTCTGGTACATAGAAGGGGGAAATGTATGTGTATTAATTTTTCATTGAGAGAATATAAATATATATATATATATATATATATATATATATACACCAGTCCAAAAAACAGAAAAAATACACGCACTCACGGGTCTTTTCAATTGAAGAAATAGTGGTCTTTATAGTCGATAACCATATGATAGTATTTCAGATACATAATGACATGTGGTCGACGTTTCGGTCCGAATCTCGGCCCTTTATCAAGACTACACATATATCTTGAGTGTCTCACAGACCTAGCATTGCAACTCGTGTTATTGTGCAGTGTCACATACACACAATCACACAGTGTCATACACAGTGTCACACAAGCACAACCACAATGTCTCACATACACAATCACACTGTGTCAAATAAACACACAATCACAGGGTCACATACACACACAATTGCCCACAATCACAGTGTCACACAGTCAAATGCACACACAATCACACAGTGCCTCACACACAGAATCACACAGTGTTACAGACACACAATTGGCGTCACACACACACACACACACACACAAAATCACAGTGATACACACACAAAATCACAGGGATACACACACACAGACACACATACACTATCAGTGTCACATACATACAATCGCAATAGTGTCATATTTGTATTCAAATAAATAATACACATTACTACATGTCCTTGCCTCCTTACCGTGTATTGCAGGGAAAGATTAGCCAAGGCAGTGTGGTCCGTACCTCCATTTTTCACGACACCCTGTGCTCTGACTTTAGTCTCTACGGCCGTGGGATGTGGAGCTGGTCAATAACACATATCCCCCTACTAGGCATCACTGGTTCGGCACTTCAGTTGGAGGTGTGATTACCACTGCAAATCGCATGCCATGACCTAGGTAATAAGTCTGGTTGTGTATGAATGGGTTGCATGTTTGTGGGTTAATGGAGATAAGAAAGGAGTGTATGGTCAGCAGTAGGCAGTGTAAGTCTTGATACATGAAAGTATGCTGTTTGTGAATGAAGATATGAAAGGTGTGTGAAAGGTCAGTTACAAGGGTTGAAGCCTTGACATCACGTTACTGCTCACATGGGTATCCCCATCTAAAACAGGTCCAGAACAATGCCGTGCACCCGAGGCAAAGCTCCTGGACCCGATCAGCGGATTTCCGGCCATGTGACCAAGGTGATCACTCGATCACCGTGATAACATGCAAATTAGATGGCAAAGTCAATGTGTTCACACATTGACTTTGCCTCTAATTCACTCTCTGTGCTTCATGTTCTTATAGTGAAGCACTTTCCTGCTGATCACAGTTTTTAACTGTGATCAGTTTCCTTCTTACTTTATGGCCCTCATTTTGTTTGTTTTTTACAAACTTTTTTATTTTTGCATTTTGAAAGTTTTTTTAAAATAAATAAATCGTATTTTAATTTAATTACAGTTAACCCCTGCATGCCAGTTCTGTGATTCTTATGGCTCTGACATCGCACTGGTCAGTTTTTTTGTCTGGGTTTTTTTGTTGGGAGAGTTTGGGAACCTATATTTTCATTTGTATTACTTAATTAATTAGTTGGATGAGTGGATTAGTGCTGTACTAGTTATGTAGATTATTATTGGGAAAATAATGGGGAAAAACATTTTTTCCCCAAACATTTTCCCCTTTTATACGTATTTTTTAATACAAAATTATAGATAATTTTTATGTATAGGGTATCAAAAGAAAGCTCTAACTGTCCTTTAAACAACAACATATAACTTGTATGGATGCATTAAATGACAGAGGAAAATTACGTTTCAACAAACACATATTAAAAATTGAAAAATCACTCTTTTCCTTGGCCCAGAAAATCCTGAAGGGGTTAAACACTCATAATGTCTAAGAGTGACACAAAGGTTAGTTGAGATGCATATTTAATCTCACCAGTTTAGCCATACATTGTACAGGGACAAACCTTGTGAGTTTCCCTCACATAGCAAGCTCATCAGGTTTGTCCCTGCCCAATGTATAGGTAAAGCAGTGAGATTAAATATTCATTCAATGACTCGCCCCCAGGAAGTGTGAGAGAGTCCCAGACACTGGGACGGAGTGACACACTCTCTCTCACATTCTGCGCATAAATGTTACCAAATACCTTTAGACCAGCATCGGTGAGTTCAAAGCAGTATTGTGCCCCTTTGTTTAACTCTACATCTACACAACTACATAGGTGTTTATTATAATTATTATTATTATTTTTTGTATAAAAAATGTAAAATAAAAATTCAGTGTCTTCAGCTTCCAACCTCGTGTCCTTCATTTTAGTCACGTCCAAATCTTTGAATTTACTTTTTTGGTCACAAATGATGCTAACTGGGAAATTCCACTGGCTTGTAATCACCTTCCATTTCTAGAAGAAATAGAAAAGGAAAAGGAAATAATTAAGTCTCCTGCTAGGAGCTACTAAGGCATGTAGCAACATACACTAAAAGCAAACCCATATAGACCCTGAGGTAATGGTCAATTCTGCCCCATGGTTAAGCAAACCAGCGCTTCAAAGAAGTGGGTAGGTCCTTATGAGGTATCCCTGGTATTATAGGAACAACTGTAACGCACTCTATCAGGCTGGGGAAAAGAACATGTCTGGCCAGTGATATAATTAACCCCTTAAGGACGAAGGCTGTTTTAGACTTCTGCAGTTTGTGTTTAGCTGTAATTATGTTTTGTCTTGCTTAATGTACACACACATATTATATACAGTTATCGCCACAAGTTATATTTTATAATTTACTAATGCCTGATGCCTCCTCCTTGAGTCTGTGACTGTATGTGTGTGTGTGTGTTTGTATATGTGTGACTTTGTGTGTAAGTGTGACTGTGCTAATTGCTAAATTGGTGAGAATAAATATGCGTCACAACCAGGGCCGGTGCAAGGATTTTTGAAGCCGCTGTGCAAACAGGCAGACAGAAGAACTCATGCTGAACGTACAAAACCTGTCCCATGTTACTGGGGAAACGGTACTTAATCTATTAACCTGTGGGGGGCTCATCACCAGCTGATAATACCCCATCCTCCACCTCAGTGGACAGCTGGTAATAACGAATCCTGGCCCCTGGAGATATCACCAAACTGACAGATTTTCATTTTAAACTTGCACATGTGTGGTGCCTGGTGTGGTAAAAATGTTATCAAAGCCCTTCTCACATGCTCCCACAAATTACCTGACACCCCTACAAATCTACCAGAGCCCCCCGTATTACCTGACACCCCCTCCATGTACCAGAGCCCCCTGTATGTACCAGAGCACTCCATATTAACTGACCCTCTTCTATGTACTAGAGTCCCCCTGTATTAACTGACCCCCTTCTATGTGCCAGAGCCCCCTGTATTAAATGACCTCCCTTATATGTGCTAGAACCCCCTTATTTGCTTATTCTCCCCTTCTGTGAAACAGAGGCCCCCCTTTTACATGATACCAATGATCCCTCCTGTCACCTAACTGCAGCAGATTTCCTCTTTGTCAAACTATTTTTTGCATAATTTATCCCCTGAGGTCTCCCGTTAACTACTTGGGAAGCTCATAAATGTGTCATACAAGGTCACTTCATATGTTTAGGTGCGGAGAGGAAAAAAGCAAATGCCCACAGACTAAAAACTTTACACGCAGACAGTGCTGCCCTTGAAAGGATCCATAAAGACTAACTAAAACCACCAGATTTCCAATGCATGCTAGACAAAGAACTGTCTTCCATCCTTTACGCCCTCGCATGTAGGTCCTTAATAAAATGAAAGGCAATGTACTATGAACATGGGGACAAACCTAGGAAATATTTAGCACGAGCCCTGTGCAAAAAGTGACGTCTTTTCTATATCCCTAAAAAAACAAGCCCTTCATGGACTTAACATAGACTCCCAACTGCAATAGGGAAGTAATCTCAAACCAAGCCCACATGTGTCTACAATGACAAAGCTAAAATGTCCGCATATTTGGATATATTTGTCCAATGCAAATTGACTCCGTCTGTAGCTGACACTCTGGAGACTCTACCCTCGCAGAATTGACTGAGGCAATTAAATCTTCTAAAACGGCCAAATGTCCGGGTCCAGATGGCTTTCCCCTGATCTATTATAAGACATTTCTGGATACGTTGGGAACGCATTTAGTTGCCTTCCTCAATGCCATACTGGACAGGACCCACACACTCTAATGGCCACTATCGCTTTACTCCCTAAGGAAGGGAGAGACCCAGAATTATGCAGTAGTTTCCGCCCCATTTCACTCCTGAATTTTGATTTGAAACTCTTTTCCAAAATATTAGCAACTAGAATTAAACTACACCTTCCCACTCTCATACACCCTGATCAAACTGGTTTTGTGCCAGGGAGGGAGTCCAGGGACAACACTATCAGAACCCTGAGCTTGATTCATTATGCAACAAAAAACGACTCCAAGGCCATCCTTCTGTCGACGGATGCTGAAAAGGCCTTTGACAGACTGGATTGGACTTTCATGTCAGAAGTTCTCAGACATAAAGGGTTTGGACCTAACATACTTCGCTGGGTTCTGTCTCTATACTCAGCTCCCTCAGCCAGGCTCAGGATTAATGGGGCCCTTACTGAGCCATTCACTATTTCTAAAGGGACCAGGCAGGGCTGCCCACTTTCTCCTTTGCTTTACATTCTCTCACTTGAACCCTTCATGGAAGTTATCAGATGGAACCCTGATATCACTGGTCTAAATATAGGGGATATACAACATAAGGTACTGGGATACGCAGACAACTTACTTTTTCCAACCACGAATCCCACCCTGTCCCTGCCCAACATCATGGAAGAGTTTCAGATTTATGGAGACGTGTCCAATCTCAAAATAAACAACTCTAAATCTGAGATTCTCAAAATCAACCTTCCTGATACTGCTGAACATCAATTAAAACAAAACTTCCCTTTTAGGTGGTGCAGTGATAAAATGAAATATCTTGGGATCTGGTTGCCCAGGGACATTTCAAATGTATATCTTCCAAATTTTGCCCTGTTCCTGTCTTTGGTACGTAATGACCTACACAGATGGTCGCCCCAATATATCTCCTGGTTCGGTGGTATTAATGCGCTTAAAATGAGTGTGATGCTGTAATAAATATAGGGTGCCTTTATAAACAATGTTGTTTTATATCTAATACATAGATATCTGCTTTTGGTGGGGTGGGCGTGTAATCTGGTTTCACAATGGAAGGTCATTTGCACATCAGAAGAGGTTGTAAACAAGGTTACAGAGATGACTAGTTCTTTCCAGCTTTTACTTACTAACAGATAGGTGTGACAAAGGGGGTTGCATTTATTACAGAGACCAGATATCTCCAAACTAGGTTGAACTGGTTCTTTTATCTCTATGGGAGGTATCTTGGAGGGATTTTGGGATACTTAGTTGAGTGAACCACTTTTGATAGTTAGTCTTGCTGTTCCTGTGTGAGGAGGGAGTTCTAGTGTGTCTTGCTGTTCCTGTGGAAGGAGGGAGAGTGAGTCTGGTCTGTTCCTGGCGTGAGGAGAAGCCAGCCATCAGAAGACCCAAGATGAAGGCACAAGAAGATATGCAATTACCGTATTTGCTCGATTATAAGACAACCCTGATTATAAGACGACCCCCCCAAATTTGTACATTCCTTTAGGAAAAAAACTAAAAGCCTGATTATAAGACTACCCTATAGGAAAAAAGTTTAACTTGTATATATGTGAATTGCTTTTTAATATTTAATAAAAAATGTATATTATACAAATGCATTTCTTGTTTTTATTTCCTTTTATGTGCCAATGCGGCCTCTCTCCCCCAGCTGTCTCTTCCCCCCCCCCAGCGTTGTCTCTCTCCCCCCAAAACTTCTCTCTCTTCCCCCTTCCCCTTGTCTCTATCTATCCCCCCTCCCCTTTTATCTCTGTCTCCCTCCCTCCCCTTGTCTGTGTCTTCCCCCTCCCCCCTTGTCTGTCTGTGTCCTCCCCCCTCCCCTTGTCTCTCTCTATCCCCCCCTCCCCTTTTCTTTCCCCCCCTCCCCTTGTCTGTCTGTGTCCTCCCCAAGGTCAGATTATAAGACGACCTCCAATGTAAGACGAGGGGTATTTTTCAGAGCATTTGCTCTGAAAAAAACCTTGTCTTATATTCGAGCAAATACGGTAATTAATAAGTATACCATTTTTCTGTTACCTGATGATTAAGAACCAGTTATGTGTAATGTGTACACTGTGTATCTCCTGTATAACCTGTAACAGTATCTCAGTTTAATAACAATACACCTTTTTATATACACTTGTCTCTGTGCTTCATTCGTTACACATTCCCTAAAAGAATAACCCCTGTAGGAGGGTATAATAATTTCTTACAATGCCACAGCTCCTTTACCTTCTGCAAACACTCCCCATAAACATCCCGTTACCATTTTTTGCCTCACTGAAATTCCTCTTTGTTATTTTGTTTGGGCCAAAAAGTGAGCCAGAATCAAATACACGACTTTGATCCAACCAAAGGCCAGGGGTGGTACTGGACTTCCTGATCCATGCACATATTATCAAGCCTCCCATTTAGTGAGAATTATGAAATGGGCGCATAAACCCCCGCACAAGTTGTGGATTTACATCGAATCCGCCCTTACTCCCATCCCACTGCACCACTTGATATGGTTACCCAAGGCACATGCCGCTTCGGCCCTTGCCGAACACCCGCTCATGAAAGTGCTCCTACGTACCCTTCACTCCCTATCCGCTAAACATACTCTTTCGACCTATCCTTCCCCCCTTTTGCCTATAAGACATAATCCTGATTTCCCTCCGGGTCAAGGCCCAGGCATCTTTGGAGGTGATTCTTGGGGATGTTTGCCCAACTGGGTTGTTTCGGTTCCACTTTCTCCAACTCAAAAGTTACTTTCACATGATCCCCATGAAGCACAATTTAATATGTGAGCATACATACTTTGAAATTCTATGCACCAAATCTCGGTTGCCTACACATGGTGTTTCTCTGTTGTATAAATTCCTATTGCAGGAAATGTATCATACTCTGCTGAAATTTATGGGGCAGTGGGCACTACAGATGGACATCGACCAGCCCGGTTGGGATAAAATCCTCACATTGACACACTGGTATCAGACCACAATGAATCTCAGATCTCTGTTGGAGATGTTTGAATGCACCTGGGACTTTACTGCATATCTGTTGGAACTGCCCGAGAATGCCAGTTTTGGGAGCAAATCCAGAAGACTGTGAATAAATTCACGGATTTCCCCCCACCGTTTCTCCCTGGCCCATATTTACTTCATTAGACTACACAAACTGTCTCTAGCTATAAGAAGTCAGTGGTCCACCATTTAATCAACTTGGCTAACACCCTGATCCCTCTTCATTGGAAGGATCCTAAGCATCCTTCTTTTCGTGAGTGGATCTTGAAAGTTGAGATGACGCACACTGGAGGATTTGGTCTCACACTCAGAGGACAGACACAGCAGATACCTGAAAATGTGGTTCTACTGGCTGGAGTACATCCAGGACCCCTTGTCTCTTGGAGCCCTAATTAAGCCTGAGGCCTTTTATACACTCCCCCCTCACCGTACAGACACTCACACCCACAACACTCTGACATATACACTTTTTTTTTTTTGTTGCAATCCTTGAATGATGGTCTAGCTTGAGATTAAATGTATCAGGGTGGAGACTTGATGTTTCTGGCTTGCTGCGTCAGTCACCTTGTCAGTATTCCTTACTGCCCCCTTTCCCTCCCCCCTGCCTTTTTTCTTTTATTTACCCCTCCCCTACCTCCCCACAACCATTTTTACTTGTTTTCTTCTAAAACGCAATAAAAACATATTTACACACAAAAAAAGACGTGATAAACGCCACATATGAACCCACAGAAGAAGAATGTGAGTGGAAAGTAGACGAGGAGGATAAAATCTCAGATATGAAAGTGAAGGCAAAACTTGAAGAGGAGAAAAAAGATGAAGAGAAAGAGGACCCTAAAGGAATACCAGAATTCTGGCTGATCGTCTTCAAAAATGTTGATCTTCCAAGTGATATGGCTCAGGCGCACGATAAGCCTATCCTGAAGCATTTGAAAGACATAAAAGTAAAGTTTTCAGAAGCTGGTCAGCCAATTAGTTTTACATTAGAATTTCTCTTTGAACCAAATGAATATTTCACAAATGAAGTATTGACAAACACATCCAAAATGAGGTCAGAGCCTGATGAGTCTGGTCCCTTTTCATTCGATGGGCCAGAAATCATGGGATGTACAGGGTGCGAAATTGACTGGAAGAAAGGAAAAAATGTTACCTTAAAAACCATAAAGAAGAAACAAAGGCATAAGGGTTGTGGTACAGTAAGGACTGTTACGAAAACCGTTACTAATGACTCCTTCTTCCACTTCTTCAGCCCACCTGAAGTACCTGAAAGTGGAGAACTGGGTAAAAATACAGAAGCCATTCTTACTACTGACTTTGAAATTGGTCACTTCTTGCATGAGAGAATAATCCCCCGATCAGCGTTGTACTTTACTGGCGAAGCGATTGAAGATGACAATGATGATTACGATGAAGAAGGCAAGGAAGCTAATGATGAGGAAGGGGAAGAAGAGGCAGATGAAGAAAACAATCCTGATTATGAGCCCAAGAAAGATTAAAACCAAGTGGAGTGCAATCAACAATGAAGCAGTGTGTATGTGGCCTTGAGGAATACCTGCACTGTAATAAATTAAACTCAGCTATTAGTTACTTACAACCTTTTGTTTTATATATTCTTGGTAGAATAAACTAAACAATTTTTGTTAAAAAATAAATAAAACTAAACATTTAAAAACATGTTTAAATGGTAAAATCATTTGACCTAGTATTAAGTGTACTTCACTTCCAGGTATTTATACAATACAGAAATACCCTAAGGCATGTTCTTCACTGCTTTACAGTTTTTTGGTTCTTGTGAAGTCTTTTACCATGTAGCTATTAGACTTCAACTGTGAAGATTTTCAGGTATTGGAAACACTAGTACTAGTACACTTGTAGAAAACTACTCTCCTGCAGAACCAAAGTATTTCTTTCGACCCAGCAGTTTCTAAACAGGTTGTCTGCTTGCAATAGCTGTGCCTTCATTTATTTGTTCTAGGAATGCAGTTATTACCTTGGAGATGATACATTTATGGTAGCGGCTATACTTGGCTATAGCTTTTCAGACCGCGTCCATTGAGTATATCTGCTTGTTTATGCTATGGGTTTTGTATTTTGTGACTGTGATCTACTAAGGAAAAATTGTTGGTCAACATAAGGTTATGGTTTACCTCTGGGGTGTGAATAAAACCTAGTATTTTGAGGGGAAAAAAAGGTGCAGTGTTCCTTTAATCTTGAGTCTACCATTGAAGAATTTGAAAGCAACAAAAGCACAAAAAGTGAATGTGTAGCTTAATTTTAATCGGCCAATTTGATTCATTTACTTTAAACCATAGTTTAGAGTACAGTGAATATCACTGTTTGTGTTTTTAAGTTACTCTTGGAATCATGACAGCAGACTCTAGTGATTATGATGCTTGGAGTAATACCGTATTTGCTCGAATATAAGACAAGGTTTTTTTCAGAGCAAATGCTCTGAAAAAGACCCCGTGTCTTATATTCGAGGTCGTTTTATGGTCTGACCTCAAATCGAGGACAGATTATAAGACTGGGATCCAGGTCCCCCGCAGAGCTGCAGGGGACCTGGATCCCCCTCGCTGACAGCCGGTGGATGTCTGCGCAATGGCCACAGACATCCTCTGCTGCCGCCCGGCACGACTGCCGGGACATCTATGATGAAGCCGGGTCACGTATCTCAGACATCCCCCGGCTGCCTCCACTAGCCACCAGGGAGATATGGGCCCCCGGGGGATGTCTGCACATATATGGGGGAGAGACACACACAACATTGGGGGGAGGGTGGGGGAGAGAGACAGACAACTTGGGGGGAGGGTGGGGGAGAGAGAAAGACAAAGCTGGGGGGAGAGACAGGTGGAGATACAGACAACATTGGGGGGAGAGAGACAGACAACGTTGGGGGGAGGGTGGGGGAGAGAGACAGACAACTTGGGGGGAGGGTGGGGGAGAGAGACAGACAAAGCTGGGGGGAGAGACAGGTGGAGATACAGACAACATTGGGGGGAGAGAGACAGACAACGTTGGGGGGAGGGTGGGGGAGAGAGACAGACAACTTGGGGGGAGGGTGGGGGAGAGAGACAGACAAAGCTGGGTGGAGAGACAGGTGGAGATACAGACAACATTGGGGGGAGAGAGACAGACAACGTTGGGGGGAGGGTGGGGGAGAGAGACAGACACCATTGGGGGGAGCATTGGGTAAGTCTGGGGAGTAGCGGTAGCATTGGCACATAAAATCCTTTTAGTGCCGATAAGGCAAAACAGGGGCCATGCAGCCAAAATGGCATCTCAGCCTGAGATGGAGGATTTCCCACCACTGGAACATCAAGACATGGTGGAGGAGGAGGACTCCTCAGACTCCGGAGAAGATACTCACCTGCTGGATATGCCAACGAAAGCAGACTTCTCCATGTTTACTGCCCGCATCAGCCGAGACTTTGCGGCGTTGACGGCCAATATTACAGATATGATAAAGGCAGAAATAGCAGACCTCCGGGGGGACCTTAAGCAGCAAGCCCTCCGATTTAACACGGTGGAAGCCGACCAATCCACCCTTCATGATGTCATGGGGGCCTTGGCATGTGACCTCCGAGATCAAAAGCAGTTCATGGGGATATTGGCCCAGCAGCTATTGGACTTAGAGAACCCAGTCCCAGACCTCACCGACTGGCTGAAATCTAACCCTGCGGAGTGTATGCTCGCCCAACTTAGAAACAAGCCATGGCAACCCAGACCCCCGAGGAAACACCGCCCTCGACCACCTCGAGAGTATAATGCAGACACCTTGCCTCAGATCTGCCCGGCCTCATACTCCAGCTGAGACCCCGGTGCGGTCCCTGACCTCCACTGCAAACAGAGCGCCATGGTCAACGACCTGGGAGAAGTCTTAGACCACCCTCCTATGCTATTCACCCTCAGTTCCAGCAGCTGCAGATGGCAATCTGGCTCTCTTACACTGTCTTGTACTGTAAGTGGCGTTGCTGCTGACTGTGTAAGAAATTATTACACCCTCTCACAGGGTTATTCTTTTAGGGAATGTGTGACAAATGAAGCACAGAGACAAGTGTATATAAAAAGGTATATTGTTATTAAATTGAGATACTGTTACAGGAAATACACAGTGTACACATTACACATAACTGGTTCATAATCAACAGGTAACAGAAAAATTGTATACTTATTAATTATTGGAGATCTTCTTGTGCCTTCATCTTGGGTCTTCTGCTGGCTGTCCTCTTCTCATGCCAGGAACAGACAAGACTAGCTAGCCCTCCTCACACAGGAACAGACAAGACTCACTAGAACTCCCTCCTCACACAGGAACAGAAGACTAACTAGCAAAAGTGGTTCACTCAACTAAGTATCCCAAAATCCCTCCAAGATACCTCCCATAGAGATAAAAGAACCAGTTCAACCTAGTTTGGAGATATATGGTCTCTGTAATAAATGCAACCCCCTTTGTCACACCTATCTGTTAGTAAGTAAAATCTGGAAAGAACTGAAAAGGCTTGTTTTTACAATTTAATAGTCATCTCTTTAACCTTGTTTAGAACCTCTTCTGATGTCCAAATGACCTTCAATTGTGAAACCAGATTACAAGCCCACCCCACCAAAAGCAGATATCTATGTGGGGAACTGGGCAAGAAAGTGGCAAATGAGGTTCAATATAGACAAATGTAAAGTTATGCATTATGGGAAAAATAATAACAAAGCAACATATACGTTAAATGGTATTTCCCTGGGAAAAACTATTAACGAAAAGGATTTAGGAATCATTGTAGATAACAAACTTGGCAACAGTGCCCAATGCCAGTCAGCAGCTGCAAGGGCCAATAAGATATTGGCATGTATAAAACGAGGTATAGATTCACGGGAGGAGGACATCATATTGCCTCTTTACAAATCAATGGTAAGACCTCACCTTGAATATGCAGTACAATTCTGGGCACCAGTCCTTAAAAAGGATATTAAGGAACTAGAAAAAGTGCAAAGGAGAGCTACAAAATTAATAAGGGGATTGGAGGATCTTAGTTATGAAGAGAGACTTAAAAAATTGAAATTTATTTACTTTAGAAAAAAAGGCGTCTTAGAGGGGATATGATAACATTATATAAATATGTGCAGGGCCAATATAAGGAGCTCTCCAGGGACCTGTTCATTAATAGAAATGTACAAAGAACAAGAGGTCACCCCCTGAGACTGGAAGAGCAAAGATTTCATAGGCAGCAAAGGAAGGGATTCTTTACGGTAAGGACAATAAAATTATAGAACTCACTGCCAAGAGAGGTAGTGCTATCAACCACAATAGATGCATTTAAAAATGGTCTGGATGATTTTTTAGAAAAGCAGAACATACAGGGCTATTAATAATATTAATAATAGAATGAGCATTAATAATAGAGCTTTTTGATCCAAGGAGAAATCTGATTGCCCTTTTGGAGTCAAGAAGGAATTTTTTTCCCCCTAGGAGGCAACATTCGAAAAAGCTTCCTTAGGGGTTTTTTTGCCTTCTTTTGGATCAAAACGCAGAAATGATAGGTAGAAGGGTTGAACTTGATGGACTTTTGTCTTTTTTCAACCTAAATTACTATGTTACTATGTTACTATGTATTAGATATAAAATAACATTGTTTATAAAGGCACCCTATATTTCTTACAACTGAACAACCCGTTCTCACTTGTTATTGCGAATATTTCCTTGTGTGTTTGAACAAACTCTTCCATATGCTAGAGTGCTTTCTTCATAATCCCATATCTGTTACTCGGCCGAGGAGAGTGACCTCCCCATGTTGGCCTGATTAGCATGGTTGATAACACTGTCCCCACAGTGTGCGTTTGTGCCTATGTATATAAGGATCAGGCCTTTGCGACTTTTGCTCCCCTCGCCAAGGGCGATGACCAGGGTGTACCCCTATTGTCGACCCCTTCCAAGTTGGAGTTACACATTACTATTGTGTTTTTAGTTCTTATATGTTTTGTGCGGTATATGATATGTACTAAATGGCCATATCTAGTCAGTACAAATGACTGCATCTAATTTACAAAATGTAATTGTTACCTCTATAAATACCAAAGGCCTTAACATTCCCGCTAAGAGATCCAGTTTATTTGGTGAGCTACGGGCTCTTAAGACCTCTGTAGCTTTGATAAAGGAAACGCATTTTAAACGTGCTAAACCCCCACAACTAATAGACAGAACCTTTACACATTCTTATCATTCCTACTGCCCCTTTAAGAAAACCAAAGAGGTATCGATACTTATTTCTTAACACCTTCCCTTCACTTTCCAAGAGTCTAAATCTGACAGAGAGGGCAGGGTGATTTTTGTTAAGGGCCGTATCGGCTCCCAACAAGTGACTATTGAAAGCATTTACTAGACATGTGCATTCGTTTTCGGACGCTAAATGCTAAACTAACGAAAGCCGAATGAACGAATGGTTAATAAACGAAAATCATTCATCCATTCATGCTATTGGCATTCTATAAACCGAAATGGTCGGTTTATAGAATACCAATAGCATTACATACATTCCATAAACCGACATAATGAATGACTTTCGGTTTATGGAATGTATGTAATGCTATTGGTATTCTATATACCGACTCTATATCGGTTTATAGAAAGCCAATAGCATTACATACATACATTCCATAAACTGAAAGTCTATAAACCGAAAGAGAGTCGGTTTATAGACTTTCGGTTTATGGAATGTATGTAATGCTATTGGCTTTCTATAAACCGAAATAGAGTTGAAATAGGTCAATTCGTATGAATGGGGACACTATTTCAGTTTATAGAATGCCAATAGCATTTACTACATACATTCCATAAACCGAAAGTCTTTCATTATGTCGGTTTATGTAATGTATGTAATGCAATTGGCTTTCTATAAACCGAAATAGAGTCCCCATTCATACGAATTGACCTATTTCAACTCTATTTCGTTTTATAGAAAGCCAATAGCATTACAATATTTCATTTTGGACGAAATAAATAACATTTTCGTCCGAATGGACGAAAACTAAAAAAAAATTTAGTTTTTCCCATGTCTAGCATTTACTCTCCAAATATTGACCAACATCATTTTATGTGTTCTGTTGTTTCAAAATTAGCCGATTGTTTGGAGAGCGTATTAATTCTGGGAGGCGACCTGAACATGGTGATGGACCCTCTTCTGGACTCCTCCACCGGGGCGACCCATATGCGCTACAATAAAATTAAGCAGGTAAAAAAAGCCCTACACAAAACACAATTAGCTGATGTTTGGAGGATTCTCCACCTTCCAAACGAAGGATTACACCTATTTCTCTCCTCCCCACGCTTGATATTCCAGAATAGACCTTTAATTAATATCCCACCGACATTTAGACCTGGTACAATCAGCAAGTATAGGCTCTATAACCTGGAGCGACCATGCTCCGGTCTCTATGAATTTACAGTTCGCTTCCTTCCTTCGACGCCTATCCTCATTGTCTAAGAGAGCTCAGTGCCTACTTTGATGCTGTCAGGACTTAACCATCCTTTTCCCTCAGAGTTCCTTCCAGGTTTCACTCATCACAGGCTCCGCCCTCTTTCTGTGACACAATCTTCCCTCGCCTTATAGGGGAGTCACTCAACAAGTTAGTTGCTGAGTTATTTTGTCCTGAACAGTACAAGTGCCTGCTTAGCTCCAGTTTATTACTTATAAAGATCTTCTGTGTACCGACTTCTGCCTGATACCTGTTACTGCTTACTTCTATTGCCCTTGGACCCGGATTTGTTTCACCATTCTTACAGACCTCTATTTTCCTTTGGACCAGGAATTGCCTTAAACAGTTCTGCTTTAATCTCCAACCCATTTTGATCTGGATTACTTATGAACTTTTCTCAACCTCTAAAGCAATTATCTTTATATATTTATATTTCAACCAACAGAATCATCCTGTGCATGTTCAGGTAATCCTTTCCATTTATCCATTTGTTGCATAAAGTATTCACTCTGATCAAACCATTATTGCATCACCTGCTTGCTAATTACCTGCAAAACCTGCATGCTAATCTCTTGCAAAAACCAGCTTGCTAAAAACATTTGCCTGGAAATCCTTAAATAGGTATACTCAATTTAGCCACCTGCAGTTGTGTTCCAAAATATCCATTGCAAACCTAACAGATGCCCACCTCCACACCAGGTTTCCTTCAGAGGAAAGGGCTGTCCTAGACTTGCCCATCTCTCTGGAGGAGACTCTGGCAGCACTTAAAGATTCCCCTACGGGTAAGTGCCCGGCCCGGATGGACTCATACTAACATACTATAAAATATTCTCTCCAATTTAGGCCCCACAATTTATAAACACGTTCAATTCTTTTGTTTCCGGTAGTACTTTACCCCCCCCCCCCCCAAGCACAGGAGGCCCATATCACTGTCATTCCTAAGCCAGGGAAAGATCCTACTCTATGTGCTAGTTATCGCCCCATCTCATTACTGAACACAGGCGTTAAGCTGTTCGCAAAAAATCTGGCTAACCGACCAGGGTTGGAAGCTAGAGAAAGCACCACCAGAGTTCTTCAGTTAATGTACCACGCCCAGGCCCACTCTATGCCCACACTCTTGCTATCAGTAGATGCTGAAAAGTCGTTCGACAGGGTCAACTGGGCCTTCCTCTTTGCCACTCTGAAGCACCTGGGACTGGGCCAGGTCATGCTGAGATGGATAGAAGCACTCTATCATGAACCTACAGCTAAGATCAGAGTAAATGGAACGCTATCAGGCCCAGTGGCCCTGTCGAATGGTACTAGACAGGGATGTCCCCTCTCACCCCTACTATTTGTTTTAGTCATAGAACCCTTCCTGGAAGCTATCTGTGCTAACCCTGATATAACGGGTCTCCGCATGGGAATACACAAGCATAAAGTCGCAGCTTTTGCCGATGACCTACTTTTTATCGTGGCCAACCCCCACATTTCCCTACTCAACATAGTACGGAAAATGGAAATTTTCTCTCACCTTACTTCAAAGCTAATCTAACCAAATATGAGATACTTAATTTGTCTGTCCCTTGCTCTGACGAGGTAATAGTAAAATCAGCGTTTCCGTTTAAATGGGCTCCCACAGCCATTAAATACTTAGGGATTTATATCCTGCGAGATCTTGCCCAACTTTTTAATCTAAACTACAACCCCCTTCTGCGTTCCTTGCAACTAGATGTATCAGAATGGTCCGCAAAGTACATATCTTGGTTTGGCCGCATTGGGGTGGTCAAAATGAATATACTCCCCAGACTTCTCTATGTACTACAAGCACTCCCCATCACACTGCCTAAATCTTACCCCACTGACGTTAAAAACTCATATTCCGATATATCTGGGGAAAATCACACCCACGTGTGCGGTTTGATTACTTTACTAGGCATAAGCACTTGGGAGAAGTCTACCTCCCGGACATTTCCTTGTACCATAAGGCAGTCCACCTGGCTTGAATTGTGGACTGGACAAGACCATCATCTAAACTGTGGGTCTCCACTGAGCAGGAGGGCCTCACGGTCCCTCACGGTCCTGAACCCCATGGCAGCTTGGGTACCTCAACCGCAACCCGTACTAGCCGCCTCAGATCACCCCACCGTCTCCGTGACACTAGCCATATGGAGGACTGCTGCAGACAGGTATAGTCTGAGACAGACACCTTTCCCGCTTACCTCACTTATTTTTAACAGCCAATTTTTACCTGGCTTTGATGTCCGATCTATTCGAAGTCTCTTTCCCACAGAGATCCAATACCCTAGACTAGGACATGTTATGACAAATTAAGCACTGACACTATATAATGACTTGACACCTGACCAACCTAATGACTCACTGCGGCGGCACACATATCGACAGCTACAACATTATGTAGCCTCAATAATCAAACCGCAACAGTACCCAGACAAGCTAACCCCATTCGAAACTCTATGTCACTCTGAGGAGCCTCCCACAAGAACTATCTCAACCATACACAATATGCTTCTCATTGCCCGCTCTGACACTAAACCCTATTTTGTACGACTCTAGGAAAGGGACGCACACACGACCTTGACCGATGCCCAATGGTCCAAAATGTCAACACTAATCCATAAGAGCTCTCCCTATTCGATGGCTCAGGAAAATTCATACAAAGTTTTCATTAGGTGGTATAGGGTCCCCTCTGTGTTGCACAGACAATACCCAAGAATACCTGAGACATGTTGGTGATGTAGACAAGAGAGGGGACGTTTTCTACACATCTGGTGGTCCTGCCCCATTCTCAAGCCCTTTTGGGACTTAGTCCTAACATCCATTAGGTTAGTCGACGATCCAGATTTTCACCCCAGTCCCTTATAAGAACTAATACACCATACCCCACGGTCCATCAGTAGTTATAAACATTCCTTGACACTCCTTATGCTTAATGCGTTTAAGATGCTGATTCTCAAATTGTGGAAGCAGATGAGAGCCCCAACCTGTGCTGAATGGGTCGCCAGACAAAAAAATGGAGGATCTGTTACTCACCTCACGAGGTAAAAGGTCTGGAATCTTTTGCCAAGTGGTCTCAGTGGAATATGTACTTGGAATTTGAGTCATTTAAACAGACCTTGTCCACTCTGTCACCCACATTGTTATGAATTCTCTTTCATGTATAACAGTCTATTCTCTAGGGAATATAGAGAATCCTATCTTGCTTTATAGGCTGGTAAAAACCCTGGGCAGTTACCCTCATTTGCACGGCCCTATATTCTGTTTGGATTAATCATATCCATTAACAACCACAGTTAGTTTTAGGTTCAATATTTTTTCTTTTCTCTCTTTATTGAATTTTGTCTCTGGATATAAAAATTATTTGTGTAGATACGGTAAATACTTCCCTTTCACAAGCAATCTTAAAGAGCCACACGATGCAGATCAGTTATCTGGATAGAACAAATGCTGTTACATGAGTAGCTATGAAGTTGGGAATTGTAATATTAAGTCCTGTTTAGACAGACGTACACACCATGAGTGTTTTATACTCCACTTTGCCAAAGTCCTACTCAGAAAATATCCATGTAAGTTGGGTACTTCGTGCAGCAGATAAAACTAGAATACAGAATGAAGCAACTCCGGTATTTCTGTAGTTCCACGTCTGTCACATAATTAGCCAACAGTCTTAGAACTGTTTTATTATGCTTTGTTCAGACAAATGCCACTGCTACAAGTATAACATGTAATGCCGTTTCTATGTCATAATACTCATATATGTTGCCAGCTATGTAAAGTTTTTTTCCAGTAAACACCCAATAAAAAGGCCAACAAAAATCCTCAGCACCAGGCCCATGATGTTCTTAATCAGGCCCTGGCATTTAGCGCACTTATTTGTCAAATGTCTCTGGGATTTAAGAGCCTACCTGTCCAGTCTACCGGTCATACTGGTGTCCTGAGGAAGATTTTAAGAGTGCACATAATGTTTTACCTTCAGATATTTAAACATGGTTTTTGGGTCCAAATTAAATTCTTCTTTAAGAGTTTGGACGCCTTAAAGCTGTCTCCTTCTAACAGGTGCCCCACTCTGACTGACCCAATCAATCAAGTTCATATCTTTAATATATAGTCCAATATCTTGTATGGGCACAGCTCTGAACAATAGTTTTTTTTATTTTTTATAAATCGGTTTCAATTGAGTTTTCAACATAATAGAAAGGGAACATCAGTAAAGGGGTGGGGAAGTACAATACAAGAAATCTCTGTCTCAGCAGTGTTAATATGCAGCAAACAGGTGTGCAAATTGGTATTACATTTATATTAAAAAACAGCATTTAACACGTTTCACTGGGTGGGGGGTGGATAACTTGTTTGAGTACAAAATATGAGCAAATAAATATTATAAAGAGTCGGGTAGGTTTGGAAAGTTTGACATGAGAAGGTGGATCATTGAGGAGGTTTAAACAGTGGGGAGGTCAGGAGAGGACACAAGTGTTTGGGAGGGCATAAGGGGTACATCAGGCCTCAGTAGTGCTTGAGTCTGTGGCTCTTCTAAAAATTGTAACAGTAATACCCCGCCAGGTTATATCTTTCCACTTTCTCATCCGATTTAAGTGCCAATTCTTCGAAAATGCGGGTTTGTTCCCTCTCAGGATCCACTCTCGAAATGTTGGTGAGAGAGGGTCCCATCAGTGCAATGGGATCAGTGCCTTGGCCTCATTGAGCAAATGACGCATTAGCGATTTCTTGTAAATGTTGATGGGAGATGAGGTGAGATGGAATAGCATCAGTGCAGGGAGAAATGGGGGGGGGGGGTGTTGTCTGTAAATTGGTGAAGAATGGAATGTATATTGGTTCAGTAAGGACCAGTAAGAAAATGTGGAGCGTAGTGCCTGGGGCAATGCCACATCTCCAGCAGACATCTGGGACCTCAGGGAAGATGCGATGTAGCTTAACTGGTGTCCTATACCACCCCATTAACAATTTTTAGTTCATCTCCTGTGTTCTATTGATCAAGGAGCTTTTATGTGTGAGAATACAAATCTTCTCCCGCTGCTGGTCTCATAGGGATATTTGGAGAGCATCTTCCCATTTACCTTTGAATGGGGCCAGATCATCTCCTAGTAAATCGATAAGTGAACGGTAGAGGAGAGATATTCCATGCAGAGGCATCATTCAGAATCCACATAGATCCTCAAAAGAGGGTGAAACCCTTATGAGATTATGTTTTTGCGGCACAGACAGGAGGGAAGTCAGGGTTAAGTCTTATTGGCATGTGGGGCAATGGGTAAGTTGGGAGTTTATATTTCTGGGGGTTACTATATAGAGTCATCAAGGTGGCCAGGATGAGAGGGTGTTCCTTGATTGTCCACCTCGCTTTAGTCTGGGAGATCCATGGAAGGGGATGGAGGTGCAGGCTTCCTCCAGGGAGAGCCATAGCTTATGTGGGGGAAAGTGAATCCATTCCAGGATTCATCTCAGGTGGCTTGCTACATAATAAGTTCTCAGGCATGGAAGCCCCAGACCACCCTGGGATTTGGGTCTGATTAAGAGAGCAAACTTTAGGCAAGGTTTTTTTTGTGCCCATAGGAATTACAGGAACATAGTCCGAAGTGAAGCAAAGAAGGCCGCGGGAATCAAGATAGGTATTGTTTAAAACAAATATACCGTATTTGCTCGATTATAAGACGAGGTTTTTTTCAGAAAACATTTTCAGAAAATTACCCCTCGTCTTATAATCGAGGTCGTCTTATAATCTGACCTCAAATTGAGGTCAGACTATTAGACATGGATCCAGGTCCCCGCAGAGCTGCAGGGGACCTGGCTCCCCCTCTCTAACTACAGGGGAATGTCTGCGCGATGTCTGGCTTCATCATAAAAGTCCCGGCGGTCGTGCCGGGCGGCAGCAGGGGAGGTCTGCACTCATCACGCAGACATCCTCCGCTGCCCCGCTAGCCACCAGGGAGAATCGGGCAGCCGGGGTATGTCTGCACGATACGTGCAGACATCCTCCATGCTGCCCGACACTTCCATCTATTATGACGGACCAGCTGTCCGTCATAATAGACTGCCGTGTCGGGCAGCATGGAGGATGTCTGCACATATCGTGCAGACATACCCCGGCTGCCCCCACTAGCCACCAGGGATCAAGAAACAGGTGAGGGGGAGGGAGGGAGGGGTTGGGGGCAGAGAAACGAGGGGGAGGGGGGGTAGAAAGATAAGGGGGGGACAGAGAAACGAGGGGAGGGGACAGAGAGAAACAAGGGGAGGGAGGGGGGAAGAGACAGACAAGGGGAGCGTGGGGGGAGACAAAGGAAGGGGGGAGAGAGACAACACTAAGGTAGGGAGAGAGACAAAGCTTGGGGCAAGGGAAAGAGAGATGCAGCATTGGCAATTTGGCACATAAAAGGAAATAAAAACAAGAAATGCATTTTTTGATATCAGAATTTTTTATTAAAAAAGCAATTTACATGTGAATCTATACAAGTTGAACTTTTTTCCTATAGGGTAGTCTTATATTCAGGCTTTTAGTTTTTTCCTAAAGGAATATCCAAAGTTAGGGGGGTCATCTTATAATCAGGGTCATCTTATAATCGAGCAAATACGGTAATAGTGCGGTAACACATTAATTTTGAGCGCATTGGCTCTCCCCGTCCAAGATATACGCAGTGGGCTCCATGTTGACAGGTCTTTCTGCAGAACCGATTGGAAATAGTTTTTATACAATGTATTGGTGTCATCACTCCAATATTTCAATGTATGCCGGCACCATTTAAAGGGAAGCGACATCTTCAGCTGCCAAACTTCCGGTAGTGATAGAGAAATGTTAAGGAGTTCAGATTTGCCTGTGTTAATTTTTAGGTTAGCTAAGCCACCATATTCCTTAAATTGGGGAGGGAAACCAGTGGGTTAGTGACGACAAACAATAAATCGTCAGCAAATCCCAGCACTTTATGATGAGTATTCCTTACTTCTATTCCCCATATATCTGGGTTATTTCGGACTGCTGTAATGAAGGGTTCCAGGGACAATATAAAAAGAATAGGGGAGATTTCAAAGGCCTGTGACAGAGTGCTGTTGATTCTTATGGATGCTGAGGGGAGGGAGTAAAGGGACAAAACCCAAGCCATCATATGGGGGCCAAACCCCACAAGTACGTTCAACATAAAAGTCCAATCTAGCCAATCAAAGGCCTTTTCCGCATCAGTGAATAATAAAATAGTGCGGATCCGATTCATATTGGCATGGTGGATTAAATTTATTGCTCAGATGGTGCAGTTCCTGGACTCCCGTCCCGGCACAAACCCTGATTGGTCTAGATGAACCAGGGTGGGCAGAAAGGGATTGATCCTAGTTGCTAATATTTTAAATAAAAGTTTCAGATCCGCATTTAGTAGCGAAATAGGATAATAGTTACAACAATGTTCCAAGTCCCAACCTTCCTTAGGGATGAAGGAGATGGTGGCAGCAAGTGAGTGGGGATGGAAGGAGCCTGATTCTAAAAGAGAATTCAGAGACTTAATCAAATTAGGGCCCAGCACCTCAAAGAACTTTTTATAATAAAGCAGGGGATGCCCATCAGGGCCTCGGCATTTTCCAGTGTTTGAATTTGTTAAGGATGTAGCTAATTCCCCCTGGGTGATCGGGGCCTCCAGTGCATCAGAAGCGGATTGGGAGATTCTACTCTCAAGGTGTTTTTGGAGATATGCTTGTGTCCGGTTGCGGTGGGCATCTTTGTCAGTCGCAGTGTGTTTGAAGGTCGGAGGTTATATAATTAAGAAAAATAATTCACAATAGCTGATGGTAGGAGTTTAGGGGAGCCTCCAGGGTCTCTGATTTTGTGCATGTATGTAAGAGAACGCTTCTGCCTTAGGGCTCTAGCAAGAAATTTGACGGGTTTATTACCATGCTTGTAGTAAAGTGCTTGCAAGCGCTGAAATGATCTAGATGCTTGGAGGTTAAGTATAGTGGCTAGCTCCTTACGCAATGTGATCAGTTCCTGAAAGTCTGTGTCGTCAAGAGATAGTTTGTGGCGTTGTTCTACAGTGGTAATACGAGCAAGTATGGTGCAGAGTTTCTCCGTATTCCCCTTCTTGGTTTTGGAACAAATTTCGGTCAAGTGACCCCTTACAATACAGTTGTGTGCCTCCCAGTGGCAAGCAGAGGAATATCGAGTGTCGTATTGTCCTGGAAATAATCACTAAAAATTTGTTTAGTGGAATGTAAAGTCGTGGTATCTGAAAGAAGTGATTTGTTCAGTCTCCAAGTTTTTTTGAGTAGGCCGCAACAGTGGGGAAGTGAGTGATATGTGTAATGGTGCATGGTCTGACCAAGTAGTGGGGCCAAAATATGCTCGGTCTAGAAGAGTCAAGTGATATGTTGTCATGAACATGTAGTCTATCCTCGTGTATCGTTTGTGTGGGATTGAGAAGTAGCTAAAGTCTTTTGTCATGGGGTGGAGGGCTCTCCATCAATCTACCAGTTGGGGTTCTGTCAGCAGTTTGTTAATCTTTTGTGCCACATGTGCAGGGTTTTGTGAAGAACCTGTAGATGTGTCCCATCTGGGCTCCAAGGCCAAGTTAAAGTCTCCCTCCAGTATAAGTACTCGTTCCTGAAAGTTATGTAGAGTAGTCATGAAAGTATTCAAGAGTTTTGTGTTGCAATTTTTTTTGGCAAATATAAATTCACAAATGTGTGACTATGACATACCTGTCTTCGGTGTCAGATAATTGTGCTGACAACTGAAACAGGACATGTCTGGAGAACAAGATAGCCATACCCTTCGTTTTAGAATGGGGATCATTGAAATAATATGCTAGTGAATATCGGTGACTATAAAATTTAGGATGCGTTGTCCCCATCAGGTTTGTTTCTTGTAGGAGAGTCACAGATATAGAGCCTGAGTGCAGGCGTGTGGGCACATAAAGGGTTGCATTAGGTTTGAAAGGGGGCAGGGTGCATATCATATAAACACCATCGGAACCTGGCCTGAACCCATCACTTACTCACTCACTGGATATATTGCATAAAATGTTGGTCATCGCCTCCAGGACACCTGTTTGTGTTTCAGGGCTAGGTTCATACAGGAGGCAGTCACCTCAGTCAAACCTTATTCTCCGGGTTGATAGTACAATCTAATAACCCGAGACTTGCTGTGGCAACATCCCCAAGGTGTAAGTCATATGGGGCAGAACAAAACTGGCCCAGGCCAAGGTGCCCAACTTTCTCTCCTCTTATGTACCATGTCTCATTCTGGGAGATTTCTACATTCCCATTGACAAAACCATCTCTCCTGCCACTTTAAAACTCCTCTCCTTAACCTCTTCCTTTGGCCTCTCCCAATGGACCAACTTTCCAAACCACACTGTAGGTCACTCACTAGACCTAGTATTCACTAAGTCATGTGCCATCTCTTCTTCTCCCATTCTCCTTTCCCCTTGTTTGACCACCACCTTCTTACCTTCTATCCCACTGTACCTCAGTCAACTAATACACATCTCCCCCTGATTAAATTCAAAAGACTGTTATTTAACGCCACCCTCCTGATTCCTTCCACGGATCAAACCTCGATCCCCTCCTTCCCATCCATCTCATGTCCGGAGGAGGCTGCAAACTCTTACAACAGCATCCTCACCTCAGCCCTTGACAACATTGTCCCTGTTGTTGCCAAACATGCCCGCAGACCCAACCAACAACCGTGACACACAGAGCAAAAACAGTACCTCCAAAAACGTACTCGCACAGCTGAGTGGCGCTTTAGGAAAACACGCAGCAAGGAGGACTTTCTCCACTATAAGTTCATGTTGTGCTCCTTTAACTCTGCTCTCACTCAGTCCAAGCAACATTATTTCTCTACCTTAATATCCACTCTCTCATCAAATCCCAAACATGTTTAATTCCCTCCTTAGCCCTGCTCCTCTCTTACGGCTCAAGACTTTGCCTCTCACTTCAAAAATAAAGTTTACGCTATCAGGTGTAACTTCACCACCCGCGACTTGCCCAAGATCTACACTTGTGCGCTAGATCCCATCCAGACTCCCCTTGTATCCTCTCTATCCCCTCTTCTCTGTCCAACTCGAACCCATCTCATCAACCTCTCTCTGTCTACAGGAATAGTACCGTCAACCTTCAAGCAGGCCCAAATCATACCTGTTTTGAAAAAATCTTCTCTCGACCCCACACTTCCATCTAATTACCGTCCTATATCCCTTATCCCCTTCATGTCCAAGTTGCTGGAGAGAACTGTGCACTCGAGGCTAACAGACTTTCTGACTGCTAATAACCTACTTGACCCTTTTCAGTCTGGCTTTAGACCCTTACACTCTACTGAAACAGCCCTTACTAGAGTTTCAAACTACCTTGCCTCTGCCAACTCTAAAGGCCTCTTCACAGTGATGATCCTCTTAGATCTCTCTCCTGCCTTTGACATCATTGACCACCGCCTCCTTCTTAACAGATTATCCTCATTTGGCATAGGTGGTATGGCACTGTCTTGGATAGTCATACTTAACTGACCACTCCTATTCAGTGTCACTCGCTGCAGTGATATCTTCACCTGTTCTGCTTTCCGTTGGTATTCCGCAAGGATCGGTCCTTGGCCCGCTATTGTTTTTCCTGTACACCACCTCTCTGGGAGAACTAATCAGCTCTTTTGGCTTCCAATACCAACTATATGCGGATGATACACAGATCTACCTCTCCTCCCCTGACCTCACTCCCTCTGTCGTGTCACATGTAGTTGATTGTCTCTTGGCCATCTCCACTTGGATGTCAGATCGCTACCTGAAACTCAATCTTTCTAAAACAGAGCTGATCATCTTCCCTCCCTCAAACTCCGTCCCTACACCTGGCTTCACAGTCTCTATTGAAAATGCTACAATCGTTCAAGCTGACTGTGTCCAATGTCTTGGGGTCACTTTTGACTCTGCTCTCTCCTTTAATCCCCATATTCAGTATCTAGCCAAATATTTTCGTCTGCACCTAAAGAACATCGGCCATTCCTCAGCGCAGAGACCACCAAAATCCTAGTGCGCTCGCTTGTGATCTCTCGCCTTGACTACTGCAACAGTAGTCTCCCTGGTGGCTAGTGGGGGCAGCCGGGGGATGTCTGCACGATATGTGCAGACATCCTCCATGCTACCCGACACTTCCGTCTATTATGACGGACAGCCGGTCCGTCATAATAGACGGAAGTGTCAGGCAGCATGGAGGATGTCGTGCAGACATCCCCCGGCTGCCCAGATATCCCTGGTGGCTAGTGGAGGCAGCAGGAGGATGTCTGCATGATACGCGCAGACATCCTCCTCTGCTGCCCGGCACTTCCGCCTGGACTTTTATGATGAAGCTGGAAGGACCTGGCTTCATCATAAAAGTTCCGACGGACGTGTCGGGCAGCATCCACCGGCTGTTAGCGAGGGGGATCCAGGTCCCCTGCATCTCTGCAGGGGACCTGGATCCCTGTATTATAGTCTGACCTCGGTTTGAGGTCAGACTATAAGACGACCTTGAATGTAAGACGAGGGGTCTTTTTCAGAGCAAATACGGTACTTTAAAATTGACCACACCTACTTTCCAAACCTCTGCCCAGTACACATAATTAGGATAATGTAATGCCACCTTCTTGTCACAGTGTCGATTATTTCACCAAGTTCCCACCAACATTACCATGCAGAGGTTATTGGGCGAGTTAGGCAGCTGCCTAAGGCCTCGCACTCACGGGGGCCTCGCGGAAGTCTGATCTTGAAATATGCTATTTATACAGTTCATTTTAATTATAGGGTGCCTCTGTGGTTCAGGTGGTGGGGGCGTGTCCTGGCATCCCAACCAATTATCCTCATTGGTGGAATCAGCGGAGGTGGGGATGAAGGCTGGAACTCATTCTAGTGAGTGCCAGGCTGCTCTATGGGAGGTGGGTGGATGTCCCAAATTTTAGTGGGAGGGGTTTCAGCCTAACAGCTTTTAAATACCAAGCACTGACTTCACTCAGTGCTTGTATATTGAGCTGCTAAGTGGTAGTTACCCTTAGTTCCCTCTCAGAGTGTTTTTTCCCATTGAAACCGTTGTTTTTGAGCAGACCTCCCAGATTTTTGACTTCAGCTTTCTTATTGGACTTCTCGAACTCTCCTACCCTTGATGATGCTGTGTAAAAGCCCTGCACTGATTGGCTGACACCTTACTCTCAATCCTATCAGTGAAGGGCTTTTCACACACTGTCTGAGTGCCTCTGTAAGAGGTCATGGTTAGTCCAATACTTGCAATGCCGCTGAGTAACTGCATTTTGGGGTTTCCTCCAATTTTGCTATTATGCCTGGTCCAAAATTAATTTGGAACAGATCAGTGCATGTTGAATAAGGTTTTATGGCATAAGGAGGTTGATGTCGAGGTAAGCTAGTACATGATGTTTGCATCTGGAAGCAACTTTTTAAGATATCCTAGTGTAAATGTCCAAAGTAGTTTCAAGCAGAATTGACTGGTTTTGTAACAAGTTATTTTGGCATGTGTATTTTTGACAGCAATTCGTACCAAAATCCTAGATATTGTGGATTAATACTTTATAGTACATGGCTAACAGGAATTTCTGTTTGACATTTTCATTTGACTATTATATAATGGCATATCACACGCTCATTTTTTAAAATATTTTGTTGTTCACAGTCATGACTATCAAACAGCTACCAAGTAATTAGTATTAGAACATGTAAGCTCTTGCCAGCTCTTGAAAATAAAGACTTTAGTCAGTAACATGATATGTGCATTACGTTTGAAGTCCCAGAACTATTTATGTTCAATAATGGTAATTGTCTACAGACATGTTTTTAGATGCATTTTTTTATAAGATGGACATTTTTTAGGTTTTTTTGTTATAAGGTGCAAAACATAAGTCACAAAATTAACTGGTTCATAGCTGTATATGTTAAAGATCAAAAATCACAGAACTTGACATAGTTAGTGTCTAGGCCATATATTGGAGTTTATAAGTCTGTAAATAAATAAGGGTTTATCATCCTTTATAAGGAGTGTTATGAAAGGTATTTAATTTCACACTAATTTAATAAAACAATTAAGAACAATGTAATACATCCATACTGATAAGCAGAGTGCAGAGTGTGTCAGAACGTACGTGTTGATGGCATGGATCTTGTTCCTCCCACTGAGCTGGTGCTTCAGGATCTGTCTTATTTTTGGGTGGTACTTAGATGTTGCTGTCTACCTGGACTCCTCATCGTGGTTCCCATGTGATTGTGGGATACCCAGGTACTTGTAGATGGTCTATATGTCTGCTATGTGCCCTGATGGCAGTTCCACTCCATCCATCTTAAGTGCCTTCCCTCCTTTTACTACCATCTGGCCACACTTCTCCATTCTATATGAAATTTTAATGTTGTCACTATAAATCCGTGTCAAGTGTCTGGTTCACTTCATGTTCATTCTACATGGATGAGACATACACACACACAAAAAAAAAAATATATATATATACATATTGTGTGTATGTGCGTATATATAACAAAACAATTAACCAGGCATTTATCTGTTGGCCGACCTGGGGTGTGTGCATGGGGCACACCACACTCAGAGGTGCTGCTTTAGAGCAGTGTTTCCCAACCCAGTCCTCAAGGCACACCTACCAGTCCAGGATTTAGGGATTACCTGGGTGTGTCTAAGGTGTTTTTACAAAGAAGAAAAAAAAACACCTTAGACACAACTGGGTAATCCCTAAATCCTGGACTGGTAGGTGTGCCTTGAGGACTGGGTTGGGAAACACTGCTTTAGAGAGCCATCTCCCTAACACACTGAGTAACCACACCTTCTGGTCGAATAGGGGTGAGCACTGGATGCATGCCATGCCCTCTTGGACTTTGAGACTGTCAGAGCATTGGATGTCAGCTCTGACCTCCTACGCTCAGAAGAAAATTAATTCCGGGTTTCTGCATTTGCGGGGATTGGAGGCAGACACACTTTGAACCATCCTCCATGCATATAAAAGGTATAAAGTTTTGGTTAAAAAAAAAAGGAAATATGTGTAAGCGTGTCTGTGTAAAAGTATGACTGAATGTCTGTCTGTGTCTAACTCTGTGTCAAAGTGTGTGTGTAAGGGTGTGTATTTCTGTATGTATGTATGACTGTGTGTATGTATGACTGTGTGTATGTGACAGTGTATTTGTGTGTGTAATGGTGTGTGCAAATCTGGCTGTTGGGGCAAATCCTGAGAACAAATCTGGCCGTTGGGGCAAGTCCTGATGTCAAATCTAGCCACTGGGGTAAGTTCTGAGGGCAAATCTGGCAGCTGAAGCAAGTCTTGAGGGTGCTCCTTTAAAGTTGGTTTAAATAACTTGTGGAGTGTTACCTGACAACTTGAACCTATGGGTGCCTCAGCCAAGGAAACGCATCAAGTGTTTCTGTTCTTGCACATGTTGCTTTATTGCTCAAAATATATTAAATAATTATATTTGTTTCTCAATTTGTTTCTTGGAGTTTCTCAATTCTAACTGCACCCATTACATCAATTCTCCCAGGAAACAATGGAAATTATCCAAACAGAGTTAAGAAGATAGGAAATGTGAATAGGACAAGGGTATTGCTTAAGATTTCTATGTATGCCCTTCACACCTTTTGTGCCCTATTCTATTTACCTCCAAAGCTTTTTCTCAACACTTATATTATTTCCCTTTTCTCTCAATGTTCCTTATGGTCCTGCTTTCCTTATCACCCTTTCCATAAAACATCTCCCTGTTTTGTACAGTTACCTAAAAGTGCAGAGTAGTAGGACTTACCCTGTTTGTGCAAAAATATAAATAAAAAGAAATATATTACTGAGTGATAATAAAATGATAAATTATTTGATTTTCACACAGAACACACATGGTATTTTAAAGTGGTTTCTTTCAAATATTCTGGAAATTATCTAGATGAATTGGCATGACCTCACATTTCTTCTCAGTTGGTATAATAACCTTTTGCGTATGAATTCACACTATATACATTTGTATTTGTAACATTAGGTAAAAAATACATGCTTTAATTATATTGGCCGACTTGCAGGTCTATTGTATTTGGCTCAGAACTGAAGGGTGTTTTATATGTATTGGTACTATTCATAGGTATTTATATATTGCACAAGAATGCATTTTCCAAGGGTAGTGAATAACTAAAATATTTAATGTTTAGACATGTTGCCCTAATTTATGGCAAGATCAGTTATGCTCTCTTACTCACCAGGGCTTGGCTTTGAGCAAGCTATGACAAACAATCTCTAAAAACAAGGTTACTGTCTGTCATTGTGATATTATAGGTTTAATTATGCCTAGGATTGACATATTTGGGAGTCATCATACTTTGAAATTAAAGTTGACTTACCGAACCAAAGAAACGAAGACATGGATTATTCGGAAAAAATATGAAGGACTATCACTATTTAACTGTGCCAAATAGCGGTTTCTTGGCAAAATTAGCTCAGCTGAGTCCAATGAGTGCTTTGGAAATTTAACAGAGTAACTAAGGGCTTTTCTCATGAAAGAGGGAACTACACAGTATTGCAGGGAATTGACAAGGGAACTAAGCTTTTTTTTATTTTTAGAACCATTGTTTTACAACACTGAGACATTAGTTCATTTGTGGCCATTTGCAGAGCTTAGCAGACAGCCGAATTGGAATAAGGAGCGCGCGTGCGCATTCACGATGATGTAATTCATCCAGCAGAATCAATGGCAACTACATTTGAATCGGCGATGAGCAGAAGAAAAAAAAAGTGAAGCTGTATTGACGTTATATAGATTAATAATGATGTAGTGATTTTGTTAAAGTAAACCTGTTAAATATAAATATTAAAGATAAAGTAGCTGGGGTGGAAACATTTTTCAATTTGGCCTTTATCTTGCGATTTCCTGTAATTCCATGCAGTTCCCTCTTTCACAAATAAAGCTCTAACCTTTCTTAATGCACGTTATTCTGAAGTGAATAATGTGAGATATACGCAATTAACATGCAAGTATAGTGCTAAGGCAAACCAGGTGTTTGTGTGTTAAATGCTCATTTTGCATTACAAAATAGAAAATAGTTACATGTATGCTAATGTACCTCACTCATTAAAATCAGCAACCAGTATATGTTGGAATACTGATGGAGAATATGGTATAGTGAAAAATATATTGCTGTAGTTTTAGAACAGGGGTGTCCAAGTTTTTTTTGCAGTGGCCCACTTCACCAGAAATGTATGTGTGAGTGGGCCGCATTCATTTTTCATTGAGGAAAAATTTTACACACACACACACACACACACACACACACACACACATACATATATTATATATTCATGTGTGCAGTGTGTGTATCACAGATATATTGGCCCAGGAAATTCATTACACCTTGCCTATGTATGGACCTTGGAGAATAGTTGTAGATATTAACTGACCTACATAGATAGCAGTTGACAACTGTGAGAGAACAAGTTACTGTGGTGAGAGAGGTTATACAGAACACACAAAACAGTGCATGCATCTTGTAGTTTGTGGTTTTGGATGAATTAATATGGCACAATGGATTTTACTATAACTAATATATTTCTACTATTTGTCCTGAGTTTAGAAATACCAATGTTTCCATGTTTGTCTATGTTTTATTTCAACTAATACGGCAATAAACAATATTAGTGTTTTTTTTTGTTTTCTAACCATTTTCTTCTACAGTGACCTTTTAACCCCAACCCTAAATTTACCCCAACTCTAAATTCACCCTAACCCTAAATCTACCCGAACCCCTTAATCTAACCCTTGTACTCACCCGAACCCCCCTGTAACCTTAATTATAACCCTATTTATGATCCTAACCCTAGATCTAGGTTCAGTAGATCTAGGATTAGCGCTTTCCATTTATTTATTTATTTTATTTTATTTATTTATTTTATTTTCTAATTTTAAATGTAATACTGTCTAAGTAGTCAAGTAGCGGTTTCAGAGCGACGGAAGAGATTTTTTTTTTCTCTCTTCCGTCGCTCTCCTCTGGGCACGCTGTATTAGAGGAGCATGCTCCTCCGATACAGCACACACCCGGGTGATCGCGGTGCCCAGGGGGGCACAGAAGGTGTTGCATGATTACAAAAAACAGAGAAAGCTCAAGGAGAGCGATCCCAAAAGAGGGTTCATTGGGGCAATCCCGCCAAGTCAAGTAAGAACTAATATACACATAATTATAGAAATAGTAAAAGTACAAAGTTTATTAATGTCATTAAAAAATGGTAGAAAAAAGAAAAGAAAAGGGGATGGAACCCACATAGGGGAAGGGAGGGGGAGGGAGGTTTATTAGAAGAATAATGTACCTAATTGCACAAAATAGCACATATGAGAAGAACACATAAGCATAAAAATACACACAAAATATATACAATACTAAGAGCAACACACTGAGCTGTGCGTCCACAGATCAGAGATAATTAGCAATACAGAAGATAAATAGGTATCAGTCTAAGGATACACCAGTGACTGCGGTTGTTACAATGAGGCAAATAGCAGTGCAAAAATGCATAAACACCATGGAGTATTCCCTGCTAAACAATGAGGCACTAGGTGAGAAAGATGACATTAATCACAGACCACATATAGTGTAATCATTCTAATTAGGTCGAGGGAACACTATATCACGATGATAGTGTAATCTCCGATAGTGTAGGCATGGATTACTTGAAGCTGCTATGTTTAAACACAAATTCATGTATGGCAGTCCTCATACAGTCAAAGAGAACATTAAATCCATGTGTTTGCAAACAAGCTCCAAATGAACTGGTTTTTACTGTGTAGCACAATGAATTAGCAAGGAACTTCAATACTTGCAGGTGATACTCGTTCTGCTAAGCACAGGGATTGGCATTCCATCCGCCCAGGCAACGTTCGTTCATCTCCACATTTAATGTGTAGTAGATTTAGCCAGCAGAGTAGACTCTGTTTTAAACGTTGAGGGCTCAATTCCCTGATGTCTCCAAAAGGAGTGTTGTGGTTATCGCAGTGAAGTTATTCAATAAATCCTCAAAAAACCGCATCCAAAGAAATGAAAGTAACTTGTACCTTCTGTATGCTCGGCAGCAGTAGCTGTGAACAAGGACCGACGGCCGTTTCGCCTCTGAAAGGGCTTCCTCCGGGTCACATGAGCATGTTCGGTTTATAGAATAGCAATAGGAATACATGTATTCCATAAGCCGACAGCCTATAAACCGAACGTAAATTTATGAATGGAGACTTTGTCTCCGTGTAGTGAAATGCTATTGTATTCTATAAACCGACTCTATTTCGGCTTATAGAATGCAATAGTACTACGAATGGACGAATGAACGAATGATTTTCGTTTATTAACCATTTGTTCATTCGGCTTTCGTTAGCTTAGCATTTTCGTTCTTCGTTTTTCGGACGAATGGACAAAAATGCTATTTTCGGACGAAAATGCATTCGTCCGAAAACGAATGCACATGTCTAGTGGGCATCATGCCAGAGTTACCGGCGGAGGTTTTGCTGGGAAACGATTTGGGGTGCTTGACTTCTCAATTTATACAGCCGACTACAGCAGGAGCGCTCCCAGTCACAACCAGACAACAGGCACGAGCTATGGACACCTCACACTCCACAGATGACCCGGTAGGCACTAATAATGCTTCTGTAGATTCTAGTCCTAACATGTATTGGGGCACTCCCACCGACTTTGGGCAGGCTCAGAGGGAGGATAGCACTTTAAGTGGGTACAGGAGGGAGGCAGATAAACCCCAGGGAGACGTAGGACAGGAATGGTTCTAGTGGAAAAAAAAGGTTTGCTATATCGGATAACAGAGGGGGTGGGAGGAGGAGCCCGACAGGTGATGAAAAAACAGTTAGTGGTACCCCGCAAATATAGGGCAGAGTTATTACGGACCACCCCGAGCGAAATTAAGACCTCTTCCCATAATAGAGGAACCTTTTTTCAGAGTGGCAGTGGATTTGGTAGGACCCCTTAGTAAGCCTAGTCCATCGGGTAAAAAATATATTCTTACGGTGGTGGACTATGCTACACGCTACCCGGAAGCTATAGCCTTACCTAATATCACTGCTGAAACCGTAGCTGAAGCTCTCATCAAAGTATTTACTCGAGTTGGGTTCCCTAGGGAAATAGTATCCGACCAAGGGACCCAATTCACAGCGGTAGTTACTCAGCAGCTCTGGCAGAGCTGCGGAGTAAAACCCATACTGAGTTCTCCCTATCATCCCCAGACGAAGGGGCTCTGCGAACGTTTTAATGCACTCTAAAACAGAGACCTGTCGGAACTGGGAAAAGTTCCTTCCCCACCTGCTGTTCGCATACCGGGAGGTACCCCAGGCATCCACCGGATTCTCTCCTTTCGAACTGTTATATGGAAGGAGAGTCCGAGGACCCCTGGACCTGGTTCGCGAGCACTGGGAAGGGGATATGGGAGAATCAGGCACGCCAATAGTACCATTGTTTTAGAGTTGAGGGACCGACTGCAGGCGCTTACTCAATCGGTAAGGGAAAACCTGCAGGCGGCTCAACAACGTCAGAAACACTGGTACGATAGGGGAGCTATAGATCGTATTCTAGAGATAGATCAAAAAGTGTTAGTCCTCAAACCGACCAAAACAGACAAGTTACAGGCCTCTTGGCAAGGGCCCTACAAAGTAGTAGCCAGGGTCAGCAACACTACGTACATAGTAACAGATTGTAACAATGAAAGGATCCGCAGGTACTTTCATGTTAATATGTTGAAACCCTACTTTGAGAGGCCAGAGGAAGTCTCTGCAGTATGCGCTCCGGCGTTTGAAGATAGTGAGGGTATTCCCTTGCCCAACTTGCTCCACAAAGAACCCACCGGGGTGGAGCAGGTTGGACTAGGACCGGAGTTGAAACCAGAGGAAAGGGCACATGCTACTCAGCTGTTACGGGAATTTCGGGATATGTTTTCTGCTCTCCCGGGCTACACGACGCTGGCAGTCCACCGGGTGGAGACCCCAGGTCAGGTACCTTTGAGACAGCAACCATACAGAATTCCTGAGGCAGTTAGAGATAGCACGTTAAAAGAAATTCAGAAGATGCTGGACTTAAGGGTTATAGAACCCTCGCAGAGCCCTTGGGCCTCCCCAGTGGTATTAGTACCAAAGAAAGACGGTACCACGCGGTTTTGCGTGGATTACCGCAGGCTTAATCACCGTACAGTTACGGATGCCTACCCCATGCCCAGGGTAGATGAGTTATTAGACCGTATGGCCGGGGGGAATTACTTGACCACTATTGACTTGTGCAAGGGGTATTGGCAAATCCCCTTGGAGCCTGATGCTATTCCTAAGTCTGCATTCGTCACCCATTTTGGCTTGTACCAATTTAAGGTCATGCCATTTGGGATGAAGAATGCCCCGGCTACTTTTCAAAGGATGGCAGACCGGCTCTTAGAGGGATTTCAGGGCTTCGCCTGTGCTTAGCTAGATGACATAGCCATCTACAGCAGCACTTGGGAGGCCCACCTGGAGCACATTTCTGTAGTACTCAAGCGAATTCAAGAGGCAGGATTAACCTTGAAACCAGAAAAATGTCATGTAGGCATGGCCGAGGTCCAATACCTAGGCCATAGGGTAGGGTCAGGAGAGCAGAGGCCTGAGCCAGCTAAAATTGAGGCTATCACTCAGTGGCCCCAACCACGCACCAAAACACAGGTTATGGCCTTTCTCGAAACAGCTGGCTATTATAGGAAATTCGTGTCAGATTATAGCGCCACAGCCAAACCCCTGACCGATCTTACCAAAAAGTCATTACCTAGGCAAGTAGTATGGTCTCCGGAGTGTGAGGAGACCTTCCAGAAACTCAAGCTTGCGTTAAGTAAAACCCCTGTATTGGCGGCACCTGACCACACTAAAAGATTCCTCGTTCACACAGATGCCTCAATGTTCGGAATGGGAGCCGTGTTAAGTCAAGTGGGGGACGATGGCCTGGAGCATCCGTTAGCATATCTGAGCTGAAAATTTATACCCAGAGAGGTCAGTTATGCCACCGTTGAGAAAGAGTGTTTGGCATTAGTGTCACGGACTGAGTAGGATCAGAAGACTGGATCCGCGATGCGGAGACCTGGTATCTATTGCAACAGGTTTGGAGGCAGGACAGTGTCTATTCACCTGAATGGTATTATACCCTACGGTTGAGCCTCAGGTAAATGACCACCCAGGACTTGGAACACTGATTGCAACCGCACACTGAGGCAGGGATACGCAGGAATTACTGGATAAACGGATAGTCAGCAGGCCGGGTCAAACACAACAGGAGCAACGGTACAAAGACGGTAAGGAGGAGGCAAGGTCAAAAACAGGCAAAAGGATCAGGGCAGGTAGTAAACGGAGAAGTCAGAAGTCACAGCAGGAGTCAAAAACCGAAGAATCAAGAATCAAGAATAAACGCTAGATCAAGCCACAAGGAACTATCTCAGGCAAGGTCTGAGTAGCAACTGAAGGTTTAAATACAATTTGGGCGGTAAAACCCGCCCCTAATAGGTCCCCAAAAAAGTATAAGTATAGCCCTTTAAGGCTATGCTAATTTTCTGTGTGTAGCGGTACTGCGCATGCGCGCAGTTTCGGTTTGTTGCGCGTTCGTCGAGGGGAAGTGGTGAGCGCGTCTGCAGCCCTGGAGGGCTGAGACGCTGAACGGAGCCTTCGCTGTCCGTCCACCCTGACTGCAGGGGTAGCGGCAGCGGAGGCACGGACCTCGTGGCGGCGGGTAAGTCTCCTTTTTATTACAATTAGTCTGGGCCCTCAAGAAATTACAGCCTTATTTATATGGACAATCTTTCACGGTTATGACGGATCATAACCCCCTCCTCTGACTCAACAGAGTAGCCGGAGATAACCCCAGACTGCTAAGATGGAGCTTTGCACTGCAACCCTATAATTTTACAATGCAGTACCGGATAGGGAAGCAGAATGCCAACGCAGATGGGTTATCCCGGCAAACAGAACTGGAAAAACAAAGTTTAACACCGGACATCCCCAAGCCAACCCGTTAGGGTCTAGGCGGGTATGCCGTCCCATGGAACTAAGGGGGAGCGATGTGGCGAAAGGAAGAGTTCTGTTTAAATCCACTTGTTTTATATACAAATTTAGCTCCGTTCGTGAGTTTCTGCATTGCTAATGGCCTGCTGGTTTTGAGATGGCTCCAGGGTGTCTCAGGATGTATCCCAGAGACAATAGGACAATGGGCTATAGCCTGAGACATCCTGGCAAGTTATGGATTAAAAGTAATTAGTTTAAGGGTTCTAGGGAGGGGATCTTAATTAGGGTCAGGAAGGTTATCAGTCAGGGCTATTTCAGCTGTAATTTGTGGAGTGAATAATTCTGATGTTTGTTTTCATTGGGAGCTTAATACTGTATTTGGTGTGCTGGGGGAAGCTGGGTTGGGATTAGCGCCAGGATAGGCACGAAACGCGTAGGCTTTACATAGGTTTTCTCCCTCACCGGGTGACCCTCGTTTGTCATTTACTGAATTTTTTTCATTTTGTATTTAATAAATCCCCATGTTCATTTGCACACTTACCTGGTTCTGGAATTCTTTGCCGGCGTCTGGAGCACCTCAACCGCAATTAGGAACAGTCTTTCTGTTTTTCTCATTCCTTTACACAAGTCAACCAGGTCTGACTTCAACTGTTTGTAACCCTGGAGAAGGCTATAGAGATTAAACTTGGAGGAGACATCAGCACCCTATGATCTCAGCCAAAGTGTCCATCTGGCTGCAACAGACAGAGCCATAGAGTGAGCCTGAATGCAATCCACTGAAGCATTACATCTCTAGCAAATTTGAGTACAGACAAGGAGTTAATGCCTGACTCCAAAGCTGCTTATAGATTGCTCCTCCAAATCTATAATGCATGGGAATTTCCACAGCAATAGCCACTGTCATTGCCATTGCCGAATGACAACCCATACCCATACCAGTTGTTAAATATGCTTGAAAAGACAGGAATCCATTTTCTTCTCCATCGGAGGAAGGGGCGTCAACCATGGGAATCACTGTGCGTCTAGTGATCTGAGCCACATCCGCCTCCACATTAGGGGAGCCTTAACAGGTTACAGACAAGATATTCTGCCTTGAAAATACACAGTTTTTTTTATCATTCTTCTACCATTTTGAAGAAAAAAGAAACGTTCTTGCAGGGGTATTAGAACATCAGACATTTCCTCAACTTCGGAAGAATAATTATCCTCTACATCAACAATATTTGTGAAAATGTCCACATCTGAACAAAAATCCCATCTGTCTCTAGGATCTATGGACCTCATGCAGAAAAGTTTGTTATGACCTGAAGGACGTCTTGCTGAATAAATTCCAAAATATCAGCCTGGGGACCGCAGGTGTGGAAGTTGAAGGACCAGAAACATAGCATAGCAAGGCTCTATTATCACATAAAGAGTTATCCTGAGCAAGGGCAGGAGGTCCAATCTGGGAACTAAGCACTTATCAGTGATGTACTGTTAGCCCAAATTAGTGCACTCTATTGATGAAACCTAAATGATAACTAACTAACTAACTGGCTTATCTTAAAACCTGGAATTGGGACCATAAGTTAGAAGCAGTTGGAGAAAATGGACCTAGACATGCTGGGTAACTACAAAGCAGGAACCCAAATGAAACATTAAGGAACCAGGTTCATAAAAGGAAAAAACTACAAAAGATTACACTTACCAGCAGGCACACCAAAAACAGGTGAAAAAACAAACAAAACGTGTAGGATGAGCAAACCAATACTGCTATAAATTAATATAAATTAATAACAATGTATCCACTTAATACCAGCAGCTCATAGGAAAGACAGGCAAATCTGGCTGCACATATTAAATAAAATGGAAGAAAGCATATGCCTAAAATCTACTGTAAGGGTGATGCAGAGCTGGAACCACTGTGCAGAGATAGGAATGGCATACGTAACAGACCCAGGCAAGTCAACAGAATTCTTCTGTCTGAAGGAATTGCACCCTATGGTTGAGCCTCAGGTTTCCTTCCCCCAGGACTTTTGCACTCTGACACTTACTAGGATACCAAAATTTAACCAAGAATAAAACTGACATGGTGGAAAATACCAAAGCGAAGGTACAGGAGGACAAGGCAGTAGAATGGTCAACTAGCAGGAATCAAGGCTGGCAGAAAACAATCGGAGTCAGGAGACAGGTGGCAATCAAGCAGAGTAAAAAAACAGGCAATATCAGCAACGGGAGTCAAAAGGCAGTATGCGTACGCTAGAAAAGGCTTGGCGCACTAAAAAAGTTTAAAAAGTCCTCCTACCAAACAATCAACCAATGAGAATCACAGAAAAAAAAGTTATACTTAAACCTGGCCATTTAAGGTGAGTAAGGGCAGGAAGCCAAAAGTAGAACTGCACATGTGCAGAACAGTAACCTAGGGTTAGTCATCAGAGACCTGCTAATGGAGCTTGTGTGCCTGGCTGGAAGTCCTTGCAGAAGACCCAGAGGGCAGTGAGACAGAGCTTCAGGGAGTTCTGAGCAGGTAAGGAGGTTGGTGGGGAGGGAGTGATCGGCAGTGTGTAGGGTTGCCACCCGGCCGGTATTTTACCGGCAGGCCGGTAAAAAATTGGCATCAGGCCAATGTTAAGTCTATGAAGACGTACTGTACATGGCCGGTATTTTTTTTAGGAAAAGGTGTCAACCCTAGCAGTGTGACGGTGCTATTGTGACACCTACAGTGTATGGACACTATACATTATATACACAATGATGTAAAATATCACTTAGCACTTGTTTTAACTTCAATATTCTATTGGAGACTATGGTATTCAATGCTGAATTAAACTAAATACATCCCAAGGAATCAGCCTCTAGGGGTGCACCAAAAACAAGAGCTGTGACTAATAAGGAAAACTGAAATCCAAGGAAGAGCAGAAGTCTGAAAACAGAGGTTAAGGCCCATATAAAACGGAATGTTAAACTCAAGCCAATGAGGACAGAGCATCACAATGAGGTCACAATAATGCAACTCTGAAAAGAGTGCACCAGGGCCGTCTTTAACGCGGGGCAAATGGGGTAGCTGCCCCGGGCCCACTTACTCCTGGGGGGCCCAAGGCAGCTGCCCGGTGGTCCCGCTGCCCCTCCGTAACTGCAACTGCACTATGCGATCAGCACTGATCACATAGTACAGGTGCGCCCAGCGTTCTCTCCTCTCCCCAGCTCCCTCAGCGGGGAGACGCAGGCAGCATGTGCTCAGTGTGTGTTAAACACACTGAGAGCTCAATCCATGCTGCTCGCGCTCCCCGCACGTAGTAATGATGCAGAGCATCTGTGTAAGGGTGATTGTGTGTTTAAGAGTGTGTGTATTTCTGTGTAAGTGTGACTGTGTGTAAGGGTGTGTATGTAAGTGTGACTGTGTGTATAAGTGTAAGTGTGACTGTTAGTGTCACACAAGCATATATATTTTTCCAGTAAAAATAAATAAAATGTAAGTGTGTGACTGTGTGTAAGGCTGTCTAAGAGTGTGTATCTGTAAGTGTGACTGTGTGTAAGGGTGTCTGTGTATGTCTAAGAGTGTTTGTGTATTTTTGTGTAAGTGTGACTGTGTGTAAGGGTGTGTATAACTGTGTGTATGTAAGGGTGACTGTGTGTGTAAGGGTGTCTGTGTAAGTGTATGTATATGTGTAAGTGTGTCACGTGAGGGGTAAATCTCCACCCCCTCACAGAGCATGTTAGAGCACCGGATGTCCATGCATGTGGGTGATGGGGCATGTCATGGGGTGATGGGGTGTGCAACGTGGGTATGGGGTAGCCCAAATTTTGTCTGCTTAGGGCAGCACAAAACCAAGATACACCACTGATTATACCACTTGTGTCTCACCATCTCAAGTGCAAAGGTTCACATAACAGCAAACAGATGAATAAGCATTATGGGATTCTTCCTTAAAATGTGTTCATCCCTGATATATCCAGTGCACTGTTTGGAAACAGAGATGACAGAGGTGGAGTCTAAATAGGAAGAGGTTTGGCCTGAACAGGAAGGGATAGGGTAAATGAAGACTGATGTGGGTGCTTGAGTTTAGTCAGTCCTAGGGCATCACAAAACCTAGATACACTACACACAGATAAATAAGGCCAGTGTGCTGTTGATCTTTTTTTGCAGCAGGAAGCAGGTCACCAGCTCAAGCACTCATATCCTCTTCTCTCCTCTTGGCTGTCTTTATGAAACAGCATAGAACTCCTTAGGAGGAAATGCGGGTTCACCTCTATTGTATGAAAGAAGGAGAGAAAGGTAGTTACCTGCCACTTGGTAGAGCAGTCGGTGCTAGAGCCTCACCCTCCAACGGTGTTTCAAATCAAAGATCCAGAAAAAGCAAAGGCCAGCACACGGAACTCCAATGCATGTTAATTTTAATGTGTAATTAGTCCAGAAACAGCATAGCAGCCAAAGAATGGATAGGCAAGCTCTGTTTGTCCTGAGCTACTAGTTATTGGCAGCAGCAACCAGTCACAGTGGCTCTTAATGTGCTTGTCTCTTGGCTTTTATTGATGCTGTCAGCCAGTAGCTCATATGCATTCATTTTGGAGAGGTGGAAAGATTTTTGTTTGTTCAGTAGCGCAATAGACGTTATGTGACATTAGCTGAATAACAGTCTTATGAATAAGATTTTTTTTACTATAATAATTTATTTTCATACCAAGAAAAAAAAAAGACCATTCTTTAAAATACCAAAAACATTCTATACAATGCTTTTCTATCTGGGTTAATTTAACAGTATAAATTATTCATGGGAACCCTAAGGACGTAAAACTATCTTTAAAGGAATAATGCCATAATTGTAAAACTATTAAAAAGATACACTCTGACCAAATGTTTTTGCTTTTTTGCTTCGCCTGCATGCTCAGTGATGCATAACTGAGCATGCACTAAAATATACATGCTCCATCTTTTTGGTGAGAAATGAAAATTCTGTATCCACGCACTAGCCGAAAATGTGCTCAATTTCATTAACTGTAGTAAAGGTTGCAGTAATGTAAAAATCAGCTCTGAACAATCCCGTGGCTCATTTTACATACACAAACTCACTGACATACACTGTCAGTTTTTACCTTACCTGGTGCAGGCATCTCCAGCTTTGAGTTCCTTGTGTGAAGGAGGGACTGAGCCAGTAACAGGAGATTTCTGAACTCTCAGCCAGTCAGACCTCAATCTATCATGCTCCCCTGGACACCGGAAAGAAAAAGAAAAAAAACACTGCATGGAGCAGCAAAGTAAAGAGCCAGCCCTGCTATTAGTGCACGTGCTGTGAGTGACAGTTGGTGACCAAATTAGATTGCATGTTTCACAATGAAGGATGGAGGCTGCCACAGAAACAAAGAATGTGTTGGCAGATAAGAACTATTTGGCTCATCTAGTCTGCCAGGCAGAGTATAGGGTGGTATGTATCTACAGAGTTGACAGCATTTTATTGCCATAATAGAGTTATTGTCCATTTAATGTTTGCTTCAATAATACAAAAAAAATGTTTAGTTGCTTAACCCCTTCGTGATCGATAACGGTCCTGGACCATCACAGGGAAAAACTCCCTTGGTGACCAATGACAATGGTCAAGGACCGTCACACACAGATCCGATCGCGGTATGCATGCTGGCTTACCGTGATCGTGCTAAAAACGACATGGCTAGGTGTCTTGATACCGAGACACTTCAGCCATGTCCACTGAAGCCCCCTGGAAACATCCGGGCACTGTGACAGCCAATCACAGCACCCGGATGTTAATAGATGTCAAAGCAGGTGCCTGCTTTAACAGCTATAGTCTCTTCCTGCTCCACGGCGATTGTGGGGCAGGTAGAGACTAAATATAGAGCTGAAAGTCTCCCTCTGGTCCGAAAAAGCACAAACAGCCCCCCCCCCCCAAAAAAAAATTCTATGGTGCTAATCCTAACTCTTGGGTTAAGGTTCGAGTTCATCAAAACCCTAATCCTAGAGTTAGAATTAGGGTTTGTACTAACCCTAACCATAGGGTTAAGGTTAGAGTTAAATAAAAATTAAAAAATGTAAAATAAATTAAATAAATAAGAAATGTAAAAATAATAAATAATATAAAAATAAGAAGTTATTCCGTAGAGGACCAGTGACATGGTATATCTGTCTGTGGTCCTCTAGGGATATTTTATTTAAAAAAAAGACTGCTAGTGGGGCCAGTGCTTTGCATTGGCCCATAGCAGCAGATAGGGACCCGCAGCAGCAGGATATATGATACATGCAGCAGCAGGATATATGATACATGCAGCCGCAGGATAGCAAATATCTGTGCTTCCTACTACAGACTACATTTCCTATTCTGCTACGGTAGCTTTTGGCTGGCTGAGCATGATAGGAAATGTAGTCACAAGCATTACATGATAAATACACGTTTTAAAGCTGCAATGACCGTATCCTAAATTTTGCCCTATACCTGTAACATAAACCTACCAAACCTATAAATGTGGGGTAACGCTATACTCAGGGGAAGTTGATGAACATATATTGGGGTTTTGTTTGGCAATAAAATAGAACAACCCCTTTAAATTCATACCTAAGTTTCAAAGTGTGTGGAAATAAAAAACACACAAAATTACAATGCCAAAACTTGTCAAACATTGGTGTTAAAATGACAGAATGAAAAGTGTCAAAATACCCCAAATTGAATGCCCTGGGATGTCTACTTTATAAAAATGTGTACATATGGGGGGGGTTATTTAGCGATTCATGACCGATATCAGTGTTACAGTGTCACTAACGCTAATTTAAAAAAAAAAAACGCTATATGCTACTTGTATTTATTAACCTAAAAAATGCAAAATAAAAAACATATAAACATTGGGTATTTCTAAACTCAGGACCTATAGTAGAATCTATTAAGCAGGTTTTTTTCATTAGCTTTTGGAGCTTAGTAAAATAATTTACAAAGAAACGTCAGGAAAAGTGTTATTTTTTTAATATTTTAACCATATTTTACTATTGTTCTTACAATACAATAAATGATATCAACAAAATTATGTCATAAAAATAAATCCCTTCTTGTCCTGAAAAAAACAATATATAAATTGTGTGGGTACAGAAACCGACAAAGAAGACAATTAAAGCTAAACACAAACACCTCAGAAGTGTTAAAACAGCCTCAGTCACTAACGCACAACATTCCAAAAACAGTCGGGTCATGAAGGGGTTAACCTTTTCATATTTTCCAAACAAACCATGATAGAAAGAGAATATGATCAGTAAATATGTCAGCAAAACATGGTTAATTAGCTAATGTATGGTCACATTCAAACTGGTGGCAATAATCTCTTTAATTGAGTCACAGTACTTAAACAGGTATACTTAAACAGGTAGAGCATACTGGCAAGAAAAGAAATTATGGGGCTCATATCATGAAAAGAATGTAGAATATAATGTCCACTCGATAACATGTGATCCTGACAACCATGCCTATTTAGCCTGAGAAAAAAAAAAAAAACCTTTCATAGATCTGTCTTAAAATTACAAGGCTGCACATAAAACACACATATTTTTTTTTACCATTTCATAATATCTCAGATGTGTCAATTCTATTGTTTACATAGTTTACTCTCCTATATTCATATAGGAATCATCTTGTGGTTTATCTTTTTTTTCACCATTCTCTTCATCCTGTTCAGGAGCTTTCAATTCTTCCTGGTTTTCCTCCACTCCAAGAGATGCATCGCTTAGTATTTCCTTTATTTCCTGGTCTCCACTTTTTATTGAGAAGTCTTCGTAATTTTTTCCCAGACCCAGGTGTTCTGACAATTCATCTGTGTCCTCAATCCTTTGAAGTATCTCCAGACCTCTTCGTTTACCACCCTTAGTGCATGTAGAATTAAGGAAGATTAGTTGATACATGAGACACAAAAAAACAGAATAATAGCTGGTAGCCAAGCTGCATTTCTACAGCATCTACAATGCCCACAACAGGGAATTCAGTGAATGTACTGAATGTGTAATGAAAAGTTAAATGTGGTGAATTGACAAGTACACTGTAAAAAAAACAGACATTAGTAGCAGAGCTGAGAACAAAAATTGGGGGAGCACACCATAAAAAATAGATAAACAAGTAGAGGGTATAATGCCAAAAATATTTTAATAAATATTAAATATGTAATAAATAATAGACAAATATATATAAGACAAAATAGATAAAGAAATGATTAACTTTGAAACAAAAATAATTTTTTTACAAACATATACACAAAAATAAGCAAACAAATAAACTGAAAAAAGAAAATAATGAATAAATACCCAATTAATACAAAAAATGCAGAAAAAAATGCAGACAGGAATAAAGCAAGGGAGGACACACTGCGCAAAAAAATGGAGGACACCAACGTTTCGGCTAGAGGCCTTTATCAAGGTGTCCACACACACAAATGAACATGGAGCAATATATATACCTAAATGCTGCATTGAGAACTTGTCTGGTTGGACAGACACTTAAATGCCAGCCAACCAGAATAAGCGCGATGGCGGCCGCCATCTTGACGCATAGCGTGACGTGATGACGTCACGCGTAGCATCAAGTAACTTTATTGAATGAGCAACCAAAGACACACTGCACAAAAAACAGTGCTGTGTGTCTATAACAGATAGGATAGATCTGAAAAGAAAAATGAAAGGGCATATCTCACATCAAGTAATACTGTATAAAAATAGAAGATTAGGAGAATACATCACTAAAGAAAAAAACAAAAACGAAAGTTTTTAAACTGTGCATTTTTCACATCATCTTTATTTGCATTGTCATTAGGTTTATTTTTATTGCTTATTGTCATATTTTTTTTATTTTTTCTTATTTTTTCATAAAAAAATCTTCTATAGGTATTTGTAGTAATGTGGGGCTATTTTGTTTTTCAGATAATGTCTTTTTTATACTTTCGTTTTTGTTTTTTTCTTTAGTGATGTATTCTCCTAATCTTCTATTTTTATACAGTATTACTTGCTTTATTCCTGTCTGCATTTTTTTCTGCATTTTTTGTATTAAGTGGGTATTTATTCATTATTTTCTTTTTTCAGTTTATTTGTTTGCTTATTTTTGTGTATATCTTTGTAAAAAATTTCTTTTTGTTTCAAAGTGAGTCATTTCTTTATCTATTTTGTCTTATATATATTTGTCTATTATTTATTACATATTTAATATTTATTAAAATATTTTTGGCATTATACCCTCTACTTGTTTATCTATTTTTTATGGTGTGCTCCCCCAATTTTTGTTCTCTGTTATTCTACTTATTGGGGGTGTATAGTGGACGCCCCCTGGGGTGATGCACCTAGTTTTTTCTTTTTTCTTGTTGTTGGTAACTCATTTTGGTGTGCTTCTCTGACTATTTGTTTTATTAGTAGCAGAGCTGGAAAGGTAGGCAAATTAGATTTTTTTAATTGAAATCAGATAATTGGATTGTAATGAAAACAAAATGACATATGCTTTCTGGAAAAGGGCATGTTCGTGCGCAAAATACATGCTTGTTTATAATTATTCAGAAACTGGATTGTAAGCACCTACACTGTTTGCAGCAAAAAAGAGAAGTTGTGCACTCCGTAACAGCCACTGGGTATAATCCAAAAAGTGCTTTAATAGTATAGTAACAAACAGTTGGGATGCCACGGACACGGTGTACAAAAAAGGGGAAGACCTCTTTTACTGATACCTACACTGTTTGGTCTATTCACCAAATTCAGCACTTTGACTTAGAAAACAACCCCCAGGTTAGAATCTTCCCTATTGAAAGTAATGGGATGCAAACTGATCAAAGCTATTTTTAAGACTAGGTCAAATTCGGCACTCAAATTTTAGTGAATAGACACGTGTGTGTGTTCTGGAGAGGCCAAAAAGAGCTGTCAAAAAGTACTCTAAAGTAAATGTTCTAAAAACAAACAAAATAAAGACAATTTAATGCAGCAGAGAACAGGTATTGAGGAATGTAAAGTACATAACCTATAAAATTCAGGTAAAGTGATATTAACAATTAATATTGTGACAGAAACGTCCAGCACTGGGGTTCTTGGACTAATGGCTTGCCTCCTCCCTATAGATTATGGGCCCTGTCGTATGTGCTATGTTTAATATGATTATTTATTCAGATTGTTTTGTATGTTGGTTTTATGTCCAGTGCATAATTCTGTGAGTAGACCACTGATTACAATATGTCACTGGGGAGTAAATGACAATGTCCTTGATACTTTATCCCCTGTAGTGCAGGCAGCCTGTCTGCTGCTTAGGTGTGATTTTTCCATCTTAAGCTGATGCTGATATGCACACTTCTACTATGTACTCAGCCATTGTGTACTCAGCCATTGTTCTGTGTTAATTATATTTATTGTTAAAACTAATTGTGATGTGTTCTTGTATATTTGTGTCATGTCTGGTTCATTGCTGTTTAGTTCCTGTTTGAATATATGTTAATTTGTAGGTTGAATTTTATGTTAACTGGATTATGTCTGAATATAGACTCTGTTAAATAAATGTGCATTCCTGTTTAAAAAGATATACTGGTCCTGATTTGGAAGCTCCATTTACAACACTGGCTCTGCCTGGTGGCTTGGGTGGCTGATTCAAGGGAGCAAAGTGCTGACTGAGTTACCTAGTTGGGGTACCAGGGTGTCCGTCACAGTGACTTCTCTGATGCCACTCTTTGGTGTGCTTTTAAATGCTATATGATATGTTACTGTTGAATAAATGTGCATTCCTGTTTAAAAGTTACTGCTCCTTTCGTGTGATTTCTTTTTCCCTGCATATCCATACATCTCTGCCTGAGACCTGAACCCAAAAGTAGAAGACTCTTCAAGAAATACGTTTACACATAAGTATTCTCTTATTGTATCTTGCATATTATATTTTTCACACATTGTTCACTTTTAGCGCTCCAGTTACACACTTTGTTGTTTAGTTTATAGAAATTGCTTTAGGGTTGCTTTTTCATTTACTGTGAGCAGCGATATATTTTTATATAATTTTTATTTTTATTATTTCGGTAGCGCCATTTTTGTCATAAGTTTTTTTTATTAATTAGAGATTGCTTTTATATTTTTCCACCAAATGTTCCTTAATTGTTTCTTTAAGGCTTCTCGAAGGACAACAACCGTTATTTTCATGGATTCTTTTATATCAGGCATTGTGCCCACAGATTGGCGTAAAGCTGATGTGGTGCCCATATTTGAAAAGGGATCAAAATCCCTGCATTCAATTACAGACCTGTAAACTTGATATCTGTGGTGTGGAAACTGTTTGAAGGGTTGCTAAGTGAATATATTCAAGATTTCATATTGAACAGGAATCTCATTAGCAAGAGCCAACATGGCTTTGTGAAAGAGAGATCTTGTCAAACTAACTTAATTACATTCTATGAGGAGGTGAGTAAAAATATAGATATGGGTGCTGCAGAGGATTTGATATATTTAGACTTTGCTAAGGCATTTGATACAGTTCCACATAAAAAGTTACTGTACAAATCGACAGAAATAGGTTTATGGCCAGAGGTTTGTTTGTGGATTGGCAATTGGTTGAAAGACAGAATGCAAAGGGTGGTGGTTAATGGGAAGTTCTCAAATTGGAAAGTTGTGATAAGTGGAGTACCTCAGGGTTCTGTTCTAGTTTCTCTTCTTTTTAATGTGTTTATTATCCCCCAGAGGGCATAGGTAGCCACATACACACATAAAGACTACACAAGTATGCACACAGCACAATTACACACTTACATACATACATCACTATTTGTGTATTTTTTAGTTTTATGCTCATGGGGTTACCTAACAATTTATGTATGTATTGTATTATTTATGATAAATTAATTTAAAAAAAGCATTAAAAAACACCCATCACACAGCACAAGTATACACACTAACACACATACACATAGCACAAGTATACACACCTCACACAGCACAAGTATACACACTAACACCCATCACACATACACACAGAACAAGTATACACACTAATACACAGCACAAGTATACATACACATATACATTGCAAGAAGTCTCTGCTTTGGAAGAGCTGCTACGGACCTGCTGGAGCTGCTACACTGCTGTGTGAACAAGGGGTGTGTCATCTGTCAAGCTGATGTCAGGAGAGGAACTGAGAGGATTAAACTGGAGGGGTGTGCAGTTACCGAAATGATTATCCTGCTGACTCTTGAGCAATAATACTGCTGTTATTGCTTGGTAGGCAACAGGATAGCATTTCAGTAAATAATTATTTAGAAGAAAATTCTCAATTTGGGGTAATGAAGCTGAGATTAGAGGCTTCAGCCCCACAACTCCCCCTAGCCATGCGTGGCACAACAGAAATCTTGGCGTGTCAGTTGTGGCACGTGTGCCATAGGTTCACCATCACTGTTATAGACAATAGACTTAGCAGTAGTGCACAATGTCAGCTGGCAGCTGCAAAGGCCAATAAGGCACTGGGGTATATTAAAAGAGGTATTGACTCACGGGAGGAAGATATTATTCTGCCTCTTTATGGGTCCATGGTAAGACCTCACCTTGTGTCACGTTCAGGAGCGAGGTTGGAACCGCTATGCAGAGAACAAGAGGTTAGTGCAACGAATCCCGGTAATAGAACAGAATTCTTCCGCCTGAAGGAAGTCCACCTTATGGTTGAGCCTCAGGTTTCTTCCCCCAGGTCTTTTGCACTCTGCACTACTACCAGAGACTTGAAGCTGAAACCAAGGTACTGGACTGGAAGCTGTAACAGGACCGAAGTGGAGGTACAGGATAGGAAGCTGAAACAGGACCGAGGCGGAGGTAACAGGACTGGAAGCTGCAACAGGACCGAGGCGAAGGTAACAGGGACACAGGCAAAAGAGTAGTCAGGCAGGCGATAAGTCGAGGCTGGCAGAGATCAGGCGAAGTCAAAACAGGCAACAGGTCAGGACAGGCGGCAAACAGGCAAGGTCAGGTAGCAAAGTTCGGCAACAGTAATATAGAATAGGAAGTACAAAAACGCTAGTAAAGGCTCAAGGCACTGCGTAAGCGCATGCGTACATTTTCTGGAATCATAGCAGCGGATCCGGGACAGGACGCAGAAGAAGCGCGTGTCAAGCGGCGGCTAAGGTAAGCAGGACGTGTCCTGCAGCGTGACGGCACTGATGTGACACTACCCCCCTCCCGACGGGCGCAGTACGGGCGCCCGGAACCCGGTTTATCAGGAAAACGAGCATGAAAAGAGCACACCCTAGAAGGAGCATGGACATCAGTAGAATCAACCCATGATCTCTCTTCAGGGCCATAACCCTGCCAGTGAACAAGATACTGCAAACGACCCCTGTAATGTCTAGAATCGAGGATAGAGGACACCAAATATTCTTCTTGACCTTGCACCAGAACAGGATCAGGAGGACGAACAGGAGGGGAGAATTGATTAGAAACCACAGGTTTAAGCAAGGAGACATGGAAGGTATCATGGATGCGCATGGAAGGAGGCAGTTCAAGCGAATACGAGACATCGTTGACACAAGAGCGAATCTTATAAGGTCCAATATATTTAGGACCGAGAGTATAGGAGGATTGTCGAAGAATGAGATTATTAGTGGACAACCAAACCAAATCACCAGGCTTGAAAGAGGAAATACGAGACCTCTTCCTATCGGCAAAGGATTTCTGTGTTTGCTTCACAGCAAGCAATTGTCTGGATAAGGCAGTCCAATGAGAAGTGAGATCAGCAATAGCGTGGTCCGCGGCCGGGATGTTCGATGGACTAGGTTCCAGAGGCCAAAGGGAGGGCTCAACTCCGTACATGGCACGGAAGGGTGACATTTTCAAGGAACTATGATATGCACAATTGTAAGAGAGTTCCGCAAGGTATAAAAAATCAACCCAATCAGACTGGTTGTTGTCAACATAAGACCTGAGATATTGCTTCAACATTGTCTCCATTCTTCCAGGGTCATTTTAATGTCTAGTAGTTCCCTATTACCGACATCGTAATTACATTCAGCAGATGTGAACATTTTATAAAAAAAGGAGCAAGGATGAATACAATTGGTTGTTTGATCTCTCTGTGACAAAATAGCTCCAGCACCGAATTCTGATGCATCAACCTCCAAAATAAAAGGTAATTTAGGATCTGGGAGATGAAGTATAGGAGCTGTAATAAAAGCTTTTTTGAGTTTTTTGAAGGCTTGGGTGGCTTGGAGAGGCCAGGTCTTAGGATTAGCACCTTTTCTGGTGAGCGCTGTTATGGGTGATACTATTTTAGAGAAGACCCTAAAAAGCGTTGGATGCCTTTTAGGTTGGTGGGAGGTGGCCAGTCTTCAATAGCCCGAACTTTGTCAGGGTCCATCTCGAGGCCGTTTTCTGTAATGATGTAGCCCAGAAACTTGATTTTATTCTTTTCAAATTCGCATTTCTCAGCTTTGGCGAATAACGTATGTTCTCTCAAGTGTTGGAGTACTTGTCTTACTTGAATCCTGTGTTCTTGGATATCTCAGGAGTAGATTAGAATCCAAGTATATCATGACATGGGACAATAACATATCACGGAAGATATCATTCATGAAATTCTGAAACACTGCGGGGGCGTTACATAGGCCGAAGGGCATCACTAAGTATTCGTAGTGGCCATATCTGGTATTGAATGCCGTCTTCCATTCATCATTCTCGCGGATACGGATGAGATTGTATGCCCCACGCAGGTCTAATTTGTTAAACACCGTAGCTTCCCTGAGTTGATCATGTAATTCAGCTATCAAAGGTAGAGGGTATTTATTTTTTACAGTGATTTTGTTTAATCCTCGATAGTCGATACATGGTCTGAGTGAGCCTTCCTTTTTAGCTACGAAGAAAAACCCTGCCCCCGCAGGAGAGGAGGATGGTCTTATAAAGCACCTTTTAAGGCTTTCGTCAATGTATTGTGCTAATGCTTGATTTTCTGCGTCAGAGAGGGGATAAGTACGTCCAGAAGGAGGTGAAGTGCCGGGCAAGAGTTCGATAGCACAATCATAGCTTCTATGAGGAGGGAGAGTTTCAGCACGTTCTTTAGAAAAGACATCTAGAAATTCCCAATAATGAGCAGGAACTATAGATCGAGGATCTTCAGGGGTAAGTTCAAGAACCGAGTAGACCTTGATAGGCTGATGACAACACGTATTCTTGCAATGATCACTCCAGGCAGTAATCTCACCTTGAGACCAATCGATGATGGGGTTGTGTTTCTGTAGCCATGGCATACCCAATATGACTGGAAGAAGAGGACTACATAGGGCATCAAAGGTGATCTCCTCAGAGTGGAAAATCCCAATCTTAGCTTCTAATAAAATAGACTCTTCAGAAATGAATCCAGTACCGAGCGGAGAGCCGTCTAAGGAAGCAATGGGACTACTTTGTTTTTTGTAAGTGAAGAGAATCCCTTGTTGCATAGCCCAATTCTTGTCAATAAAATTTCCAGCAGCTCCAGAATCAATGAAGGCTTGTGTGGTCACTTGGTGACCTTTCTACCGGAGCGTGATTGGTATTAACATTCTGGGATAAGAAGGAGGCATAAGGACAGAAATGCTCAGTGGATTGACGCCTTTTTCCACTAAGCACGGAAGTTTCCCTGTTTCTGAGGACAGTACCGGGCCATGTGTCCTTTTTGACCACAATATAAACAAAGACCCTTGGACCTCCTCTTTTGTTTTTCCTCCTCAGACAAGCGTGCCCAATCTCCATAGATTCTGCTGGAGGGTTAGAGGTTTCTTGACTGGGATTCTGAGGGAAATAGGGGGGTTGAACTTTGAAAAACCTGGGGTTCCTGTCCCGATCTCTCTCTCTCTCATTACGCCTTTCTTGATTGCGAGCATCAAGTCTTAAGCAGAGTGCAATTAAACTTTCTAGATCATCTGGTAAGTCACGGTACGTGAGAGCATCTTTAAGGGAGTCATTAAAGCCTCTTCTGAAGGCCGCTCTGAGTGCACTTGCGTTCCAGTCGGTCTCATAAGCAAGAGTCCTGAATTCTATAGCATACTGAGCTACCGTCTTCCTACCCTGGGTTAATTCCATGAGACTAGATTCAGCGGATTCTCGTCTACCGGGTGCATCGAAGACAGCACGAAATGCTGAAATGAAAGATTCAGCATTATCCAGGAGTGGGGAGTTTCTTTCAAGTAATGGAGAGGCCCAGGCCAGAGCTTCGCCCCTAAGTAAATTAATAATGAAGGCCACCCGAGATGAGTTTGAGGCAAAGGTCTGAGGTTGAGTCCGAAAGTGTAGGAGGCATTGATTGAGAAACCCTCTACATTCCTTGGGAGCTCCTGCATATTTATCTGGGACCGGCATTTTTGGAGGTTTAGCAGCTCCATGGGCACCTAAGTCAGATGGTTCTGGAGCTGGTACCGAACGGGCTGCTGCTGGAGCGGCCGTCATCAGAGATCTTAGTAATTCAGTGACAGTGTCTAGTTTCTGATCAAGACTCTGGAGCTGTGATGCATGGGAAGCCAAGATCTGGTCCTGATGGTCTTGTCTGGAAGACACTCGGGCTAAATCTGCGGGTTCCATAGTAATGGCCTGTGATAACTGTCACGTTCAGGAGCGAGGTTGGAACCGCTATGCAGAGAACTAGAGGTTAGTGCAACGAATCCCGGTAATAGAACAGAATTCTTCCGCCTGAAGGAAGTCCACCTTATGGTTGAGCCTCAGGTTTCGTTCCCCCAGGTCTTTTGCACTCTGCACTACTACCAGAGACTTGAAGCTGAAACCAAGGTACTGGACTGGAAGCTGTAACAGGACCGAAGTGGAGGTACAGGATAGGAAGCTGAAACAGGACCGAGGCGGAGGTAACAGGACTGGAAGCTGCAACAGGACCGAGGCGAAGGTAACAGGGACACAGGCAAAAGAGTAGTCAGGCAGGCGATAAGTCGAGGCAAGCAGAGATCAGGCGAAGTCAAAACAGGCAACAGGTCAGGACAGGCGGCAAACAGGCAAGGTCAGGTAGCAAAGTTCGGCAACAGTAATATAGAATAGGAAGTACAAAAACGCTAGTAAAGGCTCAAGGCACTGCGTAAGCGCATGCGTACATTTTCTGGAATCATAGCAGCGGATCCGGGACAGGACGCAGAAGAAGCGCGTGTCAAGCGGCGGCTAAGGTAAGCAGGACGTGTCCTGCAGCGTGACGGCACTGATGTGACACCTTGAATATGCGGTTCAATTCTGGGTTTCTGTTTTAAAAAGGACATTATGGAACTAGAGAAAGTGCAGAGGAGGGCTGCAAAACTAATCAGGGGAATGGAACGTTTTAGTTATGAAGAATGGCTGGAAAAGTTAAATCTGTACACACTAGAGAAACAGAGGCTTAGAAGGGATATGATAATGTTACAAAAATATGTACAGTGCCCATTACAAAAGGCTTTCTAAAGACCTGTTCATTTACAGAACAGTACAAAGGACAAGAGGTCACCCGCTAAGACTTGAAGAAAGTAGATTTAGTCTACAACAGCGGAAGGGATTTTTTACAGTAAGGACAATTAAAATATGGAATTCACTGCCTGAAGAAGTGGTTCTAGCAAATACCTTAGATGCCTTTAAAAGCAGCCTGGATAGTTTTTTAATGAGCCGGAGCATAGAGGGCTATGCATGTTAGCATAGGCATTGATATTTTTGATCCAAGGAGAAATCTGATTGCCATTTGGAGTCAAGAAGGATTTTTTTTCCCCACTGAAAGCAGAATTCGAAATTGCTGAAGGAGTGTTTTATTTTCCTTCTTTTGGATCAACAGCAGTAAACATGGGATAGTAAAAGGGTTGAACTTGATGGACGCAAGTGATAAGATATATGACAAAACAAGTGTATATATGATTTAATTGCATATTCATTGTCATTACTTATAGATTTATAGGACAACCTTTTAGCCTTCAGGGCAAAACGGCAGACTTTTTTTTTTTACAGCTGGCTAACATGGTTGACGCTTTCCTCCAGACATGGTGCCCCAGTGGAGTCTATGCCTTTCCCCTGTTTGCCATTATCCTGTGATCCCTCCACCTCAGGCAGAAGGTGACAATTCTGTTAGTTACTCCTATGGGTTAGGGTTAGTTACCCTATGGAAGACCCAGCCTTGGCTTCCCCTCCTGCTGCAGATGTCTTGTGCTGATCCCATCCTCCTCCACTCATTTCCCCAACTTTTGTTGATTGAGGCATCAGATGCAATAGATCTGTCAACTTATTTATAAGTATAATTTATTGTTAATTCACATATTTAGCGCTGCACTTATTTTTTATTTATCTGTATTGGGCACACGGGGGGGGGGCTGTGTGTGGAGTGCTGGCTGCACTTCAGTATTGTATCTTTATTGTGGTATTCTATTATTATTTGTATTTTCATTTGTTATGCGTAACTCTTAGTTTTAAGTGCCTTTATCACATTTTTTATTGCACTTATACACATCTAGGAAAACACATCCCACCTCCCCCAGGCACTCTAATAAACATTCAACACAAGACACAGAGATAATGAAATGTGATCTCTCTAGTTCCTGAGTGAACAATTATTACAAATGTCAAGCAATGTGAAAAACACTCAATACTAACTCAGTCCCCCACCTTAACAGCAGATGCATTTGATAGTGAACCAGAGAAGGTCAAGAAAATACTTTTGAAAAGAGGATATAATCCTCTATAATGTCTTTGGCTACAAATTAAAAGAATAAAAATAAAAAAGGAGCGCAGAGGATATTCAATATAAATATGTGCAAACAATGTGCCAAAAGAAATAAATAATACTTAATGCTATCTTTGTGTAGATATTGCCAGAAGATCTTCTTCCATATATTTTCCAGAAAACCAAACAAAGTGAGTTACACAAAAATAGTGTTATACTGTTTAACCAGGGTGTAAGGAGTTCATTTTTTGAATATAGAGGACATAGAGAGATGGCGTTATGTATTTATTCTGTTGTTTATATTTTTGTAAGTGTATTGTATGTAAAGAAACAAAACAATAAGGCAGAACGAATTAGCAAGTTCCTTATGTTCAGGGTGAATGAGAAGCCCTCTAATGACTTAATGAGGTAACACACTATAATGTCCGGTCAAACAAAGGGTGAGGAGGAATCCGAGGGTCAGCTGGTGAAAGCTGACACAGCTTTTATACGTGAGTCGGCACATGCGTGCCTCTCACGTTTTTGCTTCCAAGTTAGCTCTGCACATTCGTTTCAATCTTATTTCAATCCTAATTTTACTACAAATATCTGATTGAAATGGAAGCTATATGCTTAGCTCTGCCTGCTTGTATTTTGTTATTTGAATAACATTGGCAAATTCCACTACAGACTTCTAATGTGTAATAGAAGCTACACACTCCGTTCTGCCTATTTGTATTGGTTCTTGTTAAAAATCCATGTGAACCTGTCTGTTTGACATCTTGTTACAGACTTCTGAGTGCAATAGTTCTGTTTTTACTATGTTTGCAAAATATTTGTGAACTTGTTTGTCTTTTATATTTTTGTCTTCAGTGGAAAGTAATGTTTTAATAAGTTTATACATCAGATAAGTAGAGCGTTGCTTGCCTACAATTAAAACACCTGAGTGCCACAAAGACTAATTTGGTTTGGAGTCTATTTATTTCTGCTCACATTACAAGGAAATAAGACAATATTTTAAGGGTTTAACCCCTTAACGCTAATGGACGTATATATACGTCCTGCAAAGCGGAGGACGTATATATATCCTGAGTTTCATGTAGCTTTGCGCTCCTTTCAATGCCTATGTGTGTAAAGTGTTGCAATGATGCTTCGATCATGCATCATGCAACACCTTCTCTGCCCCCCTGGGCACCGCGATCACCCGGTGATTGCGGGTGGGTGCTGTATTGGAGGAGCATGCTCCTCCAATACAACGTGACCAGCAGAGAGTGACGAAAGAGAGGGGGAAAAAAATCTCTTTCGTCGCTCTGAAATATCTGCTTGACTGCCCATAGATTCAGTCAGCAACATTACAGTTAGAAAAAAAAAAAAACAATAAATAAAATAAAGAAATAAATAAATAAAAGGAAAAAGCTAACCCTAGATCTAGGGTTAGGGTTATAATTAGAGTTAAAATTAAGGTTACAGAGGGGTTCGGGTGAGTACAAGGGTTAGATTAAGGGGTGGGGGTAGATTTAGGGTTAGGGTAAATTTAGGGTTGGGGTAAATTTAGGGTTGGGGTTAAAAGGTAGAAGAAAATGGTTAGAAAACAAAAAAACACTACTATAGTTTATTGCCCTATTACTTGAAATAAAACATAGACAAACATGGAAACATTGGTATTTCTAAACTCAGGACAAATATTAGAAATATATAGATGGGGTCTTTTTTTACCATTTGTAATTGTTTAAAAAAAATCAGGTCAAAGTTAGAAAAAGTGTTTTTTATGGCATATTTTCATCATATTTTATATTTGTTTATAGTAAATTATGTCATTTGATGAAAATAATAGTATTAAATGAAAGCCCTATCCGTCCTTTAAAAAATTATATATAATTTGGGTGGGTGGACTGAACACAAAGAAATAAATTCCCAGTTCAGTAAACATATGACAAAAATAATGGAATTCTGGTCTTCAAGATACACCAAATGCAGCATAGCACTCTGTCACTAAGGGGTTAAATTAACATACTATTCGAGAGACTAAATGCAGCTGTCTCTACTTGCAACATCTTGACACTATCATAAATCCGTCTCAGGCAGTTGCAAAGTGAAATTAACACCCTACACCCTGGTTAAAACAGTATAACACTATTTTTGTGTATATCTCTATTTGTGTTTGTTTTTCTGGAAAATATATGGAAGAAGATATTCTGGCAATATCTACACAAAGATGCATAAAGTATTATTTGTTTCTTTTGGCACACTGTTTGCACATATTTATATTGAATATCCTCTGCGCTCCTTTTTTTCTCTTTCTTTTTTCTATTCATTTAGTGGAAATAGAGCTGCATTATATAATTTTCACAATCATTTTTTAGCGCTGAGCACTTTCTTCACATTCACTTGATGGCTACAAATAAGCAAGAGAGTTAGGTAGAAGTGAATTACTGATGCAAAAATATAACAATCATACAACCTCCATGAGAGCAGACAACTACATATACGTAGATACTTCCAAAAGAATTTATCTTAGAAAAGTTTTTCGATGATACTGAAAGTGGTGATAGGAATACAGGGTGTACTGATGATCTAGATGAAGCTTTTAAGAATCTAGAAAAATTACTGACAAAAGAATCTAAAATAAAATGGGAGGTAGTTACATTACAAAAGTACTTAAAGGAGAATATTACACCTAGAGGATTGAGAATTTTCAAAGCACCCACTTTTGGACAGGAAGATTCAGAATTCATTAAACACTGGAATATTATATTAGAAAATTGCACAAGAGAGCTCATGGGCTTAATATTAGACAACATAGAAAAACTCTGAATACATTAGATGAGGAAATCCAGAAATTTCAAGACAAACTGTCCCATTTCTCTAAAAACTAATTATTTTAAAGAACTATCAAGAAAAGTAAGAAATAATTAGAAATTCTGGAGAAGGAGGTCAGAAATACTAGAAATACTATGTAGAAAGTGTGTAAAAGACAAGACTGATTACAAGAACAATAAAATAAGAACTTTTTAAAAATTTAAGGAAGATAATCGAACTGGGGGCTATCAGACAGGTAGAATGTATTTGAGAGACTTAACCCCTTCGTGACTTTGGGACGTTCTATGCCGTCCTGACTTTTAGTGCCTTAAAGTCGTTAGGACGGCATAGTACGTCCTGTACTAAACAGCTCATCGCGGCTCCCCGCGATGAGCTGTTTTCGGATCCCGCTGCAGGCACTTACAGCGGGATCCCACATGTCAGATGAGGCGACTTTGAGTGGCCTCAGTCTGACAGGGAAAATGTAGCCGGTGCTCAAAGCGAGCACCGGCTACATTATGCTTAATCGCGCTGTGCCCGAACTTCCGGGTTCGGGCACGCCTCCGTGACGTCACACGTGACGTCCAGAGGTCTCGCGATTTTTTGGCAGGGACCCACAGGGTCTATTAAGACCCTGATCGGGTCTCTGCCAGAGAGTTCCTGGCTACCGATCACCTTGTGATCGGTGGCCAGGAACAAATCGTGACGTTTTGGTGCTTGCGTCGTTTGGGACGCAAGCACCATGCGTCACGAAGGGGTTAAGGGATTCATACCAGACCACACATACAGGAACACCCACAAATCGACACAATACAATAGACCAGAATGGAAACAAGTAAGAAAAAACACCTTTAATAAAACTGACAGACAAGAAAACAATACATACTATGAGTCCAAGCCAAGATTTTCTAACAATATCGATAGACATGACAACCCTAACAATATACCACTAAGGAACCGCTTCCTCGCGCTTGCAAACTATGAGGAAGAGAAAGAGAATTTTTTATGGGATCTTCCCTCCAGAAACCAATATCGCCATTAAAAAGAACAAGGGGAATAGGCCTAGAGGATGTAGAGAGGGAAAGAGATCTGTTAAGATTAAAAAGAGGCAGAACATTACCCATATAGGGATATTTAATTTGAGTAACCGTACATAAGAACCAGAAGAGATATCAGTATTAAATAAGGGCCATTAAAGAAGTATTTCGCCAGTAATCCAAAAATTCCTATAAATAGAGAGATCTCTTCTTCACACATACCACTTTGGGCCCAAGATCTACTTTTTATCCCAGCTATTATAAAATAGGGGCTATTGATATGTTTGAGAAATCAGTTCTGGAGGTGTTAGAAAATTTTAATCACAAACAATCTAAAAGCAATAGTAATTTAACACCCATGTGATGCATCCTCACTATACACCAGCATAAAGCATGAAAAGGGATGTGAAACCATTAGAAATTTTTTAGAAAAAGAGAAGTTCTTCCCTACTTTACAAAGGGACTTTATAAATGACAGTATCAGTTGGATATTGAGGAATATTTTTTTCTGGTTTGAAGAGAGGTTTTACTTACAATTACAAGGAACAGCTATGGGCACCAGGTTCACCTCCAGCTATGCCAACCTGTACATGGCCTATTGGGAGCATAGGTTTGTGTACATTGAGCATGACTGGCAGGTGAACCTGGTGTCCTATATGAGATACATAGATGATAATTTTTTCATTTGGAAGGGAGAGGAAACTCAATTGAATGATTTTTTTGCCCCATTTAAATAAAAATGATTGGAATATAAAATTGATGACAGAATCAAGTAGAGAGAAAACAATATAATTGGACTTGTTCATTTAAATAGAAGATAACATAATAAAAACTAAAACACACTTCAAAACAGTAGACATTAACAGCTACATTAGATATGATAGTGGACATTTTTTGCCCTGGTTGCAAAATGTCCTAGGGAATCAATATATGAGAATTAAACGCAACTGTACGAATGAGGATACCTATAAAAATCAGATAAAGAAATTACAAAAAGATTTTATGGATAAATCGTACCCAGCAGAACAATTAGAAAAGGTCTATATTATAATTTGGTATGTAATTGGCCAAAGGTTTTTTGAAAGAAAACATCTAATTGTTTTGGAGTGGAAAACATTTTTTTATAAATGTAAGATGTGTAAAGCATGTGTAACTAGCAAGATATCTTCAAAAACTAAATTTACTCATTTTAAATCTCAATATCACCCCAAAGTAAATCCAATAAATTCTATAACATGCAAGAGTAATAATGTAATATACCTATTGTCATGTCCCTGTGGACTCCAGTATGTTGGCCGCACTATCAGACCTCTTTTTAAAGGTATAAATGAACACATGAATAATATTAAAAACAAATATATGCTTCATAGCGTATCAGCTCATTTTATGACCCATCATGGGACTGATCCTAGTCTGCTTCAGTTCATGGCTATTGCACACATTAGGAAACATTGGCGGGGAGGGGATTTAATAAAAACTATAGGCCAGGTAGAGATGAAATGGGTATACAGCCTGAAGACCATAGGTTGCTAAAGCACATTGGTGCTTTAAACCCTTCTGGTGCTGCAAAGATTTTTACTTTCTTCTCCGTCGTGTAAAGAGCTGTTCCCTTCAATCCCCTCTCTCTTCATTCCTTCATCCGTGCCTCTGCACATTTGTTTAAAGCGTATTACAATCCTAATTTTACTACAAATATCTGAGTGAAACGGAAGCTATATGCTTAGCTCTACCTGCTTGTATTTTGTTATTTGCATAACATTGGCAAATTGCAATACAGACTTCTAGAGTGTAGTAGAAGCCACACGCTCAGTTCTGCCTATTTGTATTGGTTCTTGTTAAAAATACCAGTGAACCTGTCTGTTTGACATCTTGTTAGCTCAGATGAGGCATTTCTGGGGCAGGCAGACTCTCCTAGCAGCTAGGTGAGTAGCCTCCCCAGCACAGTTGGGAGCCAGGATGCTAGGAAGGCTAGACAGTGAGTGGTGGTAGGGGATTCTATTATTAGGAAGGTAGATAGGCTAATCTGTCACCAGGACCCCGAATGCCAAACTGTATGTTTTCTCCCGGGTGCTCGGGTTCAGCATGTTGTGGACTGGGTAGGCAGATTGTTGGGAGGGGCTGGGCATGATCCAGCGGTCATAGTACACATTGGTACTAATGACAAAGTTAATGGGAGATGGGGGGTCCTTAAAAATGATTTTAGGGAAGTAGGAAATAAGCTGAAGGAAAGGACCTCTAAGGTATTATTCTCTGAAATATTACCACTACCACGCACTATGTCAGGGAGACAGCAGGAGCTTAGGGAGATTAATGCGTGGTTGCGAAGGTGATGCAAGCAAGAGGAGTTTGGGTTGGGTTCTTGGAGCACTGGGCAGACTTTTCAGTCGGCTATAGGCTCTCTGGACGGGATGGGCTTCACCTCAGTGATAAGAGGGCTGCAGTATTAGGGAAGAGGATGGCTAGAGGGTTAGATGAGCTTTTAAACTAGGCTCTGGGGTCAAGATCGGAATCAAAGAAACGTGGTGGGATGAGACCCACAACTGGTCAGTTAATTTACAAGGCTACTCACTTTTTAGAAAGGACAGAGTAAATAGAAAAGGGGGAGGGATTTGTCTCTATGTAAATCCTAAATTAAAGCCCAGTATTAAAGAAGTTGTGCATGATTTAACTGGAACTGATGTGGAGATACTGTGGGTGGAGATTAGCATAGACACTAAAAAGAATGCACATTACTTGTAGGTGTATGCTACAAGCCACCAAATATAAGCATTGATGGAGAAGATCAGCTGTTATTATAAATTGAAAAGGCTGCAAATATGAAGGAAGTTTTAATCATGGGAGATTTTAATTACCCAAATATAGATTGGAATTGTTGCACAACTAGTTCCGCTAAGGGCAGCAAGTTTCTGAACCTGCTTAATACAAATTTATGGCACAATTATTAGACACCCCAACTAGAATGGATGTCTGTCTGGATTTGGTAATAACAAACACTGAGGAGCTTATCTCAAACATCCAACCATAACATGGTTTCATTTGAGATTAATGCAAAAAAGCAAATTGGTAACTATGTCACCAAAACACTTAATTTTAGAAGGGCCAACTGTCAGGGTTCAACACTGACCTTCTGACTCATGCATTTAAAAGTCATTCTTTATGTGCTTATGTTCCTCCTGCCTCCTCTAGAGGTCTCCCTACCTTACTTTGCTTGTATTCCTTCCCCTCTGTTTGGTGTCAGGTGGGCTCGTTAACTTTTGCTAACACCCAGGTTAAATAGCTGCAGTTTCTGGCAAACAGTGCTTTTGCATTAAAGTTGGAGGCCTGATTTCTGAGAGCTGCTGCTTCTGTTCCTGATACTCTCCTTAAAGCCTATTTGTATTGTGACCTTGTCCAGGAACTGGGAATCTGACCCTGAGTGGCTCAACCATCTCAGTATATGATTTTCAGCATCTCCTGAGACCCTCTGAGTACATCAAGATCTCTTCAGCTAAGTTATTCCCTTTAAGCTACCCTTCTCATTTCTCACCCTCTCTAGGGTGTTCCTGCTTAGTCACCCTCTCCAGGGTGTTCCTGCTTAGTCACCCTCTCCAGGGTGTTCCTGCTTAGTCACCCTCTCCAGGGTGTTCCTGCTTAGTCACCCACTCCAGGGTGTTCCTGCTTAGTCACCCTCTCCAGGGTGTACCTGCTTAGTCACCCTCTCCAGGGTGTACCTGCTTAGTCACCCTCTCCAGGGTGTTCCTGCTTAGTCACCCTCTCCAGGGTGTACCTGCTTAGTCACCCTCTCCAGGGTGTACCTGCTTAGTCACCCTCTCCAGGGTGTTCCTGCTTAGTCACCCTCTCCAGGGTGTACCTGCTTAGTCACCCTTCTAAGGCCTCAACCCTACCTTTGCTTTGTCTACAGTCCCTACTATAGCTCTTTGTTCTTTCTGCAGTTCCTACTCATACCCTTTTCCTATTCTGCAGTTCTTTGCTAAATTCCCTCTTGTCTCTCCTTCAGTCTTTATTCCTATACCTAGCTCTGTTTCTTTATCTGTTCTCCCTTTGCACTATATTTAACATGCAACCAAACACCTCCACTATCCCTGCACTTAAACTCCTACCTGACCTGGTAAAGGCCCTGACACCAACTTTGATGGACTAAGGTCATCGATTGAACATTTAGACTGGGAACGATTGTTTTATGGACTAAATACAGAAGACAAGTGGAATTCCTTTAAACACACATTACAAAAGTACAAATCCCAACATATAACTTTGGGAACCAAATGCAAAAGACACAAATCAGATCCAATGTGGCTTACCGGTGACTTGAAACAGGAAATACAAAACAAGAAAATGGCATTCAAACATTATAAAAGCAAGGGATCAGCATTATCATTTATAGGTAACAAATATGCCAACAAAGCCTGCAAAAAGGCAATTAAAATGGATAAATTGGAAAATGAGAAAAGGATTGCTAAGGAGAGTAAAATAAACCCCAAAATTTTTTATAAATATATAAATGGAAAAAAGCTAAAGAGGGAAATGTTGGGCCCTTGTTATCCCAAATGGGAAATTTGGTAAGTGAGGACAGAGAGAAAGCAGACATTTTAAATACTTTTTTTATTTATTTTGTGTATACTAAGGAAGAACAGATGGATGAGCCCTTGCTACTGGAAGTTATGGAACAGTAACCACAAACATGGGATTGGCTGACATAGGAAAAAGTGCTTAAGCAATTAAACTCTGTTAAGATAGACAAGTCCCCAGGACCAGATGGTATACACCCAAGGGTCCTTAGAGAGTTAACCATAATTCTGGCCAGACCAGTATTTATGATCCTTATGTATTCTTTCAGTTCAGGTATAGTGCCAACAGACTGGCGAAAGGCAGATGTCATTCTAATATTTAAAAAGGGATCAAAATCGCTGCCGGGTAATTATAGGCCAGTGAGCTTGACATCTGTAGTGGGGATATTATTTGAAGGATTGCTAAAGGTATACACTCAAGAATACATCTTGAATCAGAATATAATTAGTAAAAGTCAACATGGTTTTTTGAAAGACAGGTCTTATCAAACAAACTTAATAACATTCTATGAAAAAGTCAGTAAAAATATAAATCTAGGTATGGCAGTTGATGTGATCTATTTGGATTTTGCAAAAGCATTTGATACCGTTCCACACAAAAGGTTACTCTACAAATTGAGAGAAATAGGTTTGGGGGCAAATGTATGTATTTGGATTGAAAATTGGCTAAAAGATAGAACGCAAAGGGTTGTTGTAAATGGAAAGGCCTCAAATTGGACCAGGGTATTGAGCGGAGTACCTCAGGGGTCTGTTTTGGGCCCTCTTATTTTTAATTTGTTTATTAATGATCTCCCACGTTGTGCTAAGAGCCATGTCTCTGTGTTTACTGATGACACTAAATTAGGTAAGGTTATAAAGACTAATCTTGATGTTTTTTCTTTGCAGGAAGATTTGGACAGAGTGGGGTACTGGGCAGTAAAGTGGCAAATGAGGTTCAATATAGACAAATATAAAGTTATCCATTATGGGAAAAATAATAACAAAGCAACATATACTTTAAATGGTATTTCCCTGTGAAGAACTACTAATGAAAAGGATTTAGGAATAATTGTAGATAACAAACTTGGCAACAGTGCCCAATGCCAGTCAGCAGCTGCAAGGCCCAACAAGATATTGGCATGTATAAAACGAGGTATAGATTCACGGGAAGAGGATATCATCTTGCCTCTTTACAAATCAATGGTAATACCTCACCTTGAATATGCAGTACAATTCTGGGCACCAGTCCTTAAAAAGGATATTAAGGAACTAGAAAAAGTGCAAAGGAGAGCTACAAAATTAATAAGGGGATTGGAGGATCTAAGTTATGAAGAGAGACTTAAAAATTGCATTTATATATGTTAGAAAAAAGGCATCTCAGAGGGTATATGATATTATATAAATTTGTGCAGGGCCAATATAAAGAGCTCTCTAGTGACCTGTTCATTAACAGAAATGTACAAAGAACAAGAGGTCAACCCCTGAGACTGGAAAAGCAAAGCTTTCAAAGACAGCAAAGGAAGGAATTCTTTATGGTAAGGACAATAAAGTTATGGAACTCACTGCCAAGAGAGGTAGTGCTATCAACCACAATAGATGCATTTAAAAATGGTCTGGATGTTTTGTTTTTTTAGAAAAGTAGAACATATGGGGCTATTTATAATAGAATAAGCATTAAGAATAGAGCCCCTGTCACCACTGCTATATATATTAGCAGTAGAACCCCTTGCAATCCGCATCAGGACTTGGACGCAAATTAAAGGCCTACCATACGAACAAAGGGAACTAAAGTTGAGTCTATATGCAGACGACATTCTAGTATCCTTGAGTAAGCCTGAAGCCTCATTAGAGAAACTGATACAGATCATAGAGGAGTTTGAAATGGTCTCTAACTATAAACTCAACAGCAGTAAAACTATAGCACTACCCATAGAGATGGGAAAAGAAGTGATAGACAGATTAAAAGAGAAACATAATTTTGAATGGGCAAACGAGGGACTGGAGTATCTAGGAATTAAAATAACATCAGAGCCCGAAAACATCGTAGAGGCTAACTTCCTACCATTATTAAAACAACTAAACACAAAACTGAAAAGATTAAAACACATGGAAATATCATGGTGGGGCAGAATAAATTTGGTCAGAGCATATGTCCTACCGATATGGTTGTACCTGTTCAGGATGGTCCCATTGGCAGTACCCACACAATGGCTAGACATGGTCCACACATCATTTGCTAAATTTGTGTGGCAAGGGAAAATGCCAAGAATATCTTCTGCCTTACTGTCTCAAAAAACAGCTTTCCCAAGTGTTAAGGAATATCATAAAGCAACCCTTCTGTATCACTGCATAAACTCACATAGAGAGGATAGTGAGGAAGAAGACTGGTTTTATTTAGAGAAATATAAATAAAAAAATATCGAGCCGGACGCGGCCTTATGGCTAAGTAACACCAAGGGAAAAGAAGACAAGGGAATCATAACGAAACATCTAAAACCAACGTGTGAAATATTGAAAAAACAAATGGGATTAAAGAACAAGCTAATAGGAAGCGTCAGAACCAAAATTCTGATGCTAAAAATACAGGACCTTGATATAACAGACTGGATAAGGAAAGGGATAGGTAGAATAGGAAACTTAGTAGAGGGGGATAAAATAAAATCCTTTAGACAGTTGCAAGACAGTTATGGTCTGACCGGGAAAGACACGTTCTCATACATAAGAGTAAGAGACTTCCTCAAAAAAAGATACAAATTTAACAGTAACCCAATAGTAGATAGCTTAAATTTAATAATAGCTCAGAAAGAAAAACATCATATTAGAGATATGTTTTAAATAATAAATAAAATAAAAAAAGAAATAAAGATTCCAGCGATAGCCAAATGGAAAAAGGATACGGGAATAGAAATAACAAGAAAAGAATGGCGTGAAACCCTCCCAAAAGTGAAAAAAGCCATACACTGTCTAAATCTAGTGGAAACCTTTTACAAAGTACAGAATAGATGGTATCTAGTCCCGGCAAGACTGGCTAAAAGATATCAAAATGTTCCCGATCAATGCTGGGGATGCAATCATAATAAAGGAACATTTATCCACATTTGGTGGACTTGCGATAAGGTTAGACATCTGTGGAAATCAGTGTTAGGCGGTATTACACAATGGACGGGTCTAGCACTGGAATTCATACCAAGTAAGATATTACTACTAAGGGGATTACCTAAAATGTCATGGGAAAAATACGCTATAGTTACACATACAATAGTAGCAACAATGGTGATAATAGGTAGACGATGGAAATCTCTAGAGGACATCCCTTTAGAACATGTAATATCTCAACTATTATACCAGTTAAAGATGGAAAATGTCTCAACAAGGATATTCAGTGAACAGATTAAAACAAATAAAAAATGGGTGGACTGGGAAAAAATAATAAGAGAAGTAAATACAGACCTAGAAAGAGTTACCTGAGATAAAAAAAATATGGGATAAGAGAAGGGAGAGAGGGGGAAGAGAAGGAGAGAGGGGGAGAGGAAGAGGGGAAGAGGGAAGGGAAAGAAAAGAAATGAAAAAGAATCGAGGATAAGTTGGAAGGAAATAAGTGGTGGTGGGGGGGGGGGGGTGGGGGGGGAGAAACTCTGCATCTGGGGAGCACAATGTCAAGTAAGGGTGTATGATATGCGAGAGCACATGGTTCCAAAATTTGAAGTAGCTTCCTTAGGGGTTTTTGCCTTCTTATGGATCAAAAGCTGGATTGATAGGTAGAAGGGTTGAACTTGATGGACTTGTGTCTTTTTTCAACCTAAATTACTATGTTACTATGTTACTTTGAGTTCGTGTCTCTGTCTCAGATGGGGTTACAGTTTTTCTCCAGTTTCTTTAAACACACATCTTAGATGCCATTAATACATGTCTTGCCAGTTTTTGGGGGGAATTATTCAAACCAGGCAACTGGAACAACATTTTTTCAAAACTTAAGTTGCCAAAATCTAAAGGAAGGTCTGAGAGAATCCTACCCAAAATAGTTTGTACATCGTCAAGTTTATCACAATCCCACCAAATATGTTTGATATTGCCAATTTATTTATTGCATCGCCAACAAAATGGAGATGTGTTCAATCAACCATTATTTTTTGCATGTATTAATGTGATCACTGTGAAAATCAATCACATTGATCACATGTCCACTGGTGGTAGACAAAATAACTAAAATATCCTTGCATCTTGTTAACACCTGACCTTACTAAACTATACAATTTAAACTATATTCCACTATTAAACACGATCCGCAAAAACCTACTTAAGTTGGTTTACACGCATTTAATCTTTCTTTACTGAAACCTCCAGCGGCAAAAGAGATAACAGTGTGGTAAATATTCAACCAATAAAAACAAACACAAGGAGGGGACTAAATAACAAAGATGGTGAATGGTTGCATATACCTGGAGCTCCTTGCCTTTCCAGGGATGATTGACCAATTTTGATCAATATTAATTACACAACAGACCTGATCTGTCACAAAATTGCATCAATACACAGAGAATGTCATGGGCAAAAGACCAAGAAAGTTGACAAGCCACAGATGGGCAGAAACCCCGATATAGCGTAATTGTTACAAGACCTGTTAAAACAACTCAACGCCGTGGCCACTCCCTATACTCCTTTCCACCATAGGACAGACTCTACATCTCAAGATGCTGATGCCGCCACTAGCAAGTAATCTCGGCACAAGAGGCAATGTGTTGCCATGTGCAAAAACCACTAAGAGCACCCTTGAATGCTCCCAGGGATGTAATTACTAAATTACCCTCACTCCCAGATAAAGTGTCTGTACTGGCAGCATACCGTAAACATAGTCAGCTACAACTGGACGGTGACACGATCTGTTTACTTGACGACTTACCACCTTCTACAAATCTCTGGAAGTGTACGATGAACCCCCTTACTACGCACCTGGTGAACCTGGAGATCAAGTATAGATGGGGACTTCCCCATTCCCTTACGGTGACAAAGTTCTATCAATTGAGGGTCCCCTCAATATTACACAATTTCTGGAGGGTCTTGGAATACCAACAGCGAGTGACCCGACTAGTGTGCACAGCCGATTTAATGTTTAAACCGGGACAGTTGCGGGTGATGAGGCCTCCAATGCCTTAGCTCTCTCCGAAGTTGAACCAGACTATAGACTTAACTTTGATGTTCGATGGTACAGAGACAGTCTCACCTTGGAACTTATTATCGATATGTTCAATGAACTAACCTGGAATGTTCTGCATCCTACTTTTCTTTTTTTATGGACTTGTTCACCCCAGAGGGCAAGGAGCCTAGGAGGACTTATTTTATGCAACAGAAAGACCTCACCCAGATAGACATCCTCCCCCCAGGGGCACCGTTTGCTGGCCACTACAATGGTGGTCCAGCAGCCCACTTCTTTCTGTGCAGCTCTCTCTTGATGTTGCCAGTACACCCACTCTTGGGTTACCCTTTTCCCTTCTTTCTTTCCCTCTTCAATTTTACTGCTCCCCATCTCACTTCTTCTGGTTTCTAAATCTTTTTATATTAGTTTATTATTGAATAGCAGAGGTATAATACAGAGCTTGAGAATAGAAGTTAGTTATATAGTTATATTATTACTTAAGTTCTTAAATTTTACTATAGGATCACTAGAGTAACTTTTTTTTTTAACTTAAAATATAAAATGAGTCTTTTATGCACTATGAACTACGAAAAGATTTACTGTCTGTTATATATATACTGTGATATTCTGTTGACTGGTGCTGTTGGAATGAATATACTGGACTCAATAAAAACTTTGAATTAAAAAACAAACAAAAAAAAACAAACACAGGATGCATATATAAAGATTTTCCGTGAGTGCACTGAATATTTGCGGTTTACCCGCTGCCTTTACTGTATCACACTATATTGCTTTTTTTCATTTTCATGTAGCTGCACTCCCATTCCTTTGTTTATGAATTAAACTGTTAATAAGAATGACAATTAACTGTTTATTGTATTGTATTTTTCTTTTGTTTGAAAAAAATAAATAAAACACAGATTAAACACAGAGTAAACATGAGCGATAGAGGTTATTAAAGGTGATTAGAGTCATCAATATCAATATTTCAAGAGAGGAATGGATTGGTGCCATTAATGCAGTATCATCAGCAACACACTGCCTAAATTTAATTGAAAGCCATTATAAGGTTATTAATAGATGGCACTATGTCCCTACTAAACTATCATCGATGTACCCTACAGTCTCCCCCTCATGCTGGAGATGTGGAGCTAATAAAGCTGACTATGTCCATATCTGGTGGTCATGTCCAACACTGAGGGAGCTATGGGGAAAGATAAAGAAATTCTGCCAAGAAGAAATAGGGATAAGCTTAAATAATACTTGCCCAGTATATGTATTACATACCGGATGGCCAAATATGCCCAAAGATAAAAAAGATCTAATAATACATATACTGGTGGCAACCAAACTGGCAATAGCCAAACATTGGAAATTAGCCATAGTCCCGACATGGTCAATGATAAAAAACCAGGTTGTAATGCAATGCAGGATGGAGGGAGGAATTTTAAGACAAGATAACTACACTAGTCCAAGAATCGATAGGTGGGAGAACTGGGCACTTAGGATCAAGAACGAAAGATGAGGAACATAGAAATAAAGACATGAGAGGAGGGAGGGGCGATCTCCAGTGCTTCTTTTTTATTTTACTTTTTATTTTTAGTCACTTATTTATGTATTTATTTCCTTGTTCTTCTTCCTCTCGTTGGTTTCACTAAATAACATCAATATGGTATAACGCGACATTATGCTTTTTGCTGGGTTGTCCTATCTCTCTCCCCTCTCTCCCTATGATTTTACTCTAAATATGTTTTCTGAAGAGAGGAGGAGGGAGAAAGGGAGAGAGGGAAGAAAGAGGGGGGAAGAGGAAGAGAAAATGTATTGTAAGTCAAATGTTTATGTTTTTGTCTGTATCGGCTTTTAACGTTGTAACTTTCAGTCTTTTGTATGTTAAAAAAAAAATGGAGATAAATAAATAAAAAGTAAATGGGAAAAAAAAAAAAAAAAAAAAGGTGATTAGAGTGTGCATGTATGTAGTGGCAGAGTGTAAGTGTATGTGAGTGGCAGAGTGAAAGGTAAGTGTAAGTGTGTGAGTGAGTGTGGCAGAGTGTGAGTGTTTGGAAGAGAGTGTGTGTGAGTAAGTGTAAGTGGCAGAGTTATGAGTGTGCATGTGTATGAGTAGAAGAATGTAAGTGGGTGTGAGTGGCAGAGTGTAAGTGGGTGTGAGTGGCAGAGTTATGTGTGTATGTGTGCAAGTGGCAGTGTGTGAGAATGAAAGTGTGAGTGGCAGAGTTAAGAGTGTGTGTGAGTGGCAGAGTGTGAGTGTGAATCCCAGTTAGATTAATAGGAGAAGATGTGATTAATTACTATTATTCATATTGAATGTAATAATCAACTGTGAATCTCAATTCCTTGCACTTCTCTCTTTTATGAGGTTGGTTGAAGGAGCATACCTCAGCCTATTCTCCCCAGGTTTTTGACATTTTTTATTAAAACTTAAATATTTATGTATATATATATATATATATATATATATATATATATATATATATAGTGTGTGTGTGTGTGTGTGTGTGTGTGTGTGTGTGTGTGTGTGTGTGTGTGTGTGTGAGTCAGCTTTAGACATGTGCCTGAGTGACTAGCATGATGTGAGTGTGAGAGTTGCAGGTTTTTTCACACATGTCTGAGTGGCAGAATGTCTGTGTGGGAAAGGCCATCTGTGTGTATAAGGTTGTCTGGGTGTGTGTGTGAGTGTAAGGTTGTTTATGTAAGGGTATCTATGTGGGGGGTGTAAGGGTGGGTGTCTGTGTGTGTAAGGGAGTGTGTGTGATATCCCCTATATAATGGCATATGGTAAATGGTGTATGCAACATACACAAAATTTTGAATGCTGAGTTATTTTGAAATCATGGGAATTTGCTCACATACAAGTGTGTGTGTGTGTGTGTGTGATGTAAGTGGGTGTGTGTGAGATTGTGTGTCTCTGTGTGTATGTATGTGTCACTGTGCAAATGTTAATGTATGTGTGGCTGCATGTGTATATGTGTGTATGTGTGTATTTGTGGCTGTGTACTTTAAAAAGGTTTATTTCTGTGAAGTCTGTGCTATACTCACACATTGCACATTACTGCGAGTTTTATTGCTGTAGAGTCAGTCACAGACAGACACACACACACACACACACACAGACACACACACATAGTCAGTAACAGACACACACACACATACAGTCAGTCAGTCACAGACAGACACACGAATACAGGCAGTCACACACATACATACATACATACATTCGGTCACAGGCAGACATATAGTCAGTCACATAAACACACAGTCAGACACACACATGCAGTCAGTCACACACACACATGCAGTCACACACACACACACACACATGCAGTCAGTCACACACACACATGCTGTCAGTCATACACACACACTGTCAGTCACATACACTTACACACAAGTCAGCAATTTTGTTGTTGTTTAAGATTAAAAACAAGTGCATCTATCAATATGTCCCCCTCCTGGCTGCTATACCTCATTCTAGCCCGGTCTGTGCCCTGCTGTTGTTTCTAGCCCTGCTGAGCACGCTCGGACACTATAGTGCGGTGTGTGTGGGGGCGGAGCAGGAAGACTGTGCAGCTGGTGCACACACTGCTCCCTCACGCTCCACTGGATAAATAAATAAAATGATCCCAGCGGAAAGGGCACCATGCAGGGACAACAATAACCGGGCGCCAGGTATAATTTCCCGGTGCCCAGGATTTTTTTAGCCCTGATATATACCCATTTATACCTATTGTTCATTGGCATCAAATATATCTGTCTGTATGCTGCCTAAGCATGTGAGCTTATTTACTCCACTTCTATCAAATCTGTCACTGGCTCCAGCCCCAGATATTTTTGAGACCTAGCAACGCCCCTGGTAAGAGCCACATATGAAAGATTTCATAGAGTCATGAACATTTAGTTACAAAACTTTTATATAAATATTAATAAATACATGTACATAATATTAGTTATTCAAATGCACGGACTGACTTGCCTTTGCACCAAAAACTAGTCATTTGCACCCAGTGACTTTCTATTTGCACCCAAAGACTTGCTAACTTATTCCCTGGCAGGTATGGAATTTACTGCCTGTAAAGGTGGTGCCCGCAAATACATTAGATACCTTTATGATTACCAGATAAGGGAGTAACCCTAAGATAACTAGACACACTGCACAGATTATCTAAGGCGCTGTTTAGGTGCAGATAGGAACACGATTTGCTAAAATTTTAATTTTGAGAACTGATTAGTATTTTTCAGCCAAGTCTCCCTGCCTGTGTTTCTCATATATTTTGCTACATGCTACAGATCAGGTAACCAGGACTGCCTGTTGATACATATGTATATATTTCAATATGCATTTGAATTGGGGTCCAGGTATTTCATACAGAATCAATAGGGGTTTTTATTCAAGTTTTGAACACATTTTTTTGCACTTTTTATTTCTTTTTGTACATATTTGTGGATCCATTACTATATATTTTTATCAATAGGGACTTTTTATTGTCCATTATAATAAAAATATATATACATAAATATACATATATATGTACACATACACATATGCATGCACATGGTTGAAAATGAGTGCATGCTGGTCTGCAAAAAAATAAATAAAAGAATAGAATGGATACATTGGATGAAAAATAATAATAGTTTTTGAAAAAATATATAAAAATAAATATAAAAATAAAGATTTGAAAATATATAACAAAATTATTAATAAATAATTTAAAGAAAAAGAACAATCAGATGGGTTGCCAATGGACAGTAAATGCAAGATAAATATGACAAATAAATACACGTCAGTGTATCACAAAGTGATGTGAGACCTGAAATTAGATGTAAAACAGAGAGACATGAGTTAAAACTACGAAAATAAGAAAGTTAGGAATTATTCAAGGTTCAACAGGAGAGATGAGAATGATAGATCAGGAAATTACCAGGGTTACACTACCAGAGAGGCTACCACAATAGATTTGAGAACAAATACCCCAATCCATCATTATGACAGACCACATATGGCAGACAATCAGATGATTCTGATACATATGAGGAACGTAATAAATACAGGAAAGTAAGGCTATTTTCAGGTAATAGAGAGAACCAGTCTCCAGCGTCCAAGACCACTAGTATCCCTAAACCTCACAATCAAATCCCCATCCAAAACAGATTTCAAGCCTTAGCTAATTATGAACCAGCATCAGACTCTTTTTTCGGCATGAAATTCAACATTCAAATACCATGGAGAAAAACTTGGGATTCACCCCAAAAAAAGAGAAAGGAGCAGAGAAAGAGAGGCACGAGATGGGAATACAGAGTGGCAAAGGAGCAAAAGAGGAAAAACACTACCCCGGTAGGAATATTTAATCTTAGTTGCAAAACATTAACTTCAGAAGAAACTTCACTGTTGAATAAAGGTCTTAAGTTTGCCCCTACAGCTAAATTTAACAAGTCTGATTTTTACGAAGACCTTCAAAAATGTGTAAGGACTTTGACTCTTATGAAATATTGTTAATAACCCTGTGAACAGTATCTCTTATGAGGGCACTTATTCACACACTAATCTATTTTTTTTTTATTATGAATATTCAAAATTACATTATCACAAGATCCTACATACAGATTCCATGGTCTTTTATCCACATTTACCATTGCATTTGATGAATTATCACAGATCATGGATCTCACATACATAAAACATCAACTCTAGACATACATTACAACCACTGTTTAAACGCCAAATAAGTCAACCAGTGAGAACCCATTCAGAGCGAGAAATGCAAAGGATCGTTTTATCCAAATTCACTAGATTATTTTCCCCTTATTTTTCTCTTTCCTTCTTCCCCTTTCCTTTTTTTCCTCCTTCCCTTCCCCTCTCATATTCATCTCTTCCCTTTCCTTCCTTCTCCCCCTGAGCACTATAGGACATTGCATACTTCATAGGTCTTTTTAGGTCTGTTAGATTATGGACTAGTTTTATCTTGTTGTATTCTCGTGATCCATTCATCCCACCTACTTGTCTCTTGCTAGTTCATTTGCTCTCATCAATCCCCTTTCCATTTGAAACCGATAGAGCAGCTGATTCTTAAATAAATTAAAAGGAGGGACCAGATCGTTTTCCAATTTCTTGCTAGAATGATTTTTGCTGCAGCCAGACAGTGGATTGCAAATGTGTTTTGATTATTGTTCATAACAGGAAGCAATTTTGTTAAGAAAATAGTTGGGAAAAGTTGGAATTTACTCCTTAATTACCGATAAACCACTTATCACGTTTAGAGGATCCGCAGCCTGAGACAGGACCTCTTGAGGAGTTGTTCACAAGCAAAACATTTTGGATTAGATGAGGCCTTCTATAGATGTGGAGCTTGCCTACCATGCCGTACTTGTAAGTTTGAATACAAAAAAAAAAATAGCCAATTTATGTCATCTGTTACAGAAAAAAACCTAGAAGATTAGAGGGGTACATTCTTGTAACTCTATAAGTGTTATTTATCTCCTCACCTGCCCATGTGTATATCAATATATCAGTAGAACATCAAGTAAACTACACATAAGGATAGGTGAGTATGCACGTAACATAAAAAACAGATATCTGAATCATAGTCTGTCTGCTCATTTTGCACAAACCCATTATAAAAATCTGAATTACCTCCACTTTATGGCCATTTGAAAACGTGAAAAAACATTGGAGAGGTGGTGACCATATTAGGAAGATGGGTCAGATTGAGATGAGGTGGGAATTTGAACTGAAAACTTTTGCCCCAGGAGGCCTGAATATAGATTTTGATCTATTCAATTTTTTATAGTGGCGTCTGCAAGTTACTAATCCTGTGTCTCTCTCTTTTACATCTAATTTCAGGTCTCACATAACTTTATGATACATTGATGTTTTTTTATTTGTCATATTTATCTTGGATTTACTGTCCATTAGCAACCCATCTGATTGTTATTTTTTCTTTAATTTACAACATTATTCCCATTTTTACATTTATTTCTATTTATTATTATTTTTTATTAATATTTTTTATTATATATGTATTTTTATTTTTATATTTATTTTTATATATTTTTTCAAATACCATTATTATTTTTCATCCCATATATCCATTCTTTTATTTTATTAATTGTTTTGCAGGCCAGCATGAGCTCCATTTTAGCGCATGTGTATGCATATGTATACAAATATATGTAAATGTATATTTATGTACATATTTGAGTTATACATCTGTTGCAATTAATTAATTACATTTTGTAGCCTATAGAAAATAAGGAAGATTTTGATACCCTTATATCCAGATGGACTTCCTGTTAGATGGATAGAGAGAGAAAAGATATATAATTTATTATGTAAAGGTCTGAATATACCAATGTCATTAAAGATCTATTGTTTTTTCATTTTGATATGTAAATGTTCTGTATAATAATATTCAGCTGTATTATTGTATTTTTGGTGTTTAACATCTTTAGACCTGTCATTTATATATACATACTAGGGTTTAATTACCTGCCATATTTTTAATTGCTTGAATAAGTTGTGTTCTATGTAAACTTTAGTGGTTCATCATGGGGTTAAAAAAATCAGTTTGGAGGTGGCACTATATAAGTAAACAGGAACCATATGCACCTTGATGAAGCTGTTATATGGGTGAAAAGCATAGTGCTTCTTCTCTTTGTCCTAACTGGACTCCTTATCTGCTGGTAGTCGGTGTGAGCCATTCACCATTTTTAAATTTGGCACTCTTCATCATCCGAATTCTTCTGCTGGCTTTCAGTCTCGGATCTTTTCAACCTAAGAAGTCCCCCGTTCCCATCTCCCATCCATTCATATGAAGTTCGTCATCCGGGATTTGTCTATTTTCAAAAAAACGAAAGACAAATTCATTCGTTCCTGGACTATCTGGACGGCCATCCAAGTGAGATCATTCCATATTCGGTGTCGACTAATAGACACAAGGCGTTTATGTGGGTTCCCTTCATTGGATCTCACCAACATTTAGTGTAAGAATTGCTGCTGCTATCTAACTAGATTTTTTTGTATAGCTCTCCTGTTACTATTTAAATGTATTTGTATATTATCTGTTTTTTCATTTTATGTATTTTTGGCTCATGAACCGGTTTTAATTAAAATTATATTTATTAAATTGATATACTTTTTAATCTATTTTTGGTTATAATTTTATTTTATTTACACTATTGTTTAATTGTTCTGTTTTTTTCCATATTCAATTTGGCCACTGAAATCTATTGACAGATCCTCAACATACATCTATTGGTTTAAGTATATCATATTAATATTCCTTCACTATATATATTGTTTTTTTGGTTATGTATTTTTATTTTTTTATTTCAAATTTTCTTTATTATTATTATTATTTTCTTTTCAAAAAGACACACAAAGACAAACACAAACTTTACAGTACAGCGTGTTGCTTTACCCCCTCCCGTCTCTCCTCCCTCATCCTCCCAGCACCTAATACATCTGTGCATTAACGTCAGTACTGCTACGTCCTCTCGTGTCCTTCATTTGCTCAGTAAGAGTAGCGGGAAGGAAAAGAAAAATACAAACAAAACAGGGCAGGCAACTATAAAAACTATCTGACTGTCTACGGAATCGTCCCTTACCCCCCCCCCCCCCATTGGAGTGGGGGGGGGGGGGGTAAGGGATCCAGGGGCAACCCCATACCAATATTGCTGAATATTTTAAGCCTTCTGCTACTATTTCTGTACCACTGTAGTCGCATCCCTGGCCCCTATATATATTTCTAATCTACCTTCTCCAGCTTTCTGTATCTATTGGCGGGACTCTCTGGTCTCTCAGACTAATCCATCAGCTTCCAGCGGTCAAGCCATTGGATACATTGTTCCCATTTCCCTGAGTTCTTTACCCAATTACCCCCAAATTGATTAACTCCCCTCTCCATTCTAAACTGGTACTCAAGTTGGTTAGTTAGCTGGTTCTTTGTGATATCCTGTGGCTGTTTCCAAGTTCTAGCTATTATTTTTTTTAACCGCGAGGAAACTATGTATAGTCAGGGCCTCTTGAGTTGTATTAAGTGGGGCCATTCAAGATGGAGTAAGGCAACCCTAAAGTTTTTTCTGATTTTTATCTTCGCCACCTTCTTCAGGAACTCAAATATTAAGTCCCACAATTTTCTTACCCTGTCACACTCCCACCATAAATGTATATATGTGCCCTCACTTTTTCCGCAGCTCCAACATTCTTTGCTAAGTAGGGGCTAAATTTTGGGCAGTTTAGTGGGGAACTGGTACCATCTATGAATGACCTTGAATTGTTTCTCTAATAATGAAAGATCCTTTACATTTCTATTGACTTTTACATAGGCTTTTATTACACCTTCTTGGGGTAAAACTGCTTGTAAATCTTTCTGCCATTTCTGTATGGCTGGCCAGTTTGTCGTATTTTCCATAGCCCTAATGCAGTCAGTGCTATTAGCTAGGATCTTTTTTATATTGGTTTTTGTAAAGATATTATATCCAGCTGCTTATTCTTTTTTAGGCATAGATGTTCTTTTAAGCAATTTTTTTTACCAGCAAATATTTAAAAATACTATTACTCGGTATGTTGTATTCCTGGCTTAGTTGCATATATACGTTTTTATTTTCCGGTCTTGAATAAGATCTGATATGGTTTTAATACCTTTGTCTTGCCAATCTTTCGAATCAAAGTCCGTCATACATTGGTCAAGGACGCCTATTGGGAGACCCTCTAACAATCTGTTAGATAGTCCCAATTTTTTCCTAATCGCATACCATGCTGAAACTAGATTACTAAGCATCAAATTTGGGCACTTTTTTTTTTAACATGCTTAGTTACTGTTTACTATTTATGCTCCAAATAATGGAATTTATTTTTTTTGTTCTAGTCTCCTCAATCTCTATAGAGTACCACCCCTCCTGTACTGAATTTATCCTTGAAGAGATCTGCATGTGACAGATGATACTTGCTTGATATTAAAGGTCCATTACTGGGAGCCCCATCCCTCCTTCTTTTTAGACATGATGTTCCGAGCCAGCTGGCGGGGATTTTAAGTGGGAGCATCCTGAATAGGTATACCCATTGGAGAATATATGCTTTTATAACATTTACTCTACCCCACCAAGATATTTCTCCTTGTGTCCATACTTTACATAGCTTGTTTGTAGTTTTTAATACATTTAGGACATTAGCTTCCATGGTACTGTCTGATCTAGCAGTTATTTTTTTCCCCAGATATGTAAACTCGTTATTACAGTTTTTAAACTGATAAAGTTTCTGAATTCTGTCCCATTCATCCCTCTATATGTTCTGTTTTTTGGACATTCAACTTATAATTTGAGATCTTACTGTACATCATTACTTCGGACATAAAGTGCTTTCCCGATTCCCCCGGCTCGGTCATTGTGACCAAAATGTCATCTGTATATAAAGAGATAGTTAGTTCATCCCTACTTGTCTGGAAACCTTGAATCTGGGGATTAGTCCTTATATTAATTATATTGGTTATATATTTTTATGTAGAAAGTTATTTCTGTATTTATTTTAATATTTCCCTATTTTTTCACTATTTATGTAAGCATATACCTGTCTTTTTATTAATGTTTATTTAGTGCTTGTTGATCTAAGAAAAAATCTGCCATTTGGAGTTAAGAAGATTGCTTCCCCACTGGAAGCAGAATTAGAAATAGCTGAAATAAGAGTTTACACTTGATGGACGCAAGCCTCTTTTCAACCTGAACTACTATTTAACTATGTAACAATATGAGCACCAGCACATGATGTCACTGGCACCCAGCATGTTACCCTGATCTGTCTGAGGTCTGAGGAATTCCAAGCAGATTCTGACCGGCTCAAGCCCCAAGTAACAGTGGAGTGAGTAAGATTAACTTCCAGGTGCTGTAGCACAGAAAAGGGGTCTACTCACACCCCAGGCAGACAACAGGAACAAACAGAGGTAGTGCCAGCTGAAATCATCCGGAAGGTAGACAGCATCAAACCATAGTTGGTTTGTAAAAAGTAACTTTATTAAATAAAAAAATAATAATAAAACCATCGAGCAGGGAGACAGGTACAAAACTAAAACGACACACGCTTGACGCGTTTCGCACCAACTGGCGCTTTGTCAAAAGCAGTCTGAAGTATCATGGTACAACACACAATATATATACATAAATACACAAATAAAAAGTAATTAGTATAGTACCTGCAGCTGGTGTCAGTGAGGAGGGGCGTCCACCATGCTCAGAATGATCAAAGAGCATGCATACTAGAGTCAGGGAGCTAGACACGCCCCCCAAAGGTGGGGGCTGTTCCAAAGAGCAAGAGACACGCCCCCCCCCTCCCTGTCAGCAGCTGAGGATTACACAGAGTGAATGGAGCACATTCTGGACACAAGTACAATGTCTTCATAAGGAACAGCAGCACAGTGAACATTGAGCACTGCAGCTGGTGTCAGTGAGGAGGGGCGTCCACCATGCTCAGAATGATCAAAGAACATGCATACTAGAGTATATTACTAGCGATTAATATCATATACTTGAAACCCTGTATCTGAGATAAAGGTATTGCACTCACAGTGTAGATATATTGTATTTTATATTTGATTGCGCTAAGATAATACATTCTAAAATGTCTGTTGCTGAAAGTGGTTCAGATCAGGAATCTCAGATGAGTCAGGCAAACAATGACAATTCCTTTAGGACATTAGCTAATAGAGAATGTGCTAAACTATGTATCATGCAATATATACGTAAAAGACTAGACATCAAGCTAGAAGTAAATGCATGGATAGACACTTTACAAGACAGAGCCAAACTTATTGCAGAGAACTTATGGCATTAGGAAAGTGAAGTGGCCCAATTCATAAAATATTTCCCTGCAATGAAAGAGTCAGTTCGGGATAAAGTAATATTTGACACATGGCCTACAATGTTTTATCTGAATTTGCTCAGCAAGTTGAAAAGAAAAATTCAGAATTAAAACAAATAAATAAGGACCTATCTCAAATAACTCATGCTCATTCTGAACTGACTAAGACACACATCAAAATCAAATAAAGGATCCAGCACTCAGTCAATTGCAGTGGAGAGTTTTATTCAAAACACAGGCAACGTTTCAACCCTGGTGGGGTTTTTTCAAGCCTAACGTCAGGTGTAGATAACAAGCTTATATAGTGTGCACACAAGAAAAAGAGGGCGTGTAAATTCATTAGTGATACAAGTAAAATCATGTGAGGCAATTAAAGCAATTAAAATGTGCATACTTCCATGCAGCGATTACATAAAAAAACATATATAATTCCATACAAAACAAATCTGGCTATGTATCTGATATAGCCAGTGCATGACATTAACTTGCAAAATACTTCAAAGAGTTATACACACAATATTTTCATTAGTGAAAAAAATGTTTATTGTAGGAAATTTCAATAAATTTAGTGAACTAAATTATAGTGCATATATTAGATTACAATGTATCAAACTGTGTCTCTTAACCCTTTAAGGACCAGGGATTTTCCTGGGCCAAGGACCAGAGCGTTTTTCAATTTTTAATACGCGGTTTTTGAAACATAATTTTCCTCTCTCTCATTTAACGTACCCATACAAGTTATATGTTGTTTTTTAAAGGACAGTTAGAGCTTTCTTTTGATACCCTATACATAAAAATTATTTACATTTTAGTATTAAAAAATACATATAAAAGAGGAAATTTTTGAGGAAAAAAAAGTTTTTCCCCATTATTTTCCCAATAATAAGCTACATAACTAGTGCAACACTAACCCACTTATCCCTCCTAATTAACTAACTAATAAAAAAGAAAAATATTGGTTCCCAAACCTCCCATAACAAAAAAGACAGAAAAAAACTCTGAAGAGTGCGATGTCAAATCAGTAAAAATCATGCAACAGGCATGCAGGGGTTAAATTTTATTAAATAAATATATTAAAAAATTACCTTTATTTATTAAAAAAAAACTTTATAAATTGTAAAAATAAAAAAATCTGTTAAAAAAAACTAAATGAGGGCCATAAAGTGGAAGGAAACTGATCACAGTTAAAAACTGTGATCAGCAATGAAAGGGTTAATTTTTTTTATTTTTTTTAACCTATGTGTATGTAATTAATTTATTTTTACTTACAGGTCACTCTCTGTGCTTCACTATAAGAATGTGAAGCACAGAGAGTGAATTAGAGGCAAAGTCAGTGTGTGAACACACTGACTTTGCCATCTAATTTGCAACATGCAACGTTATCACCGCGATCACATGCCCGGAAATTGACCGATCGGGTCCAGGAGCTTTGCCTCGGGTGCGAGGCTTAGTCCTGGACCCGTTGCAGACTAGCTGGCAGTGCGCACGGAGCGCACCGCCGGCTAGACTGCATGACGAGTTAACTCGTCATAAGGTCGCTAATGCTGCGGCTCTTATGACGAGTTAACTCGTCATAAGGTCGGGAAGGGGTTAAGTGTGAACATTTTTTATTTTAAATGGGAATAATGTTCCCAAGTTAAAAACACAGCTGATGCAGAAAATGTAAGCACCCTATCCATGACCATTGGTATACAATTAATACACACCTTACCTGTGAATCTTCATGTAATTTATATGTTATCATGTCCCTGCAACTTGATATACGTGGGTGAAACCACACAAAAAATGAGAGCCAGAATCTCAAAACATAAATCTACCATCAGGACAGAAAAAATGGAATTGCCAATTCTGGCCCACTTCATTGGGAAAAATCATAAACTATCTGATTTAAAATTTAAAATGATCGAATGGATTCCTAAACTTCCACGGGGGGGAGACAGAGAGAAAAAATTGAAACAACGTGAAACCTGGTGGATACATGAACTTGAAAGCATGTCTCCTAAAGGTTTAAATAGAGAATGGAACTTGGTACCTTTTTTATAGGATCTAACAATCTCTCTCCATTTTATCTACCCACCTTCTAGATTTGGACTCAAATCCCATCCTCCAGACGCAGCTGCTCCAGCAACAAGCATAATAAATACACTGTGATACTTCAATATATTCTTTGAATAAATGATTTCTTTTTTTTAACTAATATATGCCTTTTTTGATGTATGCTTGAACAGCTGCGTTATTTAGTTATTATCCCTGAGTTCTGTATTTCTGCATCAGCGGTGTTTTTAACTTGGGAACATTATTCTCATTTAAAATAAAAAAATGTTCACACTTAAGAGACACAGTTTGATACATTGTAATCTAATATATGCACTATAATTGAGTTCACTAAATTTATTGAAATTTCCTACAATACACATTTTTTTCACTAATGATAATATTGTGTGTATAACACTTTGAAGTATTTTGCAAGTTAATGTCATGCACTGGCTATATCAGACACATAGCCAGAATTGTTTTGTATGGAATTATATATGTTTTTTTATGTAATCACTGCATGGAAGTATGCACATTTTAATTGCCTCACATGATTTTACTTGTATCACTAATGAATTTACACGCCCTCTTTTTCTTGTGTGCACACATCAATCTGTATTTAAAAAGAGAAGAGCTAAGGGATGAGATAAATGTGATCAGAGGTCAGTTAGAAAACCATAAATCACTCTTAAATCAAACTAGAGAAACAAATACACGTTTAAGAAATGAAATGACCGAGGCCTTAATTGCAAAATGTAAATCTGAACAGGAAGCCCACCATTTCAGAGAAATGTGTATACAGCTAGAAAAAGAATGTGAGGCACACCTCAAACATCTGGGAAGGGGATCCCCAGCAAATGATGCTCTATCTAGCAGGGAGATAACTAACTCCACTACTGATAAGATGCAAATCATACAGGATAGATTTAATTCCCAGATAGAAACCCTACAAAGTCAGATCAGTCAGATGTCACGGGTAATCGTGGAAACAAGAGAATCTGGAAAACAGAGTTCAGTTATGGCAGACACAGTAAATGTGCCTGCTGTACCTTCTTATCTAAAGGAGGAGTACAGTAGTGATACCAGTGACTCTGAGGGAGACACATTGCATTCAGAGGGTAGTATTGAGGAATCAGCTCCCGTTTTACTTTTGGGGCCTAGTCATACGGGGGCAGGCAGGGGTAACCCTAAAAGGTACTCCAAGAGAGGCATCAGAGCCAGTAGGAGTAAACCATCCACCCAGGATCACAGGTATGACACACCCAAAGTAATCACATTTCTAAGAGAGACTGTAACCATGTTTTCCAAAAAGGGATCCATCTCTATAACTGATCATTTAGATTCATATGAGCGAGCCATGGCCACACTGAATATGAATTCTGACCTGCATAAAATCACCTTTCTCCCCTGGGTATTTGAGAGTAAATATAGCCATTTCTTTGACTCACTGCAGGATATGAAAATCCATGCCTGGAGTGATATCAAACAGCATTGCCAACAAGAGCTTGGGCATTTTAGGACGACTACTGCAGCCAAGGCGGCTATGTATAATTTAAGGTGTCACCCAAATCAGAGTCCCATTGAATTTCTGGCCATATTAAAAAATGCCTATACCCTTACTGAAAAAACTACAGATTTTGAGCACCCAGAGTTTAAAACTCTATTTTATGAAGCCTTACATCCCCAGATAAAGGTAATATTGTCTCGAGAGTTCCATGTAGGTAAGCCTTTGGAATGGTTGGTCAGAGAAAGTATTACTTTGTATTCTGTGCAACAAAATGATGACTATGGGGGAAGAAAAGCTTCCAAAACAAACAGCTTACCAATCAGATGGCTCAATTAATGGAGCGAATGGCTACCATTAACCCAGGTGTTGCTGCTGCTGCCAAGACCAATAATTCTTTTTTAGGGGGAGCTACGCCTGTCAACACCAATCAATAATCCAGAACACAGGTACTCAGGCAACACTCGCCTGTAAAAGGAAACAGGTTAATGTGGTAAAGCAACCTTATTCTAACTCTGTTTCTTCTCCAAATGATATGTGCAATCAGGAAAAATCTGCATCCATTGTTAATATCCATCCTTCATCTTTGGATGAAGGTGCTGTTTGTATTAATGATTCTTGTGTCTCACAATTTAAGCCTAAGCCATCCGAAGTACACTACAACATGTCTTTAGCAGTCGCAAATCCACAGGAAACTTCCATAAAAGCGCTGACAGATGAAAAGCCAAAAACCTGCTGTAATGCAGTTCAAAAGGAACTAAGAGACCCTTCCATAGAAGGGCCAGTGGGTAAGCAAATGCAGTCTCCTGCACAATGTAATATTCCTGTTAAAGCCAACCAATGGAAGAATCCACAAATGTTGGAACATGCTAATTTCATGTGTGAACTATATGAATTTGATGGTAGATATTATGTGTCAGTGGAATTCCCAGAATCATTGCCCCAGTCAATCATGGGGTTAATTGATACTGGATCACAGGCCACTATATTATCACACCGATATTACCTCCAAATAGTAGAATTAGCAGCAGAAAAGCCAAAACTCAGAGAGTTTACAGGTTCATTGTTGAGTGTTGGTGGTGACTCCTTACAGGTTCTAGGTACTGCTTGGCTGCAACTCAGGCTTGGAAATAAGATAATTAGACACCCTGTTATCATAGTAGAAATTCCACATGATTGTTTCATCATTGGAATAGATTTACTCCGGAGACTAAACACTATTATTGATTGCATTAACAATATAATTTGGTCCCAGGTGAATGTGCCAATACAATACCAGCGTTCTAATTCCCAGCATGCCAGACGCAACTGCCACATGATTGAAGAGAGGCCCGATTCTATTGAGATCCATTTTAGAAACAGTCAGCTACCTGATATAACTATTTTGCAGATAGATGATCATAACCCACGAGGAGACTATGAGGATGATCATACTATCCGGGTTTCACAAGAGAAATTCAAAGTATTTTTCTGGAAGGTGATGTATTAACCATATCTCTCCACAGGAAGGATCAGGAGCCCGCCAAAGGGATTGACCATTCCCAGTTCCTTACAGAAATTGAAAAGGTTAATGAAAATTTGTTTTTTTCCCATACAGATCCATGATCTAGGAAAGACCAAATATGCCAAACTGGACCTAAAACAGGAATGTAGTTATATTAGTGAATGCATGTTTAAGCAAATTGCTAACCCTAAATGGATCAGATATCTCTCTCCCCAAAATCACTGGATACAGGATCTGGATGAGCATGCCGAAGGGTATAATATCATTGCTAAATGTTTGTTATCTATATCCATAGGTAGTAAAACAGTTAAACATGTATTTCTTGTACTTGACAATCCCCAATACCAGATGTATATTGGTAATGATGTGTTACATCGCTTTGCCGTTAAAATAGACCTGGTTAACTTTTGTCTTTGGAGTAGACTAAAGAGGGACCCATGTGAATTTCAGGATGAGGACGCTGCCCTGAAATCAGCACAACAGATGCCGTACGCGGTAAGTATACAAGTGCTTAATGATGTTACTGTTCCTGTAGGTGCTAATCAATTCCTCCTACCAATCCAAGTCAGGAGAGGACAAAGGCTGAACAACCCAGATGCCTTAATCTGTCTCTCTAACAGGATGCAACAATTAGGTCTGGCCGTTACCCATACACCCATGGTAAGTATAAACCAACCTTCAATACATATTGTGATTCACAATATGGCACCCCAGGACATATCCCTATGTAAGGGAACGGTTTTAGGATTGGCGTTGGAGTCTGGATACTATACTTTTGGTTTTCAAAATTATGTGATTGGCCTCATACCAGAACATTGCCTAACGGAGGAACAGTTAGTGGAACAATATTTTTCCTCCTCTCCGGAGGGGTTATTCACTGTTCAGTCTGTTTATCCTTTCAGTTCTGAGGAAGGTATCTGTAGGATTGAGGAATCCTCCCTGGTATTCGATCACCCGCTCAGCGAACATGAATCTCCAGGACATCCAGACAACGTGGGAAAGGTAAGTCAATATCCAGGTGACCTAACCTCAAGGCTAGAAGAAGTCTATGAGATTGGTCAGCCTGAAATCTTCCCAGGATTTCAGGAAAGAGTGGCAGAGCAAATCTCCCTAGCTAGAAGTCCTTATGGAATTTCAGGAGATTTTTGCCAAGGATTCTTTTGACTGTGGGTCAACAAACTTGCACGTTGCTCGAATCCAAACTGATCCCAATTCACCTCCGGTATTTGTCAAACAATATCGACTTCCATTAGCTTCCTATGAGTCACTGTCCGAAATCATAAGGAATCTGGCAAAACGAGGTATTATAAGACCGGTGCACAGTTCTTATAATAACCCAATTTTAGGAATCCTCAAACCCAATGGTCAGTGGCGTTTGTGTGCTGACTTAAGGCAGCTCAATAAACGTGTATACATGTCCGGCTGGCCCGTACCGTATATTGACCAGTGCTTAGCAAAACTGCAAGGATCCAAGATTTTCCCTGCCATTGATTGTGCTCACGGATATTGGACCATTAAGGTGAAGGAAGAGGACCAATACAAACTGGCCTTTACTTTTGGGAAACAGCAATTTACCTGGACACGTATGCCTTTTGGATATATCAACTCCGGTCATGAATTTTCTGTATTCATGCATAAAGCTTTGCCGGATGCACTTGAAAGAGGAACCTTGTCCTATGTAGATGATGTTTTACTTAAAAGCTCAACTTTTGAGGAACATAGAAGGTGGAGGCAGTCCTGAATTCCAAGACCCCTACTAGCCTGAAGGAATTGAGATCAATTACTCCTGTAAATTCATTGATAATTATGCTGAATTATCAAAGCCCCTTTTACATCTCCGGAAGAAGGATGTGGCATGGGACTGGGGTGATGCCCAAGAAGCAGCTATGAATCAGCTAAGAAGGAAACTCACCCAAGCACCTTGTTTAGCTTTTCCAGAAGGAGGTAAGCCTTTTTACTTGGAAACAGGTTTTACTGATGTCAGCATGAGTGCCGTTCTCTACCAGAAGCAAGACAACACAGGTAAAATCATTTCGTATGCAAGTAAATCGTTGTCTCCTGTGGAAGTTAAATTCAGTGAGTGTGAAAAAGCTCTACTATCAACTGTCTGGGCCTTGCAAAACTTTCGGAGTTATATCCAAGGAGAGAAAATCATTGTTGAAACAGCTCATCAACCATTGCAATATCTGCAAAGCGAAATAATAAAGGATGGTAACTTGTCTAATAGTAGGATAACTGCTTGGACTTTATCTTTACAAGGTTGGCCACTAGAGATCCGATACAAACAGAATAAGTGGAGCCCAGATGCACAAGGTCTTGCTGATCTCCATGACTGTGCTGTCCCGGGTCCGGAAACCATTGAAGATGATTTCCTAGATGAACAACTACAGTCACCCTAAAAAGTATTCGATGAGGAGACCTGTCATACATTACCATGTGTATTTGTGGATGGATGCGCCTATCATGCTACAGTTGGAAATGAACACAGGTTAGTGGCCGGTATTGGCATTGCATGGACCAATGACTTCCCGAATATATCCATTGGATATAACATTGGTCCTAAGAGCAGCCAAGTGGCGGAACTTACTGCTGTTTATAAGACAATTGAGATGGCCATTGAGTACGGACTCTAAGAGATTGTAATTATTACCGATTCCAATTATGTACGGAACAGTTTTGTGGAATACTTACCTACCTGGAAAAGAAATGGCATGCACAAAAGCAACCACAAACCAGTGAAACATGGTAAGTTATTCTGCAAAATAGATGAATTGGTTGTAGCGAATGGATTGACTGTCTATTGGAAAAAGACCAAAGGTCATTCCAAAATTCAGGGTATAGACAAAGAAGGAAATGATCTGGCAGATTCATTGGCAAAACAAGGAGCCATAAGTGGAGAATTACTGGACATTGACCACTTAATGGGTGTAATACATGTGGAAGCAATTACCCGACAACAAGCTCAGAAACAATCAGGAAATGAGGTGGTACAATGGAGCCAAAATTTTCCTAGTGAGGATCTGATTACCAGTCAGAAAGAGGATCCCACAATTGGTATCTTCTACAGATACATTGAAGATCCTGACAACAATCCAATTTCCAAAGAAGATTGTGATGGTAAGGAAGACCTCAGAATCCTAATGAAATCAAAATCCCAATTCAAGTTACAGGATGGATTGTAAATGAGGACATCAAAACATGGTATTCCACAATGGGTTGTCCCTACTACATTCAGAGGTTTAATGTTGCAACATGCTCATGATGCTCCCACATCTGGTCACCGTGGTGATAAGATCACCTATGAGATATTAAGGGAGTATGCTTATTGGCCTCATATGTTGAAGAATGTTCAGACGTATTGCCAGGGTTGTCTAATCCAGTGTTTCCCAACCCAGTCCTCAAGGCACACCTACCAGTCCAGGATTTAGGGATTACCTGGGTGTGTCTAAGGTGTTTTTACAAAGCAGAAAAAAAACACCTTAGACACAACTGGGTAATCCCTAAATCCTGGACTGGTAGGTGTGCCTTGAGGACTGGGTTGGGAAACACTGGTCTAATCTGTTCTCAGTCTCAGCCAAAAGCACCCACTCATCGTGCACCTCTTCAAAAACGAGGGGTGGTGATGCCATGGACGGACATCCAAATTGACTTCATCGGACCGGTAACTAGATCATCGAGAGGTAACAAGTATATGCTGACTGTCACTTGTCTGTTCACCAAATGGATTGAATGTATAAGTTGCCCTAATAACACAGCAGAGACGTGTGCCGCACTACTTATTAACCCCATATTTTCCAGATTTGGATTACCCCAACGAATCAAGTCAGATCGCGGGAGTCATTTCACCAGTGAAGTAATGACCAAAATGTGGAAAATTCTGGGGGTAAAGAGGAAACTCCACATTGCATATCGTGCAGCCTCTAGTGGTGGAGTAGAGCGGTAAAACCAATTTATTGTAAATATTCTTAAAAAATTTGTCAAAGTGATAGGTAAGGATTGGGATGTTAAATTGCCTTTAGTCCTGATGGCCATTAGAGCCACACCTAGCACTGCTACCAAGATGTCTCCTTTTGAGTTAATGACAGGTAGGAACATGGTGCTACCTCAACATCTTCTTTATCGTACTGCCGATCAGAATTTAATAAATGCTGCAACTACCCACCAGTATGTGGAGAACCTGCGTAAGCATTTACAGCACGCTTTTGCTTTCGCTCAACGTAATCTGGAGAAATCTGCTATTAGCACTAAGACATACTATGATCTTAAAACCACCCAGAAGGAATATGGTGTTAATGATCACGTGTATCTGTATAACTTTGCTAGAAACCAGACAAAGAAAAGACAGTTTTTACCTTCTTGGAAGGGACCCTATGTCATCACTGACAAGCTATCTCCAGTTGCTTACAAAATTAAGATCCCCAAAGATAATGGTTTTATTGAAAAATGGGTGCACATCAATCAATTGCGTGTCTGTCGTCCCAGATCCCAACTACGGTTAATTTGTGCACTGGGGTAAAATAAAGGTTACAGTCATGATACAACGTGGAAAATGTCTTTTCATATGAAGTATGATTTCTATTGTTATGGAACTGCCACCATGAATGAGTAACCATCACTCTTGCATACTAGATCGGTCTTCTTAAAACTTTATCAATTTGTCTAAGTTAGAGAGACTAGTATTAGGTGTCAGAATCACTCAGCATGTTAAACAGAACACTTATACTTTTACATTTCTTCATAGATGACTGATAAGACGGTAAAAGTATCTGACCAATGGAAGATGTCGACCAGATGGATATCGAGTCACCGTATCGTGAAAACTCCTGATCAAGGACTCCAGACAAAACCAATAGCGGTACCAGAACCATCTTCATCACAAGATGTCCACAGCCAGAACAAGTCACACTATGAAGGATGCTGATGTGGCGCCAGGAATTCCTGAACGAAACTACAAACAGGTGGAAAGGACGATCTGGAAAAGACACCCAGGAGCTGCCAGGAATATATCTTGAGGCCAAGATAATGTTTATACTCGGAAGTCAGTGGGAGCATTGTACAAATACCTCATCAGAAATATGCTTCATGGGGGAGGCCATTTACCTAATATGCAACCAAATCAGAAACATATACCAAGAATTTTTTTTGCATATCCAGAACACTAAATCTCAAATCAAAGACAATTAAGGAACAATTCTGAGATTTCATCATCACTGGATTTTTTTTCTTTATATGAATTCTGTGGAACAGAGATACACATTAATCTCTGAGTACTAAAAAAATAAATAAAAAAACACACATTTCAAAATACCATAGAAAACAACTGTACCCAAATGTACACTTGTCAAGGACCAATACCAATCCTCACACATGACGTCTTGTCATGTGTAAATATTGAAAGGGGGATGTGTCAGGGTATTTTAATACATCTCATACTATGGGGGACAAAATGGACTCATATTCTGATATTAAGAAGAACCTTTAATTGACCTCTGTGTTTCAGTCTTCTGCTTTGTTACTTAGTATCATTGTCCAACTTTCAGTGATGTTTGGGTAAGACTTTAAGAAGACAATGGGTCAATATAAGTTAACTATCTGATAAACAAAGGCCTGGTTTTATGATGGGAAAACCAAATACCTGGGAATCCTGAGAGAGCTCTGTGTTAGAAGTGTATATACTAGGTGTTCAAATAGAAACCTGAGATATCTTACTAGCAAATTCTTAGAAAGGATGAATTAACATTTGGCCTGCTAACTTATGGTAACTAATATAAACGTATATAGATATTCTCTATTTTATTAATAAGATACACTCTTTGGTTTTTATCTATTTAATTCATTACATTTACTGTACCTTAACCATGAATATTGCAATGAAATACCATAGAACAATATATTTGGTACATGTGGTGTAGTAGAAGTGATTAGCTATTACATAATATGCCATAGAATAAGTTATGAGTGTTTATATTCATTTTAATGGTAATGTAGTCATATATACATTCATATGCCTACAATCAAGAATAGGTTGAATGCTTTCTGGGTTTTTATCACATTTAGGAAATTATACGCTAAAATCTTAGAGGGCACATATATATTAACCTGTATTCAGGTGTGACCCTGGTGATTAGAAAGTTTGTGATTTAAATATGGTCAGATCTGTGAGCTAAGAGTGCCACCTTTTGATTAATATTATTATACCCTAATCAAATATTAAGAGAGGAGTGTTTTCAGAGAACCAACCAGATTAAAACACATACATCTGACACACCTTCGATGGGTGTGGTATAGAGATGGAAATTTGGGATAAAATTAGGCTAAGGGGGAGTTTTAGAGATCAAGTCTGAAAGATCCAAGCTGGGGAGATTCTTGATCCAAAGAGGCCATACTGACGATATCCAACATCATTCCAGAGGGAACAGATCCAGAAACTATTGGTTATACCTTGGTAAATATAGTCTACTTTGAATTTATATTTTAGTGTGTTGTTTCTGCAATCTTGTATGGTAAATCAAATTCTATACTGGCTTCAATTCTAAGCCATTAGACCTAGCATGCTGTAGCTTGATATCCTTTTTTCTGCAGATGAAGATATTAAATAACAGCCTAATTCTTATATTTATAAGTGAGAATATTTGATTTATCATATGTGTTGCACTCATTATATGCTGAAATACTAAAATAGATATATTAGTAGTCTATGTATACCATTGCACACTGATATTTAGGCTCTTTCAGTAAGGTTAGATCAGTTAGTGTAATATTGGGTTTTAGTAGATTCTGGTTCTGCATTAGTGTTGGTTACTCTGATACACTAGGATTGTGTGGATAGAAATCACTACACTGCTCACAGTAAAGCTGCTATTGATAGATTGTGTGTGTATGGTCTGTTTGTTTACTCTGCCACTGCCTTTGTTTTACAACCTATTGAGTTCTCAGGTCTGTAACTGTTTTGTTTGTATTGACTAACAATAGGTTGTTGTTTGTTGGTGTACTGGCTCAATCAATGTATTATTATTACTGTGTGTTATTTCTATATTAGTGTGTATAAATACATTTTTATATTTTGTTACTGTATGCTTTGTTTCATATTTATAGTGGTTTAAGTATATGTCATATTATCGCCTTGTAAAACGAACTTGGGAGATACTGTTTTTATGAATGGTTATTGGCCATCTTTAGTGGCATCTAATCTTTCATAATTCCACTTATCTCTGACAATATTGAGTGACTAAATCCTGGCATTTTGGGTCACTAAATCCTAGCATACTGAGTGGCTAAATCCTGGCATTTCAAATGGCTAAATCCTGGTATATTGAGTGGCTAAATCCTGGCATATTGAATGGCTAAATCCTGGCATATTGAGTGGCAAAATACTAGCAATTATATATACATAATGGAAAATAGTATAGTCCAAAGCAGCTGTGATGCTAAAGGTTAGTCACCACTGCAGTCTTATGACTATCACAGGGATTGCTAATGTTTGGCTGGTGCACACTGCATTTCTCATGGTGCAGAATGGTGTGCCTAAAGTTAGCTGTATTAGTTTTGTCTCTAGCTTTGCTCATTACCACTACTTTTGGGGAGATAAGAATGTAGAAAAGATCTGTTCTATGTGTGGTTTTCTTGTTTTCCTCCTCTAAAAACTATGGTCAGGTGCATCTTATGGAGCGAAAAATACAGTAACTAAGTAATGTAAAGGTTGATAACAACATTTACAACAAACACTTTAGGAAAATCTTTGTGAACTGTTTCTGTTTAATACTTACCACTGACAAGTTTTCATCTCCTTCCTCCACTGTTGGCAAGTGTGGTGCTCCAAACTTCTCAGTAAGCTCTGCTATTGTCTTCTGAGGATACTGTTCTGAAACCTTGTTCTGCGATTACGAAAAAAATAATTTCTACCATGTTTTGATGAAAATTTGTAAGATTATTTGATTATGATATGATTTGTATGAAAATTTGATTATGTAAACTAATCAGGGTTGGGTCATTTACGGGGACTGAATAAAAAAGATGCATACGCATGGTTTACTATATTTGGGTCATCCACAAAGCTTTTATCATTTTCCACTAGATTTTCCTTTATTCTGCCAGTGTAATTGTTTAGAGCTTAAGAACCCACTCAGGACTTGCTCCAGAACCGACTTTGCACTCAGAAGTTGCTCCAAAACCAACTTTGCAAATCCTGAGAGCAAAGTGAGTTCTGGGGCAAGTCCTGAGTGGAAACTGGGGAAATTTCTGAGTGAAAACTGTGTTCTGGGGAAATTCCTGAGTGCAAATTGGGTTCTGAGGCAAGCCCAAGTGCAAAGTGTGTTTTGGGGCAAGCACTTAGTGAAAACTGGGTTTTGGGACAAGCCCTGAGTGTAAAGTGGGTACTGGGTCAATTACTGAGTGCAAACTGGGTACTGTGGCAATTCCTGAGTGCAAAGTGAGTTCTGAAGCAATTCCTGAGTGCAAAGTGCATTTTGGGGCAAGTCCTGAGCGGAAAGTGGGTTCTGGGGAAATACCTGTGTAGAAAGTTGGTTCTGGGGCAAGTCCTGGGTGTAAAGTGGGTTTTGGGGCAAGTCTTGAGTGCAAAATGCGTTATGGGGCAAGTCCTGAGTGCAAAGTGGGTTCTGGGGGCAAGCCCTAAGTGAAAAGTGGGTTCTGGGGAAAGCCCTGAGTGCAAAGTGGGTTCTGGGGCAAGGCCTGAGTGGAAAGTAGGTATTCGGGCAAGTCCTGGGTGCAAAGTGGGTTCTGCGGTAAGTATTGAGAGTGAAGTGGGTTCTGGGGCAAGTCCTGAGTGTAAACTGAGTTTTGGGGCATGTCTTGAGTGGAAAGTTGGCAAGCCCTAAGTGCAAAGTAGGTTCTGGGGCAAGGCCTGAGTGGAAAGTGGGTATTCGGGCAAGTCCTGGGTGCAAAGTGGGGCAAGCCCTGAGTGCAAAGTGGGTTCTGGGGCAAGTCCTGAGTGCAAACTGAGTTTTTGAGCAAGCCTTGAGTGCAAAGTGGGGCAACTTGTGAGTGGAAAGTGGGTTTTGGGTCAAGGCGTGAGTGTAAAGTGGGTACTGGGTCAATTACTGAGTGCAAACTGGGTACTGTGACAATTCCTGAGTGCAAAGTGAGTTCTGAAGCAATTCCTGAGTGCAAAGTGGGTTCCTGGGCAATTCCTGAGTGCAAAGTCGTTTCTGGGGCTAGCCTGGAGCGTACAGTGAGTTCTGGTGCAAGTCATGAGTAGAATGTTGGTTCTGGGGCAAGTCCTGAGTACAAAGTGGGTTCTGGGGAAAGCCCTGAGTGCAAACTGGGTTTTGGGGCAAGTCCTGGGCGTAAAGTGGGTTTGGGGGCAAGTCCTGAGTGCAAAGTGGGTTCTGGGGCAATTCTTGAGCGCAAGGTGAGTTATCGAGCAAGTCCTGAGTGCAAAGTGGGATCTGGGGCAAGTCCTGAGTGCAAAGTGGGATCTGGGGCAATTCCTGAGTGCAAAGTGAGTTATGGGGCAAGTCCTGAGTGCAAAGTGGGATCTGGGGCAAGTCCTGACTGCAAAAGTGGGTTCTGGTGCAAACTGAGTGCAAACTGGGGTAATTCCAACTCCTGGGCGTAAAGTGGGTTTGGGGGCAAGTCCTGAGCGCAAAGTGGGTTCTGGGGCAATTCCTGAGCGCAAAGTGGGTTCTGGGGCAATTCCTGAACGCAAAATGAGTTATGTTGCAAGTCCTGAGTGCAAAGTGGGATCTGGGGCAAGTCCTGAGTGCAAAGTGGGTTCTGCGGCAAGTACTGAGAGTGAAGTGGGTTCTGGGCAAGGCCCTGAGTGGAAATTGGGTTCTGAGGCAAGTCCTGAGAGCAAAGCGGGGCAATCTCTGAAAACTAAGGCAACTCCTGTGTGCAAAAGTGGGTTCTGGTGCAAACTGAGTGCAAACTGGGGTAATTCCAGAGCAAAGTGGGTTTTGGGAAAATCCCTCAGTGCAAAGTGGTTTTTGGGGCAAAGTGGTCCTGAGTGGTCCTGAGTGCAAAGGGATTTTGGGGGTAATTCCTGAGTGCAATGTGTGTTCTGGGGCAAGTTCTGAGTACAAAGTGGGTTCTGGGGAAAGCCCTGAGTGCAAACTGGGTTTTGGAGCAAGTCCTGAGTGCAAAGTGGTTTCTGGAGAAAGCCCTGAGTTCAAAGTGGGTTCTGGGGCAAGTGCTGCGAACAAAGCAGGGCAATCTCTGCAAACTGAGGCAAGTCCTGAGAGCAAAAGTGGGGCAATCTCTGCAAACTGAGGCAACTTCTGAGTGCAAAGTGGGATCTGGGGCAAGCCCTAAGTGCAAAGTGGGTTCTGGGGCAAGCCCTGAGTGCAAAGTGGGTTCTGGGGCAAGTGCTGCGAACAAAGCAGGGCAATCTCTGCAAACTGAGGCAAGTCCTGAGAGCAAAAGTGGGTTCTGGTGCAAGTCCTGAGTGCAAACTGGGGCAATTCCTGAGAGCAAAGTGGGTTCTGGGAAAATTCCTCAGTGCAAAGTGGTTTTGGGGCAATTCCTGAGTGCAAAGTGATTTTGGGGGCAATTCCTGAGTGCAATATGTGTTCTGGGGAAATTCCTCAGTGCAAAGTGTTTCCTGGGGCAATCCCTGAGTGTACAGTTGGGTTTGGGGAAAATCCTAAGTGCAAAGTGGGGCACTTTCTGCAAATTGGGGCAATTACTGTGTGCAAATTGGGTTCTGGAGCAAGTCCTTGGTGCAAAGAGAGTTCTGGGGCAATTTCGTAGTGTAAAGTGGGTTCACGGGCACATTCTGAATAGAAAATGGGGCAACTGTTGAACGCAAGGTGGATTCTGGGGCAATTCCGGAGTGAAAAGTAGTTTCTGAGGCAAGCCCTGAGTGCAAAGTGGGTTTTGGGGTAATTACTGAGTGCAAAGTGGTTTCTGGGGAAATTCCAGAGTGCAAAGTATTTCCTGGGGCAATCCCTGAGTGCACAGTTGGTTTTGGGGCAAATCCTGAGTGCAAAGTGGGGCACTTTCTGCAAATTGGGGCAATTACTGTATGCATATTGGGTTCTGGGGCAATTCCTGAGTAAAAAGTGGTTTCTGGGGCAAGTCCTGAATGCAAAATGTTTTTTGGGTAAATTGCTGATTAATCTAATTAATAATTAATATATATTATAATACAGATTAATATCTAATTTTTCTTGGACACATGTCCACAAAACTATAAACCAGATGACTATTCAATATATCACCCTGTTCAGTGTTCCAAGCAGCAATATTTTTGTTTGAGCTTTAATAAAACAGCACAAGCAACCAAGGTATAGGATAGTGTCATTCTGAGCCCTCACCCTTTGTTGCTCTTCAATTTTCTGCTGGATGAGTATCTCTTCATGTTTAAGCTTTTCAATCATCTCTAGCTCTCGACATGCCTCCTCCTTCTCTCTTCCCAGGTCATCCTTCTCCAGTTTTCTCTACAAAAAAAAAAAATTAAATGAATAAAACATATTTGCAAAGCTTCATCATTGTTTACACAACTGTAAAAGGGTTAAAAAAGGAGCAGGCAACATAAAATAAAACTGAAATAGAAGATAGAATATGCAAATTTGAATTGGAACGGGCACCCTTGGGAATCCAAAAGGACAGATACAGTTTCAGGAGCACAATCAGTGTCATACTGTAACATTAATTAAATTAAAGGACTATGAAGTTGAGACGAAATGTAGGGATTGACCAAAGATTGGATATGAATTTGAGGTAGGAGTAAAGTGTTTTTTTTGTAGATCTGAAAAGTAGAGCACACTCTTATTAGGGATCGACCGATTATCGGATTAACCGATATTATCGGCCGATATTCACAGTTTCCTAAATTATCGGTATCGGCATCTAACTTTACCGATAATGCCGATAATATTTGAATGAAGCCGTTTTCGCGATCAACGATCGCGAAAACCGCTTTAACAGTGCTGGTCTATTGCCTCGACATCGAGGCAATAGCCAGCACCGATATTTCTATTTTGGGACCCCCACGATCGCCCCACGGAGCGATCGTGGGGAGCCATATTGACGGAGCATGCTGCTCCGTCAATATGGCTAAGTCCTCTGCCGGTCTGAGCTTCGGAAGTGAAAGTAACTTCACTTCCGTCGCTCTGAATATGCTACTTGACTACCCCTAGTGGTAGTTTAGTAGCATTGCAATGGAAAATAATTAAAATACATATTTAATTAAATAAAAATAGGTTATTTAGCTATATTAGCCTATAGGGTTAAAATTAAATATTTTTTAGCATAAGGGATAGGGTTAAAATTAAATTAAAGTTAAAAAATATTAAGGGATATAATAAGGATTAGAGTTGGGGTTAAATTTAGTGTTAGGGTTAAATTTTGGGTTCGGGTTGGGGTCAAAAGATCAATATAGGAAAAAAACAAAAAACACTATTTTTGGTTTTTGCCCCATAACTCGCAAAAAAATACCGAAAAATATGGAAACATGCATATTTTTGAACTCGGGACAACATTTAGAAACTATTTAGCCGGGGTCTTTTTTAATGATTTTATTTGTGTAAATTATATTTTAGGTCAAAGTTAGAAAAAGTGTTTTTTTTTAAATTTTTCATCATATTTTATGATTTTTTTTGTAGTAAATTATAAGATATGATGAACATAATGATATCTAATGAAAGCCCTTCTTATGACGATAAAAACAACATATAATTTGTGTGGGTACTGTATGTGAGAAAGCAAAAAATTACAGCTAAACACAAACACCCTAGAAATGTCAAAACAGCCATTGTCACCAAGGGAAAGTCAAGGTGAAAATGTCTTGTCACTAAGGGGTTAATTAAGCTGTTTTGATGCCTTGCTTATATTTACTGTAGTGTCCCTTTGATATAATTGCCTATGTCATTGCTGCTCATTTTACTAAGATTTAATCTAAGTATGGACTATGTGCAATTGAACATTGTTGTTCTTGTTACCTTTTGACTGATATTTATTTAAAAAAAAAAAAAAAAAAGTGGTCCAATTTGTTGTATTTGACCATATCACCATTGTTTTGCTGCATTATTTATTTTTATTTAGCAATGAAAAAGATTTACAAAAAAAAAGCTAAACGTTAACAATAAACATGTTCATTTAACAGCAGATTTGAGTAGAAATTGTTTTTTTTCCCAAAAAATTAAAATGCACAAAATATCGGTATAAGTTATCGGCTATCGGCCTGAAAGTTCACAGGTTATCGGTATCGGTATCGGCTCTAAAAAATCAATATCGGTCGATCCCTAACTCTTATTAATCCAGAGTGTTTTCAACATCATGTAGATGTGGACCTACAGATCCCTTGCATCAAACATAGAAACATAGAATGTGTCGGCAGATAAGAACCATTCGGTCCATCTAGTCTTTTATTTTTTTTATTTCTTTGAGGCATATTAAAAGCTTGTAATGCATGTATTGTAAATCTAAAATGTTAACCCATTCATTTTTTTTTATTTTTTATTAAAGTATCAAAAGGACAAACAACTTTTGTGAGGGGGGTATCCCTCACACCACCATACATTTTCAAATCACAATTACTTAAGTGTAAAAAAGTCAAGATACATCGTATTGAGTTGTGATTTGGTGCTACAACATAACTTAAGATAAGAACACACATAGACAAACAAACAGATAAGGTGCCAGCTCAATAGTCTTTACTGGGGTTCGGTGCCTTTGCATCTCTTTAAATAGAGAACTAATTTTAGCCCCTCTCATCTTCCATTTTCTTGCCATGCATATTTTAGCTGCCATTAGAATACTTATTAATAAGATATTTTGGAGCGTATTTTTCAACGGAAGGTCCAAATGAAAAAGAAAGGTTAGGAGAGTCAAAATTATGTCTACCCCAAACATCGCTTTGATGGTTGCTGCGAGTGATGTACACACCTTACCGATCTCTTCACACTCCCACCACATGTGGTATAATGATCCCACCTCTTTCTCACATCTCCAACAGAGATTTGACTTACTTTTATCGAATTTCTGGATCTTTGTTGGGACCAGATACCACCGGTGGAGAGTCTTAAAATAGAGTTCCTGTAAGCTCATACAGTGAACAACCTTCCTGATTTGACAATATGCCTTCAGCCATTCCTCATTACAGTACGTCTTCCCTATCTCGTTTTCCCATAGCTTTATTTTTTTCTCCATTTTCTCATCTTTACTAACTTCTAATAGTTTCCTAGTTTTAGTGATAAGCCCTTTCTCATATGTCTTTTCTAGGAATTCCTCCAGATCAGGGAATCCATCAACCCGCGACACAGAAATAAAATGCGCAACTCTAAGGTATGTAAACCTCTCTACTTCTTCTAGCCCAAGCCTGTTTTTTATTTGAGGGAATGTTAATAGTTTAGGGTTAGTCCTCAGTTCTGCCAGGGGTTTGTTTTTTACTTCTTCCAAATTCTTTAGGTTTAGGTCATCCAGGTATACTTCCAAGTTTCCTATTGGTGTTGAAGGCAGAATCTGATCCCTTATGTTGAATTTGCTGTTATTTTAGTATCTTTGGGATATTTGTCCAAAACATGTAATAGGGATTAGGGGTTACACTATATGATTCCTCTAATCTGAACCAATCAGGCAGAACGTCTCCTTTATTATTGAACATTAAGTAGTGTGAAATCATACATGCCTCATGCAAACTGTGTACATCCGGCATGGAGATTCCACCTTTGTTTACAATCCTAGAGAGGGTGCTATGGGCTATTCTTGTTTTTTTTCTTCTGCCATGCATATGCGTTGAAGATCCCTTGGCATATATTCAAGATGTAATTTGGGACCCTTCGGGGAATTTCCCTCATTAAATAAGTAATTTTGGGGACTAAGTAGGAGTTGAGTATGTTATCTCTACCGACCCATGACAGTTCAAGTGTTTTCCATGCTTTTATTTGTTCTTTAAGTTTCGGAATTAATGATTCAAAATTAATTTTGGGGATGTTTTCCAAATCAAAGCATAGTTTAGTTCCCAAATATTCTATTACTTAATTATTCCCCTCCAATTTTAATCTAGAGTTAATATTTTTCCTATCGTTTATTGATATATTTGTGGAGATAATCTGGGTTTTATGCAAGTTTAGTTTGTAATTAGAATATTTCCCATATTCTTGTATTATTTTTAATAATGATGGAATGGATTGTGTGGGCCTCTCTGAGGTCAGAAGGAAGTCATCTGCAAAAATCGTGATTCTATAATCATGCGATTTTATTTTGATTCCCCATACCTCGGAACATTGTCTCACCATCTGTGCCAAGGGTTCCACGGACAACACGCATATGAGGGGTGCCAAAGGGCAATCCTGGCGTGTGCCATTCCTTATGTTAAACCAATTGGAGTTTAGCATAGGGCCTTTTATTTTGGCTGTTGGATCTGAGTACATAGCCATCGTATTGTTTTTGAATTGACCTAAAATGCCAAAGGTGTTTAGTGTCTCTTCCAAGAATAACCAATTTACCCGATCGAACGCCTTATCAGATCAATTGTTTTCCTCGTGTTGTCCGTGGTTTGTCTCCCAATCACGAAGCCAGCCTGGTCCGTATGGATAATACTAGGTAGGATTTTTTTTAATCTTTCTGCTAAGATTTTGAAAAAAAAATTCATAACTAAATTTATTAATGAAATTGGTCTATAATTTGTTATGCAGGAGGGATTTTTGTCCAGCTTCGGGATTGGGAGAATTAAAGCCTGAAGCATCTCTTTGGGGATTGGGGATCCCTCTGTTATCTCGTTGAAGGCCCTTAACAAGATAGGGGAGACAATGTCCCGGAAGGCTTGATAAAAAGCTGCAGAAAAACCATCTGGGCCTCTTTAAATTGTTGATGTTATCTAGGATCTCTTCCAATGTAATTGGAGTATTTAGGTCTTCAAAATTTTCTCTGCTGATTTTTGGGAGATTTACTTTCCCGAGGAACTTCTTTATCTCCGGAAGATTCTTGATTTTCTAAATTATATAAGGCTGAATAGTATTTTTTAAAAGCTTCTGCAATGTCCGATAGTGATAAGAAAGTTTGATTTTTTTCTACTATTTTTTTTATCATACATTTTTTCCTATTGTATTTTATTTTATTGGAAAGATAACTTCCATTTCTGTTCCCAATATACCGTTCCTGTCTTAGGTGGTTTATGTTGTTGTTTATTTTATCCTGCTCCTTTTTTAATATTTCCCGCCTGATGTCTTGCTGTTATATTTGGACTGGGATTTCTTCTATTCTTCCTTTCGTTCAATTCCAGAGCGATATATAGGTCAGCCAAGGGTTTACCTTTCTGTTTTTTAATTCTAGCCCCTGATCTTATAATGTATCCTCTCATCACACATTTGAAATAGTTCCATAATGTGAGATCTGATACTGATCCTGTATCGTTAGTTTCTTTAAAAAGATTGGCTTGGTTTATTAATTCTTCTAAAATACTTTTATCCTGTAGGAGCGATTCGTTCAGTCTCCAATTTGAATATTTAGGATAATTAGGGCTATTCTTAAATTCAAACATAGTTGGCGCATGGTCTGACCAAGTTATGGGACCAATACTAGCTTTAACAAATAAATGTATCGATTGTGTTTCTGATAGCAGAAAATCAATTCTTGAGTAAGAGGAATGTGAGTGGGAGAAGTATGTGAAATCCCTCTGTTGTTGGGAACACTGCGCGAGACGTCCGGCCGGGGACACAGCAGCTGGAGGTAAGTGATGGGGAAGCGGGGGAGGAGGGAGGATCTGACTGGCACAATATTCCTGGGCTCTGACTGGAATAATATTACTGGGCTCTGACTGGCACAATATTCCTGGGCATCTGACTGGCACAATATTACTGGGCTCTGACTGGCATAATATTACTGGGCTCTGACTGGCACAATATTCCTGGGCATAAAATTGTACAAGACTCGGAGATCCCAAATAACAAACTATTTACATACTTGAGACTAAAACATTTTACTAAGAAATATGTTAGACAGTGTAGAAACGATAACGAAAAAACTTTGCAACAACTACTGAATCTTAAAAATATGGAAAATATGATAACGAAGTGTGTCGCATTGATTAAGGGAATCAAACCAAAGACAATATGTAAAGGAAAAGAGAAATGGACTAAAGATCTAGACATACAAATAACACAAGAAGAATGGGTATCAGCCCTTAGAGCAACCTACAAAACAGTACACTGCCTAAATCTTGCTTGCAGTCAAATTATCAATCGCCAGGAATTGGAGAACAAAACAGATATCCTTATGGTCTGAGATAAAAAATCAAGTTATATCCCAAATAAAGATGGAACAAGGGATATCAAACCAGCTTGGTACAACGAAGGCAGATAAAAACAACTGGGAGGAGTGGGTAAATAAATTAGACACCATGCCTTAAAGAAAGTAAGAAACCCGGATAAGGATCTCTAACATAAAAGCAAAACAAAAAAATGAAAGAGAGAGTACACTTTCGCAGTGATGCAGTGTTTGTGATGCAGTGTTCGTCCGTCTTTGTCTGTTATGTATATGTAGATATTCGTAAGTAGCCTGTGATAAAATATTCGGATGTTCGGGAGAGAGGCCCGGTAAAATATACGGGGCCTCAATCACAAACACCCGATATAAGGTTTAGAAAGTTAAGAGTCTCTATGTTTTTTAGGATAGGAAAAAAAAAAAAAATTATAATAATAATAAAGTAGATTACAATACAATAAGGAATCACACAAGGATGATATGAAGGCGTAAAGAATTGAGATAACATATACTTAAATACAAATGCCTCAATATCTGAGTGTTAATAAAAAATAAAAAAAAATGGCTAAATTAGAAAACGAGAAAAGGATTGCTAAGGAGAGTAAAATTAACCCCAACATTTTTTATAAGTATATAAATGGAAACGAGCTAAAGAGGGAAAATGTTGGGCCCTTGTTATCCCAAATGGGAAATTTGGTAAGTGAGGACAGAGAGAAAGCAGCAATAAGATATTGGCATGTATAAAACGAGGTATAGATTCACGGGAGGAGGATATCATCTTGCCTCTTTACAAATCAATGGTAAGACCTCACCTTGAATATGCAGTACAATTCTGGGCACCAGTCCTTAAAAAGTATATTAAGGAACTAGAAAAAGTGCAAAGGAGAGCTACAAAAGGAAAAAGGGGATTGGAGGATCTTAGTTATGAAGAGAGACTTAAAAAATTGCATTTATTTACTTTAGAAAAAATCGTCTCAGAGGGGATATGATAACATTATATAAATATGTTCAGGGCCAATATAAAGAGCTCTCCAGGGACCTGTTCATTAACAGAAATGTACAAAGAACAAGAGGTCACCCCCTGAGACTGGAAGAGCAAAGATTTCATAGACAGCAAAGGAAGGGATTCTTTACGGTAAGGACAATAAAGTTATGGAACTCACTGCCAAGAGGGGTAGTGCTATCAACCACAATAGATGCATTAAAAAATGGTCTGGATGTTTTTTTGTTTTTTTTTTAGAAAAGCAGAACATACAGGGCTATTAATAATAGAATAAGCATTAATAATAGAGCTTATTGATCCAAGGAGAAATCTGATTGCCTTTTTGGAGTCAAAAAGGAATTTTTCCTCCTAGGAGGCAAAATTCAAAATAGCTTCCTTAGGGGTTTTTTTTGCCTTCTTTTGGATCAAAAAGCTGGAATGATAGGTAGAAGGGTTGAACTTGATGGACGTGTGTCTTTTTTCAACCTAAATTACTATAAAATACTGACATAATAATGGACAAACTAACACTGGCATTTTAATGGGTAAATTGGCTGTGACATATTAATGGCAAAATAATATTGGCTTATTAATGGGCAAATTGGCTGTGGCATATTTATGGCAAAATAATACTGGCATATTAATGGGCAAATTGACTGTGGCATATTAATGGCAAAATAATACTGGCATATTAATGGGCAAATTGGCGGTGGCATATTGATGGCAAAATAATATTGGCATATTAATGGGCAAATTGGATGTGGCATATTAACCCCTTGCCGACAAAGGACGTGCCAGGCACGTCATGGGAGAAACTCCCTTAACGACAAAGGACGTGCCTGGCTGGTCCTGCAGTCAATGAAGCGGTTTTCGCGATCAACGATCGCGAAAACCGCTTTAACAGTGCTGGTCCATTGCCTCCACATCGAGGCAATAGGCAGCACCGAAATTTCTATTTTGGGACCCCCACGATCGCCCCATGCTGCTCCGTCAATATGGCTAAGCCCTCTGCCGGTCTGAGCTTCGGAAGTGAAAGTAACTTCACTTCCGTCGCTCTGAATATGCTACTTGACTGCCCCTAGTGGTAGTTTAGTAGCATTGCAATGGAAAAAATTTAAAATACATATTTAATTAATTAAAAACAGGTTATTTAGCTATATTAGCCTATAGGGTTAAAATTAAATATTTTTTAGCATAAGGGATAGGGTTAAAATTAAATTAAAGTTAAAAAATATTAAGGGATATAATAAGGATTAGAGTTGGGGTTACATTTAGTGTTAGGGTTAAATTTTGGGTTCGGATTGGGGTCAAAAGATCAATATAGGAAAAAAACAAAAACCACTATTTTTGGTTTTTGCCTCATAACTCGCAAAAAAATACCGAAAAATATGGAAACATGCATATTTTTGAACTCGGGAGAACATTTAGAAACTATTTAGACGGGGTCTTTTTTAATGATTTTATTTGTGTAAATTATATTTTAGGTCAAAGTTAGAAAAAGTGTTTTTTTTTTAAATTTTTCATCATATTTTATGATTTTTTTTTGTAGTAAATTATAGGATATGATGAACATAATGGTATCTAATGAAAGCCCTTCTTATGACGATAAAAACAACATATAATTTGTGTGGGTACTGTATGTAAGAAAGAAAAAAATTACAGCTAAACACAAACACCCTAGTAATGTCAAAACAGCCATTGTCACCAAGGGAAAGTCAAGGTGAAAATGTCTTGTCACTAAGGGGTTAATGTCAAAATAATACTGGCATATTAATGGGCAAATTGGCTGTGGCATATTAATGGGCAAATTGACTGTGGCATATTAACCCCTTCACGATGATGGACGTGCCTGACACATCCTGTGGTGAAACGAGCGGTTTTCGCGAAAACTCCTCTGACGGTGCTGCAATAGCCAGCTTGCGGTGCTTGCGAGGAAATAGCCAGCACCAAAATGTCGAGGCAATAGCCAGCACCAAAATGTCCGGCTCTGGGGCACCCACATACGACACTCTGAATAGGTTGCTTGACTGTCCCTAGAGGCCATCAGCAACATTGCAATGAAAAAAAAAGATTAAATTAGCTTAAATCTAGGGTTAAGGATATATTAATGGTTAGCATAAGGGTTAGAGTTGGGGTTAAATTTGTGGGGTCAACAATATAGGAAAAAAACACTATGTTTTTTTGCCAAATAACATGGAAACAAGCATATTTATGAACTCGGGACAACATTAAGAAACTATTTAGACGGGGTCTTTTTTAATAATTGTATTAGTGTAAATTATATTTTAGTTCCCCTGAAAATAGGGGGAAAATGGTGTGTGCGTGTTATACGCCGAAAAAAAAAAAAAAATCTAAAACTTACCTTGTTCCTCCTCTGTCCCCCGGTGCTCTGAAGCTGCGTGGCTGTGAGGGAAGCGTTGTGAGCTCCCCTCCAGCCGCGCGGTCAATAAAGTGTGTTTTTTTTTAAACAAACTTTATTGTTCCGCGCGGCTGGAGGGAAGCTCACAACGCTTCCCTCACAGCCACGCAGCTTCAGAGCACCGGGGGACAGAGCAGGAACGAGGTAATTGCTGGGGTCTGGGGGAGGAGGGTGGCATTACGAGCATAGTAAGGGGCAATATCCTGGCATATTGGGGGCAATATCATGGCATATTAAATGGCATATTGGGGGCAATATCATGGCATATTGGGGGTTAATACTGGCATATTGATTTGCAAATTGACTGGGTCATATTAATAGTTAATACTGGCATATTAATTGGAAAATTGACTGGAGCATATTAATAGTTAATTCTGGCATATTAATTGGCAAATTGGCTGGGGCATATTAATAGTTAATACTGGCATATTAATTGGAAAATTGACAAGTGAAAAAAAAGTTTAGTGTCCCTTTAAGATACACGATCCGTTTACTCCAGACTCAGGACATGTTTTTTAACCCTTGTTTCCTTCACGGTTAAACTTTTTAGTGGTCCTTTAATTGGTACCTGACAGTGGCAAGTGATGCTGCGGCATGTTCTGTGGGGCAAAAAAACACGTACTATGGAGGAAAGTGACACTGTGGCATGTTCTGCAGGGGCAGTTATGTGGGGTATAGTGACACTGTAGTATGTTCTGCTGAGCAAATTGACACTGTGACATGTAGTGTTGCCACCTTTTCTTCAAAAAAATACCAGCCTTGGTAATGTCTCCATAGACTTAACATTGGCCTAATGCCAATATTTTACCGGCCTGCCGATAAAATACCGGCCAGGTGGCAGCCCTAGTGGTATGCCAAATCATCTGGTTACAATATGAGTGCAAGCCAAGTGCTGTGGGTGCAATATTGGCACATAACAAGTGCTGTGGGTATAGTATGGTGCTGTGTTAAGTCAGGGCTCGACAAACCCCAGACGCGAGGTCACCATGGCGACCAGGAAATTCAACCTGGAGCCTGGGTATAGTTTTCCCCATTGCCCTTGCCGCTAGGGTAAAAAATAATAATCTTCTTTTAAACAGTGGTGCATGAGGGAGCAGCTTGTGTGCACCGTCTGCACAGACTTCCTGGGCCGCCCCCTTGCACACCAAGCTATGGTGTCTGAGCACTGGGTGCTCAGGAGGGTCAGAAGTAAAGACAGTCTGTGCCTGTGTTAGAGGCACAAACCAAGCTGGAACTGAAACGTCCCCCTTTCCCTGCGATGAGATACAGCAGCAGGGAGGGGGAACATATTGATAGAATAAACACACATTTAATCTTTAAAAAAAAAAACAACTAAAACCTGCTGACTTGTGTGTGTGTGAATGTATGCATGTATGTATGTGACTGACTCTGTATGTGACTGACTACCTGTGTGTATACGACAGACATTGTGTATGTGTGTGACTACGTGTGATTTAGTGTAGTCTAGATTTTTTTGCTGGTTCCTTAAACTCTGCTAAGTTTGTCAAGCCCTGTTTAGTCTTTTAGGTGCAATGTGGGTGCAGAAGAAGGGAATAAAACCAAGAAATATATGAAAATAGTTGAATATTAAAAAAATCAGAGAGAGAGTTGTCTGTGTGTATAGATAGGCTTGTGATATGTGTGTGCAAATATATATTTTGTTTTTTTTTATAATTGTACAATAGATGAATGTGGCCTGCAGTCACCTCACGGGGCTCCAGTGTATGGTATATTTATTGGGTTTCCATGTGTAGCATAATTAAGGAGCTCCGGTCTGTGGCATATTTAATGTCCCTGTGTGTGACATAATTTTAGGTCTCTTCTCCGTGTGTCATATTTATGGGGCTCCTGTATGTGTCATAGTTATGAGGCCCCTGTGTGTGTCATATTTATGGGGCTCCCATGTGTGTCATATTTATGGGGCTCCTGTGTGTGGCATTGCTAATGAGGCTCCTGTGTGTGGCATTATTAATAGGCTCCTGTATGTGGCATAATTTATGGGGCTCCTGTATGGCATATTTAAATGGGCCATCGGACTGGCATTACTAAGGAATCTGTTTGGCATGGTTATGGAGGAAATCCAGGGGGGTAACACCCGCACCGGGCAACACCAACCCTAGTGACACCTCTGGCCTTTGCTAACTGCGCGCACACAGTGACACAGACACCAGGCGGTCTTTTAGGGTATAGGCATGTTCTGCTGCTTGATGTGTGTGTGTCACCGTGTGCGCTGTAGCTCTGCCCCTTTCCTGGCTGGGGTGTGTTTCCTGCGCTGTGTGAGCATGTTTCTAAATCTTTCTGGGGTCTCACTTGTTTATGACATCATCTGTGGCTTGATATGCAAATTATAAATTTTCCATTGAAAACCATCAACCCCCAGGTGATGTCATAATCAAAATTAGGGTTGCTACCTTTTCTCCAAAAAATACCGGCCATAGTGGATCAATGTTAGTCGGAGGGGGAAGTCACCCGAAATTACATTAGCCCTTGAGAATGAGCTGCAGTCCCCTGTTACAGAGTTATAAACTCTGTATTACCCTGTCTGTGATAGATGTTAAACATTACTGTAACCTTCACTACCTATGATGCTCAGCCGACATCATTGACATTTTTGGCTGGCTTGATATCATAAGAACTGTAGTCCACAGCTAACACATAGTTACCCATTTGTTATTAAATGCAGTTACAATGAGACTTAGCCAGGCAATACTGGCTGAGCATTATGGGGATGACAACACATTCTATGTTTCTATAAGTAATATCAGTGAAGAAGTTAAGCATTCATGGGATAAGCATAAGACTATCCTAGATATAAAATAAGGCCAGGGACTAAAGAAAGGATTACTTTACTGAGAGGGTAGTGGATGTATGGAGTAGCATTCCAGGAGAATGGTAGAGGTTAATAGAGTGAAGGAGATTAAGCATGCATGGTATATGTATAAGGCTATCCTAGATATAAGATAAGGCCAGGGATTAATGAAAGGATTACTTTATTGAGAGAGTAGTGGATGTATGGAATGGGTCTAGGACACTAATACGCTGCACTTTCATCACAGCACTTACAGAACCGGCATGACATCGCGGCCGTTTCATCGCGGCACATCGAAGGCGAGAGTTCCGTCGCGAGGAATTTAAAGCGCCAATATTCAAAAGTGGACAATGCAACTCTACCGTGACATTGTGAAAGCATCGTGAACAGCTGTGGTAGAAAAGGTAAGTTATATATGTTTTTACACTTTTAATAGTCAAATATCTATGCTGCCAACACAGGCATGGTTAAGTTAACCTTCTCATTAACCATGCTTGGGTTGGCAGCATGGTGGACTTAACGTTAATTTAACGGAGGCAGCATGGCGATGAGAGGGTTAACCGGAGTTAACCCTCTCATCGCCATGCTGCTAACACAGTCATGGTTAATTTAATGCAAGCAACATGGCGATGAAAGGGTTAACTCCAGTTAACCCTCTCATCACCATGCTATGGTTAATTTAATGCAGGCAGCATGGCGATGAGAAGGTTAACCCTCTCATCGCCATGCTGCTAACACAGTCATGGTTAATTTAATGCAAGCAGCATGGCGATGAGAGGGTTAACTCCAGTTAACCCTCTCATCGCCATGCTGCTAACACAGTCATGGTTAATTGAATGCAGGCAGCATGGCGATGAGAGGGTTAACTCCAGTTAACCCTCTCATCGCCATGCTGCTAACACTGGAGTTAACCCTCTTATCACCATGCTATGGTTAATTTAACGCAGGCAGCATGGCTAATGAGAGGATTAACTCCAGTTGTTTTCTACATCTTTGCATACGTGATGAAAAAAAATAAATGTATACAAGTTTGTTCTGTATACAGCATTTTTAAAGCAGTTTATATAATTTTCCATCTTTCAACTTTTCAGTTTCAGTGCAGCACCAGTAGAGCAGACGGTTCATCAAACACAAGAGTTCCTTCGCGAGTTCCTGCGTCAGAGTTTCACCACCAGAGTTTAAGCGCAGAAGTTTAAACGTGGACAGTTAACCTCGTATCGGGACATCGAGGAAGCTGTGTTTGAAGGGTGAAGGAAAGGTGCGTACAATAAACTAAAGTTTATAGAAGTTTAGGGTTTTAGTATTAGGGTTTAGGGTGGTTAGAATTAGTATTAGGGTTCGGGGGTTAATTTTAGTATTAGGGTTTAGGGGGGGTTATTTTATTTTAAGTTGTACATTTGTAAGGTCTGACAGTTCAGCACTGATCTGTCAGCCCTTACATAGCCGCGATGAAGCGGCCGCGTTATTCTTCATTGCTGATAGTTCAGCGTTCAAACTGCAGCGCTGAACTGTCATCGATGAAGTGTCCTAGACCCTAGGACACTTCAGCCACAATGAAGTTTCCTAGACCCTAAATTAACTCAGTCTGCATATAGTAATGACTGTAATAGACATTCTTTGTACAGTATAAAACCATTTAAAATAATTATAACAATAGTCCTACAAATGCATTTCCTTCTACATAGGCATATCAACAAATTCTACCGTAATGGCTGTTGAAATTCTAAGCAGAAGAGGAAGGGAAAAATTTGCTTCGGATGGATACCTTTACATATTTGACAGACACAGCGCAGTGGATACTTGTGTAAAATTTTGGCGTTGTGATCAGATGGGACGATGCAAAGCCCGAATTCACACCAAAAATGGAGATGTCATTAAAAAGATAAATGAACATTCACACTTTCCTTCAGCGGCACATGAAGAAGTTTCAAAATTTGTGACAGGGATTAAGCGGCGAGCTGAAGAAACAATGGAGGGAACTGCAGACGTGATTAATTCATGTGTATCCAGTGTGAGCTCCACCGTGCATGCTATCATTCCACAACCTGCTGCTTTAAGAAAAATAATTTGACGCATAAGAAATGATTTACATGCTGCACCTCCAGACCCCGTTTGTGTTGAAGATCTTGTACTCCCTGATGCTTATAAAAACTACTCACCAACACCAGGCGTGGAAGAATCATTCTTGCTTGGGGATATTGGAGAAAGTTCCAGGAGGATTCTTCTATTTGGGAGACAAAGCTGGCTGGACATTCTGCAAACGTCTGACATCTGGTACGTGGATGGTACATTTGCTAAAACCCCAAAACTCTTTGCTCAGGTATATGTGGTACTGGCAAAGAAGTATGGGGGCGTACATCCAGTGCTATATGCGATTCTGCCGGATAAACAGTGTGCCACATACAAACAGTTGTTTGATTATATTAAAACTTTGATGCCAAATGTACATCCAAGGTCAATAAATTGTGATTATGAAATTGGCATGTTTAAGGCCATAAAGGAATGCTTCCCAGAAGTCGCTTTAAAAGGGTGCTTCTTCCACTTGGTACAGAATATGCGAAAGCACTTGGCATTGATAGGTGCCATTCATGAAACAGATACTAATCTGGTGTATGCCCTTATGGCCAAAATGGTTGTTGCCTTGGCATTTGTGCCTGTCCAAGACCTAGGTGATTATGCTGATGCTGTGGCAGAACATCTTCCTGGAGACCTTCATCCTATGCTAAATTGGTTTGAGGACAATTACATTGGTTGCCCACAATGGAGAGGAAATGGGAGACGATCTCCTTTGTTTCCACCATGTATGTGGAATCTGTTTGACAGAACAGTACGTGACGAAGATCGTATGAACAATCAATCATTCTGAAGCTGCACATCGTCGACTCCGAGCTAAATTGGGAATGTGTCACCCAACCATTTGGAAATTTATTGATGGCCTCAGAAAGGTGTAGAAGGGCAGAGACCTCTATTATGACCAGCTCCTTTCAGGACACAATCCACCATTGAAGTTGCTGAAATATCGCAAAGCAGATGACCGTATCTCTAAGATTGTTTCAGAGTATGGCAATAGAACACTAATAGAATATTTGCGAGGTATAGCTCAAAATTATCAAATTGGTTAGATAAATGTTTTGAATGCCTAATATTGCATGGCATTAACAATATTATTGCAATAGAAACCTGTGTAATACTTGTGTACATTTATAACTGTTAAATATTTTTACATTTTTAATAATTTGTTTATAATTTACATTTCATATTTAAAAATAGATGTTTTACTTGTATGTCTAGTTTTTAAATTGATGTTTTTCAGAATTTTGAATATAAATGTGTTCCATAGATTAATGTTAAAAATAAAGTACATATTTTACATATTGATAATAATTTATGCGGATGGGACGGTTCCCCTATCGCTGGACCTTTGTTCGTGGGACAATTCATCGCAGGATCGCTCAAGGTATTATTAGGGGTTAATGTTACTATTCGTGTTTGGGTTAGGGATAACATTTAAAGGGGTTAATTTGTTATTATTTACTTAACCCTCTCATTGACAATGGTGCCTGCGTTGGTTGGCAGCATGATCAATGAGAGGGTTAAACGGAGTTAACCCTCTCATAGTTCATGCTGCCTGCGTTGGTTGAAACAACGCATGAAACAGTAAGACGGCGATGAAACAGTCCGACGCTGGAACTTCCACGATGAAAGATAGACGATGGACGGTGAAGAGGTGGGTCTGAACAGCTACGCGTTCAAACCACCGCAATGAAGTATATGCGCTGAAATGGCAGCGCAGAAGAGTCCCATCCCCGTATGGAATAGCTTTCCAGCAGAAGTGGTAGAGGTTAATAGACTGAAGGAGTTTAAGCATGCATGAGATAGGTATAAGGCTATCCTAGATATAAGATAAGTCCAGGGACTAATGAAAGTATTACTGTACTGAGAGGGTAGTGGATGTATGATATACCCTTCCAGCAGAAGTGGTAGAGGTTAAAACAGTGAAGGAGTTTAAGTATGCATGAGATAGGTATAAGGCTATCCTAGATATATGATAAGTCCAGGGACTAATGAAAGTATTACTGTACTGAGAGGGTAGTGGATGTATGATATACCCTTCCAGCAGAAGTGGTAGAGGTTAATAGAGTAAAGGAGTTTAAGCATGCATGGGATAGGCAAAAGGTTATCCTAGATATAAGATAAGGCCAGGGACTAATGAAAGGATTACGTTACTGAGAGTGTAGTGGATGTATGGAATAGCCTTCCAGCAGAATGGTAGAGGTTAATAGAGTGAAGGAGTTTAAGCATGCATGGTATAGGTATAGGGCAATCCTAGATATAAGATAAGGCCAGGAACTAATGAAAGGATTACTTTACTGAGAGGGTAGTGGATGTATGGAATAGCCTTCGAGCAGAAGTGGTAGAGGTTAATAGAGTGAAGGAGTTTAAGCATGCATGGGATATGTATAAGGCTATCCTAGATATAAGATAAGGCCAATGACTAATGAAAGGATTACTTTACTGAGAGGGTAGTGGATGTATGGAATAGCCTTCCAGCAGAATTGGTAGAGGTCAATACAGTGAAGGGGTTTAAGCATGCATGAGATAGGTATAAGGCTATCCTAGATATAAGATAGGACCAAGTAGTAATACAAGTATTTAGAAGATTGGACAGACTAGATGGGCCAAATGGTTCTTATTTAGTGCAATTAGATTATCACAAACAATTTATTAGTTTCATTATTCTAGAAATAAATATAACTGTTATAGGAGTTTGGCAATAGTTAGCAAATATATAGTGTGTGACACCCACCCTTTAACACAACTAGCTAATAGTGTATTGATGATATGTGCATAGTATGCAAATCATGGTATATGTGACTTGTTAGTTGTTATGAGTATCCTCAAAGGCTCTTCTTCTATATAGACTAGTACAGCAGTACGTGCAATTAAAAGATTATCATTAACAAGTCGTTAATGATAATCTTTTAATTGCACATACTGCTGTACTATTTATTCCAGCTTTATTTTACAATGAAAAGATGATCACAAGCAAGTCACTAGGCACATCATTCTAGAAAAAGATTACTGTGTCACACTGCTGTAGGGATTAATCGTTGCTACACATAATTTTTATGTTGGGGCGGAGCTAGGGGCAGAGTTAGAGGCGGGGCTAGGGGGCCCCATTGGCTTGTTTTGCCCAGGGACCCATGATGTTGTTAAGACAGCTCTGCCTGTGTGTGGCTTAGTTAATGGGCTCCTGTATGTGGCATATTTTGTGGGGCTCCTCTATGTGGCATAATTTATATGGCTCCTGTATGGCATTTGTAATAGGCCATCTGACTGCCATTACTAAGGAATCTGTTTGGCATGGAATTGGAGGAAATCCAGGGGGTGATACCCTGAGTTACTGCACCGGGTGACACCAACCCTAGTGACGCTTCTGTCCCAGACTTTAGACAACCCAAAGGACCATGCTGCTGTTACAATAAAATACCAGTCCAGAGCTGCTTCTAATGTAACAGTAACAGGTAACAATTCAGGGTTGGCAGGAGTCAGGCACTATTACATATCAAGCAAATCCAGGAGCACAGGTAGCAGTATCAAAGTCAGGAATAAAGCCACATCGGTAATCATAAAACATAGCAGGAATTTCAGGCATCTAGTATAAAGCAAGAGACTATGGAGAGTGCACTTTAGGTAGAATTTGTGTATATATACACACATTATATACACACAATTTCATTGAATTATCACTTGAAAAGAAGAAATTCTAAACGTACCTTTTCATATTCATCTAAATTGCTCCTGTATTTATAAATCCAGTGTGCCAAGTACTGTACAGGGTCCATTGGTCTTTTTTCAGCCACTTCTGCTAGTCCTTCTGCCAAGCACTTTCCTAGACATCTCTTAATATATTCAGAATCCATTTCTGTGCAAAATAAGGAAATTATTAGGGGAATATTCCGTATTCTTAAATAAAAGGCTACCCCCACCCCAAACTTTGGCTCTTAATAAATGAAAAACTTTTGACCTCTTGGAAATGTCTAGATGTTTCATGGTTAGGTCATATTAATAATCTAAATGCATATGTTATCCCTAAGGTTTTACATGTATTTCAAACAATATATTAAAATGTTGTGTTGGTGATTTCAGATTAAACATTATGAAGCTTTTATGATTTCTCAATTCCTAGCCTGGTCGAAACCAATTTCCCTGCTACCAGTATGGTACAAACTGGAGTCAATGGACTCTGCCCCTTAACTTCAGCCACAGATCTCTTGTTCAAACATAATTGTATAAACTACTATGGATAAACTTTAACTGCCTGGTATTAGACTCATCAAAAAAAGGTCTTAGAAAAAAGATATATATAGGTGCTAATACTGGTGAATAAGTGCAGCAAAAACATAGTGTAATTCCAAACACAAATATTTACAATAAATGCAAAAAAAGTGATGCGCAAAATGTAGTGTGAATAGAAGAACTATCAAAGACACTTATCAAAAAAAACAACTTGGTGCGGTCTCAATTGAGTACATAAAACAGAAAAAATACAAATCACATGTGTGTAAAACTGTATCAATCAATACATAAAAAGAAAAAATTGGGGCGAAGCTCACCAGCAAAGAGAAAGGTCAAATGTTGGAGGAGCTCCTTGAGCAAATAGACTATTCAATCAATTTTACATATGGCACCCCCGTCTCAACCACATCAAAAAACATGATGGGACACAAACAAAAGAAAAAAAGGAGAAAACACAGTTTCAGAAGGGCCTGATATAGGCAAACTGTTGAGCAGGACTTTTAGGCCCAGCACACATTTACCGACGGCTACCCCTGCTTGGCCGAGAAACGAGGTTGTGAATTCCATAGCTGATTCGGATCCCTCACAGGGTGAGAGAACCCCTGGAACTTATATCCCTGTCTGCGATGATGATGTTCCAACCACACAGGGGGATCTCTGCAAACTTTTGCTACAACTTCAAAACCTATTGAAGGGCGATGTTGCTGCAGTTACGCAAGATGCGATTACAATTTCAGCAAAGGTTTCCACAGTAGGATCGGAAACTAAACAAGGGACTGTTCAAAGCCAACGCCAAATGTCTTTGATACCACAACATATATGCCATCTGGAGTCTCAGTCTCTGGACTACCAGGGAAACTCAGCTACCACTCAGTTCTCCAGTGTCACCCCTGTCCCCATTCAGCTCCCCAGTGTCACCCCTGTTCCCTTTCAGCTCCCCAGTATCACCCCTGTCCCCATTTAGCTCTCCAGTGTCACCCCTGTCCCCATTGAGCTCTTCAGTGTCACCCCTGTCACCATTCAGCTCCCCAGTGTCACCCCTGTCCCCAGTCAGCTCCCCAGTGTCACCCCTGCCCCCAATTAGCTTCCCAGTGTCACCCCTGTCCCCACTCAGCTCCCCAGTATCACCCCTGTCCCCACTCAGCTCCCTAGTGTCCCCCTGTCCCCACTCAGCTCCTTAGTCTCACCCTTGTCAAAACTTAGGACCCAGTATCATGGTCCTGTTTTCAAGAAAACAGGCCAAGTTGAAGTCTGAAATGTTGTCAATTATGCAACTTACATATTAAAAATGTTGTTATATTTGTTTGCTACAAGATCTGTGAGTGCATCTCTTTACATATGGACTTTTTTATATTTTAATACAAGTGAGTATACAAGTGAGTATTTCTGTATTTTGATACAAGTGAGTTTTATCCACGAAGTTGAATGCAGTTGGCATACCTTTTGGGCAGAGGCAGACACTGTGGACTATATATATATATCATTTATACATTTCTCATTTATGTACAGAGATGGAACTTTTTTCACATTTAATAAAGGGGGTGTGTGGGGCAAACATAGGTTCCGCCTCAGGTACAAAATACTCTAGGTATGCCCCTGATGTTAGCTGCTTACCTTTCAAGTCTTAGCATTTTTCTGATGTAATTTTAGTTGAGTTTCCTGCTAACCTCAGATTTGCTTACTATGTCAGATACAACTCAGATCTGTAGTCATTCTCATCTGTTGTAACTGCTATCCGGCCAACGCCGTTTTTGTCTATTCTATGCTTGCCCACTAGAGGGCAATGTCTGCCCATTTAACTGAGGTTGCCACCATATGGTTTTACTAATGATAATATCGCTATGGGTTAGTTGTTTGCACTATATACTATATTTTTCAAGAGTTAGCTAGAGTGAATTTCTTGTTCTAAAAACGAAGAAAAGAAAAAAAGTCTATACTGCAACAAGTTTATTGAATTTACGCATGATGATACTGTATGTATTATTTGATGTTTGAACATGCTACAAAATACCGTAATTGATACCCTGTAACTCAATAAAATAATCATTTAAAAAATAATTCCCCCAAAAGAAATAGACTGATATATCCCCTCTAAATACCATATGAGGTTTCTCTCCCAAAATGGAATGCAGATATGGATTCTTAAGAAGAATGGGCCAATATTTTCTAACAATTTTTTTAATTTGGTTACTATTCCCACGATTAATCGAAGTGAATTTTTGCAGTATAAACCCAAGAAAGAATGTACTAAGGGTAACGAAGTACCTTTGATATTGGACTGCAGTGCGAACAGTAACCAAATTCAAAAGATTGTTAGAAAATATTGGCCCATTCTTCTTAAGAAACCTCTTTTAGTATTTAGAGGGGCAACTAACATTAAAAATCATTTAAGTAAAACTTTTCATGACACTAATAGAACTTTTACAACATTAAAAATTGTTTCCAAGAAGTGGTGGGTTTCCATAGCCTGCAAGGAATCTGATAAATCTCAATAAAGATGTATACCTGTTTTTCAACCACCCAATTGTCCCAAGCACTTTAAAGTCAAGGACTTTATCATTGCTTAAGAAACTGCAGGGGTAATATATTTATCATGGTGCCCCTGTGGCCTACACTATGTAGGCAGAACCTCTAGAACCTTAAAAACAAGAATTGGCAAGCATTTTACAGTTACATAGTAGATTAGGTTGAAAAAAGACTTGTGTCCATCAAGTTCAACCCTTTTCTTCCTTGTTCACCACTGTTGATACAAAAAAAAAGGGAGCTCCAGAGACAGGGGGCAGCTTGGGCAAAATCTTGGAGACGCGAGTGAGAAGTGGTGATGAGATTAGAAGAGAGTGTTAACCCCTTTGAGGAGCGCAAAGGTCGTGCAGGGAGGTAACGGTTAACAAGGGAGGAAATGTACGTAGGAGCAGAGGAGTGAAGGGCTTTGTAGGTTAAAGACAGAATTTTAAATGTTATCCTCGAGCAGACGGGAAGCCAGTGGAGGGCGTTGCAGAGAGGAGCGGCCGAATCAGACTGACGTGCAAGAAAGATGAGTCTGGCAGCCGCATTTTGGATAGACTGTAGGGGAGCCAGACGAGCCAGAGGTAGTCCAGTCAGAAGACCATTACAGTAGTCCAGGCGAGAGATCACAAGCGAGTGCACTAGAATTTTGGCGGTCTCTTCGCTGAGGAACGGGTGAATGCGTGCAATGTTCCTTAGGTGCAGCCGACAGGATTTGGCCAAGGACTGGATTTGAGGAACGAAGGAGAGAGTCAAAAGTGACCCCAAGACATCGAACACGGTCAGCCGGTACGATTGTATCATTATCAACAGTGACTGTGAACCCAGGTGTAGGGACAGCGGTTGAGGGAGGGAAGGTAATCAGTTCTGTTTTAAAGAGGTTAAGTTTCAGGTAGCGATCAGACTTATCAGACCTTGACACATGTAACTGGACACAGTCGGAAGTTGTTGGAATGAGAGTATCTAACCCCTTTGAGGAGCGCAAAGGTCGTGCAGGGAGGTAACGGTTAACAAGGGAGGAAATGTACGTAGGAGCAGAGGAGTGAAGGGCTTTGTAGGTTAAAGACAGAATTTTAAATGTTATCCTCGAGCAGACGGGAAGCCAGTGGAGGGCGTTGCAGAGAGGAGCGGCCGAATCAGACTGACGTGCAAGAAAGATGAGTCTGGCAGCCGCATTTTGGATAGACTGTAGGGGAGCCAGACGAGCCAGAGGTAGTCCTGTCAGAAGACCATTACAGTAGTCCAGGCGAGAGATCACAAGCGAGTGCACTAGAATTTTGGCGGTCTCTTCGCTGAGGAACGGGTGAATGCGTGCAATGTTCCTTAGGTGCAGCCGACAGGATTTGGCCAAGGACTGGATTTGAGGAACGAAGGAGAGAGTCAAAAGTGACCCCAAGACATCGAACACGGTCAGCCGGTACGATTGTATCATTATCAACAGTGACTGTGAACCCAGGTGTAGGGACAGCGGTTGAGGGAGGGAAGGTAATCAGTTCTGTTTTAAAGAGGTTAAGTTTCAGGTAGCGATCAGACTTATCAGACCTTGACACATGTAACTGGACACAGTCTGAAGTTGTTGGAATGAGAGTATCTAAGAGATCTTTAAAATACCAAACACAATTTGACCTGGCCTCTTGAGATCTGTTTCTAAATTTTTCAAAGTAGGAAATAATACTAATTGGAGGCAGATGTCAACAGCTAGTAACCAGCTTAACAAATTAATAATAGTGAACAGCCTATTAACTATTATAAAATAGGAAGGACACCTTATGAAGTAATTTTTTCTTGATGATTGCATAGCATAACTCTGTTATGATATATGGTTCCTTCTAGATTAACCCCATGTAGACACAGGACGTGCTAGGTCCGTCCTGTGTGGCGCTTTTTTTCCACTTTCAGTGCTCAAACTGTATTGCTACGATGCTTCCATGTGGAAGCATCGTGCAATACTATAAAAATGCCTGTCGGCATTTTGATCGCTCCAGAGAGCGATTGAAATGCCGGTTTTAAAGGCACAGTGCCTTTAAAACGATGGGCAGGTAGAAAGAGCATAGGAAGCCTTGCAAGTCGAGGCAATCAGCAACACAAAAAAAAAATGCATGATCTTGGTCACTGTGCCCTTCTAAGGGCAAGCGCACAGGAGGCAGGAAGTAGCCGTAGGCTGTCACACAATTGCCTCATCACAGATGCAATCTGACTGACTGTCAGGCAGAATGACAGGCAGTGGGTATGTTCAGATGAGCATCCCCACTGCCTGGTCAGATCAATATTAAACCAATATTGATCTGACCACTTAACATGTGCCTCCCTCTCCTCACATTATTTTTAGTGAGGGAGAGAGACAGATCCAGGTAATTAAAAGTAAGTAAAAGTACAATAAAATAATAAAAATACAATAAATCAATTTTAAAAAAAATTATTAAAGTCATTCCCTGCATTTAATCCCGTCCCTGCCATTGATCTTACGTAAGCAGTGATCTTGCACATCAGCGCATTTTTTTGCTGTTTGTGCATTTTTTAAGGGTTTTTTTTGTGATGAAATTTATTACAGTAGTACAAAGGCTCTCCTAAGAGCTATTAACCCCTTCTTTGCCATCAAACACTGCTTACGCAATGATATTGACGGCAATTTTATGCTGTCTGCATGTTTTGATTTTTTTCCCCACACCAGCTAGGGGGTACGTGATTTTTTTTTTTAAGCTGTCTGAGCGCATTGCGATCAGTAACAGCGAATTAGTGGCCAAGGCGGTTTGGTGATTGTTCAGATGAGCATCACCATTCGCCTGGTCAGATCAATATTTTTGAATATTGATCTGACCAATTTGGATCTGCCTCCTCCTCACTTACATTTTTGTGAGGGAAAGAAACAGATCAGTATTAGTGTTAAAATAACATTGTATAAAATTGTCAGGTTTTATGAAAGCCATTCCCGGTGTATTACCCCTTGCTATTCATCACTGTATATGCAGTAATCTTTTACAGCAACAGTATTTTTTGCTGTCTGCACATTTTTATGGATTAATTTCCTTGTACTGTAACGTACAAGATATTAACCCCTTTGCCGTAGATCACTGCTTAGGCACTGATTCTGAGGTCGCTGACTCAGGGTTCGATTTTGACCCATGTCAGCTTTCTGATGTATCGGTGGCTGCTGAGCCCTTGCCACAAGGAGTCATGGGTGTCTACTTTTAAAAAATATATGGTTTGGTGGGGGTAAATTACATTGACTACATGTCAATATTCCAAGTTGGAACACTGAGATGCACACCTCACAAATGTTGCCTTTTACCCCCCAAACAACCAAACAAACCAATACATGGATGGTATCGCTGAACTCGGGAGATGTTGCTGAACACATATTGGGGTGTTTTTTGGCATGACATATACCAGAATCTGTGAATTAATGCCTGAAGAACAATGTATGTGCAAACAAAACTCCAAAAATTTACTACCACAAACTACACAGTATTACAATACCTTAGGATGTCTATTTTCCAAAAATATATGGTTTTATGGGGTAAAATACATTGGCTGGCTTCAAACATGTTCCAAATGGAACATGGGCACAGGCTGACTACATGTCAAAATTACAAGTTGGAAATGCGCACATCCCAATCGCTGCCTTTTAGCCCCAAAACAAACCAACAAACCTCTGTACTCAGGAGATGTTGCGGAACACATATTGTGGTGTTATTTGGCAATAAGCCTTTACATAATGTTTACCTAAATTGCAATCTATGTAAAAAAAAAATCACAATTTTTTTTTTTTTTTGCTGCAAACTTTGGCAAAGGCTGGTGGTAAAATGGCTACATGAAAAGTGTCAAAATTCTCCAAGTTAAATGCCCTGAGTTGTCTAGTTTTCAAAAATATGTACATGTGGGGGGTCATTCATGGATTTAGTACCGATATCAATGTTACAATGTCACTATCAATAATTTTGAAAAAAAAAAAAAAGGATTTTGATATAGCTCTGCTCTACTTATAGATCTGGCAATGTAACATGAATAAAAAAGCACAAAAACATAAAACATGGGCTATTTCTGAACTCAGGACAAGAGAGACACTAGAGGGGAGAGAGACGGGGAGAGAGACACTAGAGGGGGAAGGAGACACTAGAGGGGGAAGGAGACACTAGAGGGGGAATGAGAGAGAGAGACAGCGATAGAGAAAGAGAAACTACAGGGGAAAAGAGAGATAGAAGCTACATGGGACAAGAGAGAGAGATAGATACTAGAGGGGGAGAAATAGAGGGGGAGAATAAGAGAGACTCTAGAGGGAGAGAGAGACAGTAGAGAGGGAAAGAGAGACTATAGGGGGAGAGAAAGACACACACTAGAGGGGGGAGAAAGAGAGACACTAGTGGGGGAGAAAGAGAGACACTAAAGGGCAAGAAAAATAGACCCTAGAGGGGGGAAAAGAGAGACACTAGAGGAGGTGTGTGATGGTAGCAGTCTGTGACTCATGGGGACACCAGGGTTAATTGTATTTGTAGGTTTAAAACAGATTGTGTTTAAGTGTTCTTTATCCCAGTAATTCCATTGATGTTTGTCGGTATTGATTCCTGTGTGTAATTATGTTGAAGTGTTACTTTTTTGTTGTGGTGTGAACTATGTTATCTCAGGATATTGCCTATTAAGCTTATGTTACCTTTGTGTAGATTTACCCTCCTCCCACTGTTTCCGTGTATTTAAGTTGGTCTGTCTTGTAATAAAGAAAAAGAAAAGTCTTTCAAAAGAGTTTGCTGTGTGTCCATTCCTGCGGCAGAGTCTTCGGATTTGTCAGCATTGAGCTTATTACTTGGAAGGCTTTGTAAAGGCTGCACTTGGAGGCAGATTGGTCAATACCTGCCTCCCTCTCCAGTGGGTAGTGTCACTCACCTGATCCCTTCACACCGCTTGTCCCCTCCTTCCTCACGCCGTCATAGCTCTCATGTTGTTACGGCAGCCATGTTTTTGGAGTCAGGAAGTCACTATTGACTTCTGGAGACGTTTTTCATCTACGGTGGCCATGTTTTTGGAGTCTGTTTGCTCTCTATACAGACTTCAAATAGATGCCTTCATTTTTGATTGTTTTTCGGTTTTACTTTCTTTCTATCACTTGGGATCCTCTTCTATTGTAATATATATGCATATATATTTTAGTGTTCTGTATTCTTTTTGTTTTTTCCTGTTCCTCCCTCCTGACACACCCATCTCCTTCTCCATTCGTCTATTCTAATTACTTCCTATATTTATTCACCTGTTCAATCGTTTTCTAGTTGCCTGTGCAAAGAGTTCTCTCTATTTTTGGGCTATTGTTATATTTAGTCTGACTTCATATATTGACCCTTGGCTTGTTTTTTTACTCTGTTTTTGATCTCCGCCTGCATCGACCCCGGATAGTACCTTGACTTAGTTTGATCTCTGCCTGCCTCGAATCCTCAGCCTGTTTTTGACTTTGCTTGACTTCTGCCTGCCTCGACCCCCTGGCTTGTTCCTCGACTCCGCTTGTTCTCAGCCTATTTATATCATCAACCTGTTCCAGTCTGTCTTGTCTCCTGTGCTGCTTAGAGTACTCCAGCAACCCATTCCTGGTTACCTCTAGGTTGTACTTGTGCCGCACAAGCCCCTGGCAAAACATTACCCTGGGCTCAACCTTCGGGTACATATTTGTCAGGGTGAACACCACAAAGTACTTCCCAAGAGGTGATCTTCCAACAAGGGTTCCTCTTCCTGGGTGTCACTGGTACACCGTAACAGGTAGAGGACTCTGTGATTGTCCCGACTACCATCTATTGTCCCTTCAGCCTCACAGTATAGGGTGAGAGAGAGAGAGACACTACAGGGGGGAGAGAGACAGACACAGACAGACTACCAGGAGAAAGAGAGAGAAAAAGGGACTACCGGGGGAGAGAGAGAGAACCACGATTCGGGGGGGGGGGGGGTGACACTACATTGGTAGAGAGAAAGAGAAACTACAGGAGGATATAAAGAGAAGCTACAGGGGAAGAGAGAGAGAGAGAGACAGACACACTACCAGGGGAGGGAGAGAGAAACACTACAGGGGAGAGAGAGAGACTACAGACAGACACAGACACACTACCGGGGAAGAGAGTGAGAGAAAGAGACACTACTGGGGGAGAGAGAGAGAGAAAGAGACACAGTACCAGGGAAGAGAGAGACACTACAGGGAGGGAGAGAGAGACTCACAGACACGCTACTGGGGGAGGGAGAGAGAGAGAGAGAGAGAGGGAGAAACTACAGGAGGAGAGACAGAGAAACACTACAGGGGAAGAGAGAGAGAGAGACTAAAGGGGGAGAGAGACAGACAGACACACTACCGGGGGAGAAAGAGAGTGACACTACATTGGGAGAGAGAAAGAGAAACTACAGGAGGATAGAGAGAGATGCTACAGGAGGATAGAGAGAGACAGACACACTACCGGGGGAGGGAGAGGGAGAGGGAGAGGGAGAGGGAGAGAGAGAGAGAGAGAAAGAGACACACAACCGGGGGTAGAGAGAGAGAGAGAAAGGGACGCTACCAGGAAGAGAGAGAGAAAGAGACACACTACCGGGGAAGAGAGAGAGACACTACAGGGAGGGAGAGAGAGAGAGAGTGACGCTACATTGGGAGAAAGAAAGAGAAACTACAGGAGAAGAGAGAGAAAGACTACAGGGGGGGAGAGAGAGAGCCAGACAGACAGACACAGACACACTACCGGGGAAGAGAGATAGACACTAAATTGGGAGAAAGAAAGAGAAGCTAGAGGGGGGAGAGAGAAAGAGACACTACCGGGGGAGAGAGAAATAAAGAGACACACTACCGGGGAAGAGAGAGAGACACTACGGGGGGAGAGAGAGACTACAGGGGGAGAGAGACAGACAGACAGACACAGACACACTACCGGGGGAGAGAGAGAGAGAAACTACAGGAGGAGAGAGAAAGAAACACTACAGGGGGAGAGAGAGACTACAGGGGGAGAAAGAGAGAAAGATACACTAACGGGGGAGAGAGAGAGAGAAAGAGACACACTACCATGGAAGAGAGAGAGATACTACGGGGAGGGAGAGAGAGAGAGAGACACACAGACACGATACTGTGGGAGGGAGAGAGAGAGAAACTACAGGAGGAGAGAGAGACTACAGGGAGAGAGTGAGAAACACACAGACACATTACCGGGGGAGAGAGAGAGAGAAAGATACACACTACGGGGGAAGGGAGAGACACACTATGGGGAGAGAGAGAGAGACTGCAGGGGGGGAGAGAGAGAGAGACTACAGGGGGGAGAGAGAGAAAGAGACACTACCAGGGGAGAGAGAGAAACTACAGGAGGAGCGAGAGAGAGAAACTACGGGAGGAGGAGGAGAGAGAGAAACTACAGGAGGAGGAGAGAGAGAAACTACAGGAGGAGAGAGAGATACTACAGGAGGAGAGAGAGAGAAACACTACAGGGGTTGAGAGAGAGAGACTACAGGGGGGGAGAGAGAAAGAGAGACAACAGGGGGGGAGAGAGAGAGAGACACAGACACATTACCGAGGGGGAGAGAGAGAGAGAAAGAGACACACTACGGGGGAAGAGAGAGACACACTATGGGGAGAGAGAGAGTGACTACAGGGGGGGAGATAGAGAAAGAGACACTACCAGGGGAGAAAGAGAAACTACAGGAGTTGCGAGAGAGAGAAACTATTTTTAATATTTGACTCAAGCCCTCCCCAGTGATTACTCTGCATGATTACTGCAAGTGCGGCAGCACTAATTCTATAGACACTGAGGATATAAAGTTTTGTTTATAGTATATAAACAAATATAGTCACTTTCTGTAATCCTCAAATTGAGTCTATTGAGTGGCTATGAGTGACCTTGCTCATGTACACAGTAGGATCTTTTAACAGTGTAACACATTGTATGATGACATCAGTAGAGAGATAGGAAATTCCATTCATTTGAATGGCATTATTATCATTGGTTCCTGCAGCAAAAAAAAAGGAAATTACTTTTACACAGCTAGTGTGGGCAGTCCTTGTTTCTTGCAACCTGCTGTATTTTCACAATTTCATCTAGCTGTAAATATTTTACATTTTAAGCAATGCAAAATGTAAGACTTGCATTTTAAAGTACTTTGAAAGCACATTAATATGCATTAACATTTGGAGGATGAATTTTGGGCACTAGACAGTCCCTTTAAAATTGGAACACCCAATGCATTTAACCTCAGGGGTAGGTACATATTTTGTAGTATTTTATTCATGAATCTCAATTGTTAACACCCCTACATAAGGTTTGAAAAGAGAGAAGCAGTAAAGAGCAGAAGCGAGAAGTAAAAAGGTGTCAGGGTTCAACACTGACCTTCTGACTCATGCATTTAAAGTGATTATTTATGTGCTTATATTCCTCCTGCCTCCTCTAGAGGCCTCCCTACCTTACTTTGCTTGTATTCCTTCCCCTCTGTTTGGTGTCAGGTGGGCTCGTTACCTTTTGCTCACACCCAGGTTAAATAGCTGCAGTTTCTGGCAAACAGTGCTTTTGCATTGAAGTTGGTGCCTGATTTCTGAGAGCTGCTGCTTCTGTTCCTGATACTCTCCTTGAAACCCATTTGTTTTGTGTCCTTGTCCAGGAACTGGGAATCTGACCCTGAGTGGCTCAACCATCTCAGTAGATGATTTTCAGCATCTCCTGAGACCCTCTGAGTACATCAAGATCTCTTCAGCTAAGTTATTCCCTTTAAGCTACCCTTCTCATTTCTCACCCTTCCCAAGGTGTTCCTGCTTTGTCACCCTCTCCAGGGTGTTCCTGCTTTGTCACCCTCTCCAGGGTGTTCCTGCTTTGTCACCCACTCCAGGGTGTTCCTGCTTTGTCACCCACTCCAGGGTGTTCCTGCTTTGTCACCCACTCCAGGGTGTTCCTGCTTTGTCACCCACTCCAGGGTGTTCCTGCTTTGTCACCCACTCCAGGGCGTTCCTGCTTTGTCACCCACTCCAGGGCGTTCCTGCTTTGTCACCCACTCCAGGGTGTTCCTGCTTTGTCACCCACTCCAGGGTGTTCCTGCTTTGTCACCCTTCTAAGGCCTCACCCCTACCTTTGCTTTGTCTTCAGTCCCTACTATAGCTCCTTTTCCTATTCTGCAGTTCTTTGCTTAATTCCCTCTTGTCTCTCCTTCAGTCTCTATTCCAATACCTAGCTCTGTTTCTTTATCTGTTCTCCCTTTGCACTATATTTAACATGCAACCAGACACCTCCACTATCCCTGCACCTAAACTCCTACCTGACCTGGTAAAGGCCCTGACAAAAGGAGAAGAAAAAAAAAGGCACAAGAAGATACATGAAGTGAATCGCTGACTTTTCAGGTTGCTGCACAAAAACAAGTAAAAATACTAGGAATTTCATAAGTTGCCGCTAACTTCTACCATATAGTACTAAAATCACGGTCTATCCCAAGGATGCAGACTCTGATGGAGGGAGTTCCGTCACTGTGATATTGGCTGGGTTGTCCAATTTTGAAAAATGTATATATCTGTGGGGTAGTTTTAGATTCTGAGAATGTTACTACAGTTACAGTCTAAGCATAGCAAATTTTGAAAGCTCAAGTAATAAATGGTTAAAATAGAACAATGGTGGTGGACCTCTAATTTGGTTAGGTATTCAGAATGGCTGGGTATGAATAGCCATCTAATGAATGCAATGCAGTGGAGGGTGGCTTTTTTGCATATTTATATATATTTCCTGGAAAGCTGTCAAGTATTTTGGTGACAGAGGTGGCCCTGGGAAGATGTTTTGGGAACAGAGATGGTGCTGGGATGATTTTCGGGCACACAAATGGTAATGAGAAGTTGTTTTGGGCACAAAGGTTGCACTGGAAAGGTATTTGAGCACAAGGGTGGTACTGGAAAGGTGTTTGGGGGCAAATGATGGCAATGGAAAGGTGTTTGGGGACAATGATTGTGGATCCTAAACAGGAAAAGATGTAGTATGAACAGGAATAGGGGGTGAAAGGGCCGAGGACCACAAGCACCGCACCGGACACCACAACCACAGCAGACTCCACAACCGCTGTAGCTTAACTGGAGTCTCGCCGTCTTCTGTCCACCCTGGATCAGCTTCTGTCCTCCAGGACCGTGTGGGGAAGAACAAGCTCTTAAAAGAGCTAGTGATTATGCTGGGCAGGTTCCCTTTCAAGAACGAGACAAGGCTACGTTTGAAGGGTGAAGTAGAACTGACCAGAACTGTTTCCATTCTGGGCCGATTCACCCCTCCTTAGACCAACCTGGTGAGCCAGAGCTCCCCCAAGCTCACCATATCGATACCGAACTTAGTGTGGACACCCGATCGACATAGCACAGGGTAGAACAGAACAAAAAATCTGACAATTCCACCCAGTAGTTCAAAAGTTAGCTTTTTGGGGCATTTTCACCATGCCCCAAATATGTTCTTAAAGGGCCATACACAGTCCAATACAAGTCCATAGGCCCAAATAGCATTCTTAAAGGGCCATACACCCCAGGGCCATAGTCACAGGGGAGGAGGCTGGCAAGCAGGCCTCTCCAGGACCAAGTGGCGAAGGGCACTTCTTCACAGGGGGGATGAAGAGTAGGGGGGAATGAGTTTAGTCTGGCCTAAGGCAGCACAAAACCCAAATACTCGACTTACGTCATGAGGACAAATGATTGCTCTGCATCGTTGTATCACAGCCATGGAATAAGAATGCCATTTTGCAGGACCAGGTGCATTCTAGGGTACAAATAATGTTCCCTCAAGCTGTTTCATATAACATGGTTGCAAAAATAATTTGAGTGCCTTTATGAACACCAGATTGACGTCAAATGCCTTTCCTAGCATCAGCAGATCTAAACAGCAATGAATCTTCATAGGGATGTTCTAGAGTGCAGAGTATGATGCAGATTTCCACCTTTTTCATCCCTGAAAGAAGTAGGTTCTTCTTGAACAATGGTGCAATATCCCACTACACATAGTGTATAACAGCATTTCAAAATATGTAAAGTCAAACAAATAAGAAGGCAAAAAGCAAACCTATGCCTTAAAGGGACAATCTAGTCAGCTATGTGACATATGACTATGAGTGAACTAGACTGTCACTCTGTCACTAGAGGCAGTCAGCAACATTGCAATGTAAAAAATCAAACACAAAATTGGTATCTAAAAGACAATATATAATTTGTACAGTATTTGAGAAAGAAGAAAAGTACAGCTAAACACAAACACCCCAGCAATGTCAAACCAGCCCATGTCACCAAGGGAAAGACAAGGTCAAGAGGTCATGTCACTAAGGGGTTAAGTAGACACCCACGACTCCTTGTGGCAAGGGCTTAGCAGCCACTGATCCATCACTAGATGATGTATCAGAAAGCTGACCAGAGTCAAAATCGGACCCTGAGTCAGCGCCCTCAGAATCAGTTCCTAAGCAGAGATCTATGGCAAAGAAGGGCTTAACGGCTCTTAGAAGAGCCTTTGTAGTACTGTACTAAATTACACCCCCAACAAATGTAAAAAAAAGTTAAAAACTGTAAAAAAAAAGTGTTTCTGTGGAAGATTACTGCTTATATAATGATCAATGGCAGGGAAGGGATTAATACACAGAGAATGTTTTTTATAAAAGCTCACAATGTTATAAAATTGTATTTTAACACTAATACTGATCTGTCTCTTTCCCTAACAAAAATGTAAGTGAGGAGAGGGAGGCAGATCCAAATTGGTCAGATCAATATTCACAAATATTGATCTGACCAGGCGAATGGTATTGCTCATCTAAGAAATCACCAAACCGTCTTTGCCACTAATTCGCTGTTACTCATCTCTGTACCTGCACCCAGACAGCTTCAAAAAAACTCAAAAATAATTTTACTTTACACGTAACCCCGTAGCATGTGTAGATAAAAACAAATAATCAAAAAATATGCAGACAGCTACAAATTGCTATGGCTTCAATATCATTGCGTAAGCAGTGGTCTACAGCAAGGAAGGGGTTAATAGCTCTTAGCCTTTGTAGTACTGTAATAAATTCAAAATAAAAAAAATAAACCTCTAAAAATGTGCTGATATGTAAAATCACTGCTTAAGCTTGCTCAATGGCAGGGAAGGGGTTAAACACAGGGAATGGCTTTTATAAAATCAATTGGGTCTTCATTTTTTTTGTTTTATTTGTATTGTTTTATTTTATTTTAACTTATTTTTATTACATTGATATCTCTCTCCCTCATTAAAACAAATGCAAGGAGAGAGAGGCAGAGCCAAAGTGGTCACGTCAATATATTAAAGATATTGACCTGACCAGGCAGTGGGGATGCTACTGCCTGACAGACTGCCTGGCAGTAACAGATTGCATCTGTGCAGTGGCGTCGCTAGGGGGGGGGGGGGGGGGCTACTGGGGCTGAAGCCCCAGATCTCCCCTCCATAGCCCCAAATGGAGACGCTAACCATGCCCCCTCGCGCTCAGCTCTGCCCCCTCACGCTCGATCCCGCCCCCTGCAATCTGTATGCTGAACAGCACCAGACTCCGCCCCCTTGTGCTCGGCTCCACCCTCATGCTTAACTCTGCCCCTCAAGCTTTGAGCGTGAGTGTTTGGTATGTTATGAGTGTACATGTGTATGTATGTAAGTAGCAGAGTGTAAGCGGGTGTGAGTGGCAGAGTTATTAGTGCGCATGAGTATGTGTGTGAGTGGCAGAATGTAAGTAAGTGTAAGTGTGTGAGTGTGGCAGAGTGTGAGTGTTTGGAAGAGAGTAAGTGTGTGTGAGTGTTTGGAAGAGAGTAAGTGTGTGTGAGTGAGTGGCAGAGTTATGAGTGTGTATGTGTGGGAGTGGCAGAATGTAAGTGTGTGTAAGTGGCAGAGTGTAAGTGGGAGTGATTAGAGTGAGTGGTAGAGTGTAACTGTATGAGTGAGTGTGGCAGAGTATGAGTGTTTGGAAGATTGTAAGCGTGAGTTATGAGTGTGAATGTATGTGTGTGGCAGAGTGTAAGTGTGTGAGTGGCAGAGTATGGGAGAGTATGTGCGGGCAGCAGAGTTATGAGTGTGTGTGTGAGTGAGTGTAAGTGTGAGTGGGAGAGTTATAAGTGTGCGTGTGTATGTGTGTGAGTGGCAGAGTGTGTGAAAGTGTAAGTGTGAGCAGCAGAGTTACGAGTGTATGTGAGTGGCAGATTGTAAGTGTGCGAGAGTGAAAGCGTGAGTGGCAGAGTTATGAGTGTGTGTGAGTGTGAGTGGCAGTGGGAATCCCTGTGAGATTACTAGGAGAAAATGTGATTAAATACTATTATTCATATTGAATGTGATAATGAAATGTGAAAAAATGCTATCATCTCCTATATAGTCTTTATATTGATGGCAATGAAAGTCCATACACATGGCATTAAAAATCCCATCTACCTTGTTATTGTATTAAAACCATACATTATGAATGTATCTCAATTCCCTGCGCTTCTCTCTTTTATGAGGTTGGTAGAAGGAGCATACCTCAGCCTATTCTCCCACATGTGCGTGTGAGAGTTGCATGTTTACACACATGTCTGCGTGTCAGAATATCTGTGTGGAAAAGGCCATCTGTGTGTATAAGGGTGTCTGTGTGTAAGGTTGTCTGGATGTGTGTGTGTCGGTGTAAGACAGTGTGTGAGTGTAAGGTTGTCTATGTAAGGGTATCTATGTGGGGGGCTGTAAGGGTGGTTGTCTGTGTGTGTGATATCCCCTATATTATGGCATATTATGAGACTGTTGGTCAACTTTTTTCTCAGGTAAATGTTGTATGCAACGTACACAAAATTTTGTATGCTCAGTTATTTTGAAATCATGGGAATTTGATCAGATACAAGTAAGCAAGTGTGTGATGTAAGTTGGTGTGTGTAAGTGGGATTGTGTGTCTCTGTGTGTAAGGGTGTGTGTATGTATGTGTGACTGTGCAAGTGTGAATGTGTGGCTACATGTGTGTATGTGTGTATTTGTGGCTGTGTATTTCTGTGTATAAGTGTAACTTCGAGTAATGTGAGGTTTTTTTGTGCTAATACACTCACACACTGCACATTACTGTGAGTTGTATTGCTGTGGAGTCTGTGATACACTCACACGCTGCACATTACTGTGAGATTTATTGCTGTGGAGGTAGTCACAGACAGACATGCACACACACACACACAAATACAGACACACACACACATACAGTCGGTCACAGGCAGACATACAGTCAGTCACACACACAGTCAGTCACAGACAGACACACACACACACATATAGTCAGTAACAGACACACACACACACACACACATACAGTCAGTCACAAACAGACACATACATACATTCGGTCACAGTCAGACATACAGTCAGTCACACACACACACATACAGATGGTCACATAAACACAGACAGTCACACACGCACACACATGCAGTCAGTCATACACACACACTGTCAGTCACATACACTTACACACAAGTCAGCAATTTTGTTGTTGTTTACAATAAAAAAAAGTGCATCTATCAATATGTCCCCCTCTTAGTGTGCCAGTCAGATACCAGGAGTATTGTGCCAGTCAGATACCAGGAATATTGTGCCAGTCAGAGTCCAGTAATATTGTGCCAGTCAGAGTCCAGTAATATTGTGCCAATCAGAGTCCAGTAATATTGTGCCAGTCAGATGCCTGTAATATTGTGCCAGTCAGTTGCCTGTAATATTGTGCCAGTCAGAGCCCAGTAATATTGTGCCAGTCAGATGCCAGTAATATTGTGCCAGTCAGAGCCCAGTAATATTGTGCCAGTCAGAGCCCAGTAATATTGTGCCAGTCAGAGTCCAGGAATATTGTGCCAGTCAGAGCCCAGTAATATTGTGCCAGTCAGATGCCAGTAATATTGTGCCAGTCAGATGCCTGTAATATTGTGCCAGTCAGATCCCTGTTATACCTCCCAACCCCCCCCCCCCCCCCCCCCCCCCCCCCTAGTACTTACATGCTTCTGCTCCATCTCCCCAGCCGGAGGGAAACAGTAACATAATAACATAGCAACATAGTAATTTAGGTTGAAAAAAGACACAAGTCCATCAAGTTCAACCCTTCTACCTATCATTACAGCTTTTGATCCAAAAGAAGGCAAAAACCCCTAAGGAAGCTATTTCGAATTTTGCCTCCTGGCGGAAAAAATTCCTTCTTGACTCCAAGAGGCAATCAGATTTCTCCTTGGATCAGTAAGCTCTTTTATTAATGCATATTCTATTATTAATAGCCCTGTATGTTCTGCTTTCCTAAAAAAAACATCTAGGAGGCGTCAGTTTTCGGAGTCAGTTTTTTCATTTTCTGGTCGTCGCATCCAGCAGATGCGGCTTGCCGGAAAAAAAACGTTCACAAGCGCAATGCCCTGTGAACGTGGCAAGCAGGGGCTGGGGGCCCACGGGACAGCTGCCTTGGGCCCCCCAGGAGTAACTGGGCCCAGGGCAGCTGCCCCGTTTGCCCCGCGTTAAAGACGGCCCTGCATACACATATTAGCAGTGTACTATGGTGAATTGACAACCACTATCTTGTACTGATTTTTGCAGCTCTGTTGTGTTTAATGTTTAACATTGCGATGGATGGCGGGATTGCATGCAGGGTCCAGGGGGCCCAAGCAAATGCTTGCCCAGGGTCCAATCACTATTAAAGACGGCCCTGTGTGTATGTATGTGTATATAAATATATATAATTGTTTCCCCACATATGGTCACCAAAAAATCAATATATTAAAGGGTGCTATACAAAATGAATACTCGAGGTCTGTTTTTTGAAAAAAAAAAAAAAAATGATAGTCTACATGTAATCTACTGCAACTCTGAAAATTGTATTTTTCTTTAGGTTACATGAATTTAAACTTATTTATGCGACATATTATCGTTAATATTATCGTTAGTGGTCCCATAGCCCATCAAACATGAACAAACCAATAAGCTATACAAACTTTTATATAATAAGTGAAACATTCTACCTGTATGCACCTGTGACGTTCCCATTTATGCTCAATAATAACAGATTAAACACACACGCACACAAATGTGTGCGACATGTAGCTTTTTGAGATTAATTCTTCTAAGTCCTAATTTATTGGCTTTTTACCTTTACTTCTTATCGAGACTTCTGTACTCTGTTTTCTTGGACGCTTCTCTTGGTATCTTAGCAACCACCCGGATGTGACGAATTTGCGCATCAATGAGAACGAGGCAAGAACATACCTGACAACGGATTTCTATGCCAATACCTCGGAGACATCACATCATTACAATGTATATAAGATACATGGCTTCCAACAAAACGATATCTGCAGCTGAAATAACTTACGTATGATATTTTAAATATAATCACGCTCTTGGAAAGAATGTGTGTAATGCCAATGCGTACATTAGCGGACATTTTTTTTAATCTGGACTGCAAGTGAAAGCATAAGGGCGCTTTGTGACGTCATTCCACGTACAGCCGTTTTATTTTAAAATGTAATTTCTCTTCATAATTGTTTCTTTAAGTTCAGTAATGTTTGTGTTATATACCAAGTTTGAAAATGTCCTTATTAAGTTCTAGTTCGGTAGCGGTGCCCTAAAATTAGTACTGAAAGCTCAGTACTGGGACAAAGTTCTGAAAGTGGTCTAAAGCGTAAGAACATCTCCATGATAAATGCTCCACTTTTAGAACTAAGCCTCAGTATTGAGCTTTATAAATAATAACCTAAGTGTTTTGCTGAGAAACCTTTTATGCAAGAGAGGTTACATGCTTACTTTAACTAACTAAAGTACGGTAGACAGAAATTGGGTACTGGGTAAAAGGCGAATCTGATGGACCCAGGGCCAGCCCAAGACATTGTGCTGCCTGGGGCGAAAAATGAAAAGCTGCCTCCTTTCTCCTCCCCCCCCCCCCCCGAAATCCCACAGTCAGGGTAATTAAAACTAAAATGAAACTTATCTGAAAGTGATCATTTAATGCAAGAGCACCTCTATGTGCAAAATGATATGGTGCGATTATTGGCTGGCCATGATTAAAATGTGTACCCTAAATGAGCATTTACACTTAATATACAATATTTGAGACATAGGTTAGTGGTCACATATTATGTTTTGCGGAATTGCACATCCTATTTTCATAATGTTTGTTTTACCATTTCTTTCTTTTCACCTCATGGGTGAGCTCCTAGAACATTTTTTTTAAATTTGATGCCCACTAAAGCACTTCTTTTATACATAATAATATATTTTTTTTAAAGAGCTCACCCATAAGATGAAAAGGGAGTCATGGTAAAACATTATTTTGATAATTGGCTGTGCAATTCCCTAAAACACAATGTGACCAGTGACCTATAACAAAATGCAGACAGATATAGTCAGTTTCAGAGGAGTTAACCCCTAGATTGCTTAACATATGTAGGCAGTGTCAGATGAGTTAACCCCTGGATGGCTAGACAGATATAGGCAGTGTCAGAGGAGTTAACCCCTTGGTGGCTAGACAGATATAGGCAGTGTCAGAGGAGTTAACCACTAGATTGCTTAACATATGTAGGCAGTGTCAGATGAGTTAACCCCTGGATAGCTAGACAGATATAGGCAGTGTCAGAGGAGTTAACCCCTCTGTGGCTAGACAGATATAGGCAGTATTAGAGGAGTTAACCCCTTTATCCACACACATACACAGACAGTTTGTCACTCACACTGACACACACTCTCACTCACAGTGACACACACACACTCACTCACATTGACACAAACACACACTCTCACTCACACTGACATACACACACACACTCTCACTCACACTGACATACATACACACACTCACTCACACTGACATACACACACTCACTCACACTGACATACACACACTCACTCACACTGACATACACACACTCACTCACACTGACATACACACTCTCACTCACACTGACATACACACACACTCTCACTCACACTGACATACACACACACTCTCACTCACATTGACACAAACACACACTCACTCACACTGACATACACACACACACTCACTCACACTGACATACACACACACTCTCATTCACACTGACATACACACACACTCTCATTCACACTGACATACACACACACTCACACTGACATACATACACACACTCACTCACACTGACATACACTTACTCACACTGACATACACACACTCACTCACACTGACACACACACTCACTCACACTGACATACACACACACACTCACTCACACTGACATACACACACACTCTCACTCACACTGACATACACACACACTCTCACTCACACTGACATACATACACACACTCACTCACACTGACATACACTCACTCACACTGACATACACTCACTCACTCACACTGACAGATATAGGCAGTGTCAGAGGAGTTAACCCCTCTGTGGCTAGACAGATATAGGCAGTATCAGAGGAGTTAACCCCTTTATCCACACACATACACAGACAGTTTGTCACTCACACTGACACACACTCTCACTCACAGTGACACACACACACTCACTCACAGTGACACAAACACACACTCTCACTCACACTGACATACACACACACTCTCACTCACACTGACATACACACACTCACTCACACTGACATACACTCACTCACACTGACATACACACACTCTCACTCACACTGACATACACACACTCTCACTCACACTGACATACACACACTCACACTGACATACACACACTCACACTGACACACACACACTCTCACTCACACTGACATACACACACACTCTCACTCACACTGACATACACACACACTCTCACTCACATTGATACAAACACACACTCTCACTCACATTGATACAAACACACACTCTCACTCACACTGACATATACACACTCTCACTCACACTGACATACACACACACTCTCACTCACACTAACATACATACACACACTCACTCACACTGACATACACTCACTCACACTGACATACACTCACACTCACTCACACTGACATACACTCACTCACACTGACATACACACACTCACTCACACTGACACACACACTCACTCACACTGACATACACACACACTCTCACTCACACTGACATACATACACACACTCACTCACACTGAAATACACTCACTCACACTGAAATACACTCACTCACACTGACATACACTCACTCACTCACACTGACATACACTTACTCACTCACACTGACATACACACACTCACTCACACTGACATACACACACACTCACTCACACTGACATACACACACACACACTGACACACACACACTCACTCTCACTGACATACACACACATTCTCACTGACCTACACACACACACACACACACTCACACTGACGTACACACACACACATTGACATCCATACACACATTCACACTGAAACTTACCTGCTGTATGTATCTCTCTTTGCTTTGAGCTCTGTGTGAAGGAGGTCTCAGACAATCACGGGAGGTTTCTGAACTCTCAGCCAATCAGGAGAGTTGAGAAGTCTCACCTGATTGGCTGAGACCTCCTTCAATCAAGGGACACAGGAAAAAAAGACAGCTGTACGGAGGAGCAAAGTGCCGCCTCTGCCAGGATTCCGCCTGGGGCAGCTGCCCCACTCTGCCCCATTATAGGGCCAGCCCTGGATGGACCCAAACATTTTCACTTATAAATGTATGTTATCGTTGCATATTTATTGTATATAGAGCTCGATCCTTCCATGTGCATATTTCACATTTACGCACACGGATCCACGCATATCCTGCTGTGTAAATGTGATATATGCACAGATCCAGCTCTATATACGATAAATATGCAACGATAACATACATTTATAAGTGAAAATGTTTGGATCCTGCAGATCGGCCTTTTACCCAGTTCCCAGAAATTGTGATGCAACATTTCATGGTCACATTCATTGTATTGACTGTATGACTGACTTTTATATGATACCTTGCAGTACATAGAAATCAACTAACATGATTATGTGGGATGAGATCTGATGTGTAACATATATGAAAGTTTGTAACCTATCCACAGGTACATTCTGTTTATAGAAGTTGAAGACAATATTTTTAATGGTTTTTAGACTTAGTGATAGCTGGTAGGCTATTCCGCAAGTGAGAAGTTCAATAAATGATTGAGCAAAGAAGGCTACATAATAAAGATAGAGTGGTTGGGGGTAACCTGAATTGTAAATATATATAGTAAAAAAAAGAGCAGAGCAAAATCAAAACAATGAAGCTTACATGAAACAATAAGGCAGTTTAAAATTAGATGCATGTAGCTTTAATAGAAAATTTGATAAAAAGTATAAACACCATAGTTGCCAACATTTGAAAAACATTTCCAGGGACATTTTGCAGCTCAGCTTCTAATTACTTACTTTAATATTGACCACACCCACTGGCCAAATCTCCGCCCACTACACAAAATTAGCATAATGTAACTCCACCTTATTGTCACAGTGTAGATTATATCACCAAGTTCCCACCAGCATTACCAGCATCCTTGGTATACAACAGATACATTCACAGCACAACATCTACATCAGGCATATGGATATTATCACCTTTACATGAAATATAGTAAGACCTGGTTTATAACTCAGTCAGAGAGCTGTGTGTACACCATAAAACATACATTAGTAGGAACCTAGCACTTCTGCTTGAAGGCCATTCCATGTATCCACTACCCTCTCAGTAAAGTAATACTTTCATTAGTCCCTGGCCTTATCTTATATCTAGGATAGCCTTATGCTTATCCCATGCATGCTCAAACTCATTTACTGTATTAACCTCTACCACTACTACTGGAAGACGATTCCATGCATCCACTACCCTCTCAGTAAATTAATACCGTATTTGCTCGATTATAAGACGACACCCCCCAAACTTTGGATATTCCATTAGGAAAAAAACTAAAAGTTTGAATATAAGACTACCCTATAGGAAAAAAGTTCAACTTGTATATATTCACATGTAAATTGCTTTTTTAACCCCTTGCCGACAAAGGACGTGCCAGGCACGTCCTGGGAGTAACTCCCTTAACGACAAAGGACGAGCACGTCCTGCATTGAATGAAGCGGTTTTCGCGATCAAACCGCTTTAACAGTGCTGGTCTATTGCCTCGACATCGAGGCAATAGCCAGCACCGAAATTTCTATTTCGGGACCCCCACGATCGCCCCACGGAGCGATCGTGGGGAGCCATATTGACGGAGCATGCTGCTCCGTCAATATGGCTAAGTCCTCTGCCGGTCTGAGCTTCGGAAGTGAAAGTAACTTCACTTCCGTCGCTCTGAAAATGCTACTTGACTACCCCTAGTGGTAGTTTAGTAGCATTGCAATGGGAAATATTTAAAATAAATATTTAATTAATTAAAAACAGGTTATTTAGCTATATTAGCCTATAGGGTTAAAATTAAATATTTTTTAGCATAAGGGATAGGGTTAAAATTAAATTAAAGTTAAAAAATATTAAGGGATATAATAAGGATTAGAGTTGGGGTTAAATTTAGTGTTAGGGTTAAATTTTGGGTTCGGGTTGGGGTCAAAAGATCAATATAGGAAAAAACCAAAAAACACTATTTTTGGTTTTTGCCCCATAACTCGCAAAAAAATACCGAAAAATATGGAAACATGCATATTTTTGAACTCGGGAGAACATTTAGAAACTATTTAGACGGGGTCTTTTTTAATGATTTTATTTGTGTAAATTATATTTTAGGTGAAAGTTAGAAAAAGTGTGTTTTTTTTAAATTTTTCATCATATTTTATGATTTTTTTTGTAAATTATAAGATATGATGAACATAATGGTATCTAATGAAAGCCCTTCTTATGACGATAAAAACAACATATAATTTGTGTGGGTACTGTATGTGAGAAAGAAAAAAATTACAGCTAAACACAAACACCCTAGAAATGTCAAAACAGCCATTGTCACCAAGGGAAAGTCAAGGTGAAAATGGCTTGTCACTAAGGGGTTAATAAAAAATTATGATATCAAAAAATGTATTTCTAGTTTTTATTTCTTTTTATGTGCCAATGCTGCCTCTCTTTCCCTTGCCCCCATTTTCTCTCTCTCTCTCCTCCCTTTGTCTCCCCCCTCGCTCCACTTGTCTGTTTATGCCCCCCCCTCCCTCCCCTTGTCTCTGTCTCTTCCAACCCCCTTCCTCCCCTTGCCTCTGTCTCTTCCCCCCCTCCCTCCCCTTGTCTCTGTCTTTTACCCACTCCCTCACCTTGTTGCTCTCCCCCCCTCTGTCCCCGTCCCCCATTTCTCTCTACCCCCTCCATGACAGCCGTCATAATAGACGGAAGTGTCGGGCAGCATGGAGGATGTCTGCACGTATCGTGCAGACATCCCCCAGCTGCCCGATTCTCCCTGGTGGCTAGTGGGGCAGCAGAGGATGTCTGCGTGATGAGCGCAGACCTCCCCTGCTGCCACCCGGCTTCATCATAGAAGTTCCGGCGGTCGTGCCAGGCGGCACCAGGGGGAGTCTGCGCTCAACGCGCAGACATCCCCTGCTGTTAGAGAGGGGGATCCAGGTCCCCAGCAGCTCTGCTGGGGACCTGGATCCATGTCTTATAGTCTGACCTCAATTTGGGGTCAGATTATAAGACGACCTCGATTATAAAACGAGGGGGATTTTTCAGATTTTTTTTTCTGAAAAAAAACTCGTCTTTTAATCGAGCAAATACGGTACTTTCTTTAGTGCCTGTCCTTATCTTGTATCTAGGATAGTCTTATGCTTATCCCATGCATGCTTAAACTCCTTCACTGTATTAACCTCTACCACTTCTACTGGAAGACTACTCCATACATCCACTACCCTCTCAGTAAAGTAATACTTTCATTAGTCCCTGGCCTTATCTTATATCTAGGATAGCCTTATACCTTTCCCATGCATGCTTAAAGTCCTTCACTGTGTTTACCTCTACCACTTCGGCTGGAAGGTTGTTCCATGCACCCATTACCCTCTCAGTAAAGTAATACTGACCTTTCTGTTTCTGACCTCCACTATATTAACCTCTACCATTTCTGCTGGAAGGCTATTCCTTGCATCCACTACCCTCTCAGGAAGTAATACCTCCATCACTCCCTGGCCGCATCTTATATCTAGAATAGCCTTATGCTTATACTCCTTCACTGTATTAACCTCTACAACTTCTACTGGAAAACAAATCCATGCACCCACCACCCTCTCAGCAAACAAATATTAAGTTTCTGACCACAAAAAAAACTGTAAAATATTAAATATTTCCAGCCTTTTCAAAAGCTTGAGGTGGACCCCAAATATATGTTTATAACTAGTTGCATTTATACCAGGGCTTTGAAAACTTAATTGATTTTTAGATGCCAGCAAAAAAATCTAGGAAACAGCACATACACACAATCACATACACTCATACATACAGTCTGTCACATACACTCATACATACACACATACAAGTGAGCGTTGTTTTTTTTTAATCTTAAAAACAAAACAAAAAAAATGTAGATAAATATGTCCCTCTTCACTGCTGTTATATCTTATTGCAAGGAAGGGGGGCATTTCCGTTCCAGGTTTGTCTGTGCCTCTTACAAAGGCACAGATCATCATTACTTATTAATTACATTATTTTGCTCATGTAAGAAATTAAAGGACCTTATATTTCTTACATCCATTCATTTGTCATGTTATCATGCCCATCATTTGTCAGTCTTATCATGCCCATCATTTGTCAGTCTTATCATGCCCATCATGTGTCAGTGTTATCATGCCCATCATTTGTCAGTATTACCATGCCCATCATTTCAGTCTTATCATGCCCATCATCATCTGTGAGTCTTATCATGCCCATCATCATTTGTGAGTCTTATCATGCCCATCATCATTTGTGAGTCTTATCATGCCTATCATCTGTGAGTCTTATCATGCCCATCATCATCTGTGAGTCTTATCATGCCCATCACCGTCTGTGAGTCTTATCATGCCCATCATCATTTGTGAGTCTTATCATGCCCATCATCACCTTTGAGTCTTATCATGCCCATCATCATCTGTGAGTCTTATCATGCCCATCACCACCTGTGAGTCTTATCATGCCCATCACCATCTGTGAGTCTTATCATGTAATGAAAGTTTTTTTTTCCATAAGTGATTACACTTTTTAATTAATTAGACAGGATTGGATTTGACAATGGGAGGGGTGATGTATGGATAAATGAGTGTAGTTTGTGTCTTGTATTCATTCAGCACCTAGCTCCTGATGAAGTCTGACCAGACAGACGAAACGTGTAGAGCTTATGTGTTTTTGTGAACTGTATTTTTTGAAACTTTTTATACTACTTTTTATCCAATATTTCAAGTGCCTTTTTGCGAACCCCGACTGAAATTATCCAAGGAATTTTCAGAAGCTTCAGGTCCAGCCCGACAGTGAAATCTGTTCCATCGGGAACTGCTCCAGCACGGGGGGTAACCCATCTTGCACCTTATGCCTTATTAGCACTTAGAGCTGGTTGTCTATGTGCACCGAATTTTGTGAGTGTATGTACAATAAATATATTTCTAATTATTTGAGACTTGCAGAACTACACTATTGTATTTTTTTCCCTGTTTTTGTTAACATATGTCCATCCTGGTCTCTGAGGAGACATCCAGTCTACACTTTGAAGTGATTACACGGTGTTACGAAATCCTCTTTTGTTCTTGTGGCTTGTTATTTGGGATCTGAGGACGTCCTTGCAGAGATATACTAAAGGAGAGCATTGTGTTGCTTACTCTTTTTTGTACTTGGAGTATATTTTTTTGTTCCTTCTCTACAACCAAAGAGGTGGAGAGATCGAGAGAGAGACATGGGCGGAGAGAGCGAGATAGACATGGGCGGAGAGAGCGAGATAGACATGGGCGGAGAGAGAGAGACACAGACAGACTAGCAGGAGAAAGAGAGAAAGGGACTACCGGGGGAGAGAGAGAGAACCACGATTCGGGGGGGGGGGGGGGGAGTGACACTACATTGGTAGAGAGAGAAACTACAGGAGGATATAGAGAGAAGCTACAGGGGAAGAGAGAGAGAGACATGGGCGGAGAGAGAGAGACAGACATGGGCAGAGAGAGATGAGGCGGAGATCAAGAGAGAAACGGGCGGATAGAGAGACAGACGGAATGGAGAGCGCACAAGAGAGACAAGGGCGGAGACATGGGGACAGAGAGAGACGGGGAGGAGAGCACGCAAGAGTGATGGGCGGAGACAGCGAGAGAGCGACAGGGTGGAGAGAGAGACGGGCGGAGAGATTGAGAGAGACATGGGCGGTGAGTGCAAGAGAGAGATGGGGTCGATAGAGAGATAGGAGCGGAGAGAGGGGCAGATAGAGAGAGAGACAGGGGAGGAGTTAAATTGAGAGACACCTCCTATGGAAAACTTCATCCAGGACTCCTCCGTGCCCTTCATACTCATCTGCTAATGGAACACCAAAGACATAGTCAGCAGGCCTCTTGTGATCCTGAGACGGATTCTCTACAACCAAAACAAAATCTCTTCTACAAGAACAATTTGATTTGTCCGCAAACCAGACAGGTATTCTGTCCTTCTCTCCTTACATGATCACTCCTTGGCCAGTCATGGTGGTCTCCGGTTATAACTAAGACTGAACAGGAACTAGGCAATGCCACTTTTTGAGGCCAGAACTAGGACATTCAGAACACAACAGGATAACAGAATAACAAGGAAACCCAGGAACAAGAATAACAAATAAGCAGAGCAGAATAACAAAGGAAGGAAACTGA